>NC_051168.1:115486680-115971680 GCF_013339725.1 Rhipicephalus microplus | reverse complement strand
CTTGATCCATTCTACTTTACTGCACAACCAATACAAACCTCAACGGAGCAACACAAATACATTGGATAACTGGTGCTCATAGCTTTCTGTCGTCTCGTAGCCGTAATGAAGAATCAGTAATCTGTCATGTTATGCCAGCTTGAGAGGCTCCACCAACACGCCGAGTTTTCAGCAAAGGCCAAGTGACTGTCATAAAAAAAGAACGCACACGCGTGCAAATAAAGTATGTGTATACATGAAGAGTGAAAGGAACCCAAGAGTTTGCAGCAGTCATCTTCTTTCTGCAGATCTCTCTTTTCCCAGTATTACGCCCTCCCTGTGGGTAACTTCTGTCCTGGTGCGGGTAATATAACATTGCACTTGGCAAATATATTCTGACATATTGTCGATACACTGCAACATACTCAGCTGAGAACTATTGCACGTACATGTACAACGTATGCCATGCACCATAGCGGACAGGGTTATCTGAGTGTCTAGTCAGACCCGTCAAGATAGCCCGACAGACAAGCGTCGAATATATAGCAAACGAACGATTCTGCTCTGTGCAGGGACGTCCGTGATGTGAAATCCCTCACAGTAGTACAGTTCCTCAGAGGGAAATGACTGATCTTTGTTCCAAGGCTCTGTTCCCCTGCTTTGGTGCAGGTGTCATCCAACTAACTCAACTAATTATGGAAGCATAGTTAGCACAGCCTAGTGGACTTTCGGCAATGATGTACATTGTATTACGTTCAAGAACTGCGATAATGCTAGTAGCCAAAATCAATCACAACATTAGAGAAACCATATTTTTTGAAGGGAGCCTACAAATTTCGAAGCCAGCAAGAGTGCCTAGAGTTTATTCTGGTCGTACATCATCATACATCACGGATCATGCATAATCAAATATTCTAGAAAGTATGCATGAACAGTGACTGACCAAGTTGCTTTAGCTTTTAAAAGTTCACCACCCTAAATGTATATTCGCTTTGCGTGGCACGGCTTGTTGCAGCTTCAGAGGAACAAGTGCTGTGTTCACGAGCGGGACAGGTGCTCGAGGCCCGTATGGCTCTACATGAATAGCCGCTGGTTATACACGAAATTTTTACCACAAAGCTTTTCTGTTCTCGGCCCAAGGCATTCGTCTGATCGCTATCTGTTCGAGTCAGTGCATACTCATTCGTCTTTATTCTTTTGTTAAAACGACTATTGTCAATTCAGAAGCATCAAGAGTAATCAGTTTTCTAAGGCAGCTAGAAATAACGAGGCACCGATGAATAGTTGCAGTGGCGCCTTCGGCAAGCATATTATCGACCTTTTTAAAAGTTAATGTATTTCTCAGTCGGGCTACATCAGGCATCCGGCATTGTCCGCAATGGTGTCCACGCGCTGGCAGGTGTTATCTCTCCGCTCTCAAACTCTCTCCCAAAGAAGCTGCTGCGGGTGCGCGCGCTTGTCCTCGCTCATAGCAACCGGAACGTGTAGTGCGAGAAAGTGTTGGAGAAGGTAATGTAGTGCTTCGCCACTTCTTCACTCGCCGTTACTTCTTTCCCCGCTCCTTCCCTGTGCCCCACTCTCCCGTTTGCTCGCGCCTCACTCTCGACCTTTCACTGGCTGGGTGCCTCCTAAAACATCCGGATTTGTGTGCTCGAAACGCCGATGTGAAACGCCAACGCCAAGCCGAGAACGCTGATGGCCGACTCTTTCGTCTGCTCGCTCCTCCGTCTCAACCGTTAACTGGCTGGGCGCCTCTGAAGGTGATGGCAGAAGTCGGCGAAAGCGAATGTCTGACGGCAAGAGTACCCTGTCTTGCGCAATAAATGCCTTCGCAATTCCTCACAATTTTCTTCGGGGAGGTGGAGCATAATTTATCTAAGGTTTATTTTCATAGCGCAAACGTGAGGCAGTCGCCTACGAATGCGTCTCAGGTCACCGCATCAGATGATATGCACGACGCCGAATGTATTCCCGAGAAAATGGTTGACCCAATTATAGACATCCTGATACGATGACAGAAGGTTGAATGCTTAGGTCGAACGCTCTGAATGCGGAGAATGAGGTAATTTTGGTTGTGTTTCAGTACAATGAATAAAACAATGGTACAGTTGCAACCGGCGGTAGCATCTAATGAACACATTCTAAGAATAGGTGAATTAATAACGTTGGCGAAGCTCACTGTGTACGACCCGGATGGCATTACGTCTTGTCATCTTCCGCAAATATGATTTATAAAATTCGTTGGTCTTGTTGTTTAGTAGTTTTCTCTCTTTTGCACGACAATCTACATAATATGTAACAACAATAAGGCAGATGCTCTTAGTAGTTCTCTTCTATTTGGGTCAGTCTACAAGACTCTTAACTTTTACCTACTAAACTCACACTCACTAGAATTCATTGAACTTGCATACTGAAGGTGCATGGGAAAAATTGCCCACAGGGCCGACTAAGTATGTAGCTTGCAAATTTGGCAAACTTCTCTACTTCCAACAGTTTCTCTAAACATGAAGGACGTAACAATCGGGTGGCTAAGAGCGTGTAAGATCCTGCGCGAAACGCCAAGAGCATGTGGCGAGAATAAGAAGACGTCCCATGTTGTAAAACTGGTGCTGTGGCCACAAGGTGAAAGCACTGCACTGCTGAAATGAAGAATATCGAAGCATCACGTACGCGTAACTCCAAAGTATGCTCAACGGCAGTGATGTTTCAGAATATTGTCACGAGGTCGTGACGTGGCCGAAGAGAGGAGACATTATATTGGTATTTAACTGTTTATTTGGGCGAACCTGCGCCCGGCAACGGAAAGTTCGATTACAATAGCAGTCTTGCACAGATAACAGTGAACGGAGTGTCGGCCGTCAATACTACTGACGAGTGGCGAAGTGCGTCGCCATTTATACTCCTGCCGTCGAATGTTCTAGCGTTTTCGCTGGCGGTGGCGTAGGTTCTGGAATAATCTGTACAGTTCGCAGAGTAGGCATGATCATATCGAAATGATCTACTACAGTCCGGAAGCTTCTCCAAAACAGCAGGCGCGGTTTGCGCTGAGAATTGCGTAGTGTTTTGGGACGATAACAAAACTTGGGAAATAGAACGTGGCATTGCCCCCCTCTGAAAAAGGCATCGTCCTGATGCTTTAACTGAAGATGAATGCACAACAATATTGCAAGAAAGTATAATTAATAAATTACGATACAATAATAATACAAAAATTGCCCGCAGCTTCCCTCGGGGGAACACTGAGGAGGATGCGGAAGCATGTAATTGGTTAACGGGTGTTAAATTGCGACTTACTTGGGTCGATGGCTATATTGGTTAACGTGGTTGTGAAATGGGGTGTTAAATGAGTGAACACGTACGGCACGTATGCGAAAGGGACGTCGATCATTCTGTTTGTGGATTCGTTGGCATTCATTTCACGGTGACTTCGGACGTCGACGCGCCGTACAAACCAACGGACGAGCGGCAACTGAGCGAGCGAGCGCCGACCTTCAGTATATATACAGCGTGACGGTGCATGCGCTGTCAGCTGTCGAATGTTCTCGAAGGAGAAGCGCGCGTGCGGCACAGATGGCGACGGCGCGACGGCGCATGCGCTGTCAGCTGTCGAATGTTCTCGAAGGAGAAGCGCGCGCGGCACAGATGGTGGGCGACGGCGCATGCGCGCGCGTCAGCTGTCGAATGTTCGAGAAGCGGTGCGGACGGCGCGGACGGCACACTACAAGGCGCGATTATAAGATGCTTCCGCATCTAAAAATACTGTTTCAGTTTGTCAACGTGCATGAAACGGATTGAGGCGCGCGACATGGAGGACTTGAGGTCGCGATCGGCGTCGTTGAGAGTTCGTGATTCCGTCGGGGACAACCTCGTAATCAAGTGAGCCGAAACGTCAAACCACCCTATACGGTCCGAGGTACCGTCGCAGAAGCTTTTCACTTAGTCCACGTCGGCGTATCGGCGTCCACATTCAAACACGTTCACTTGGCTGGTATTGCACGAAGCATCGTCGAAAATTGTAGTGGCGGCTGTCGGTCGCCTGTTGATTCTCGATACGGAGACGCGCAAGTTGTCGGGCTTCTTCGGCGCGTTGAAGGTACTCACTCACACCGAGGTTTTATTCGTCGGTGACGTTGGGTAACATAGCATCGAGTGTTGATGCCGGGCTTCTTCCGTAAACCAATTTGTATGGAGATATCTGCGTCGTGTCCTGCACTGCCGTGTTGTATGCGAAGGTCACGTACGAAAGAATGGCGTCCCACGTCTTCTGTTTGACATCGACGTACATTGCCAGCATATCGGCGATCGTCTAGTTAAGCCGTCGGTGAGGTCGTTGGTCTGTGGCTGGTACGCTGTCGTCTGGCGGTGGTTTGTCTGGCTGTATGCCAAGATCGCTTGAGTTATCATCATCATCATCATCATAAGCCTGACTACGTCCACTGCAGGACAAATGCCTTTCCCATGTTCCGCCGAAATTGTTCCGAAATTCGTTTCCTGAGTTACTCAGCAATGCAATGTCATCGGCAAAGCGCCGGTTACTAAGGTACTCTCCATTAACTCTTAGCCCTAACTGTTCCCATTCTTTGCTTCTGAAAACCTCCTGTAAGCACGCGGTAAATAGCTTGAGGAAATTGTGTCCCCCTGCCTTACACCCTTCTTGATTGGTATTCTCTTGCTTTCTTTATGAAGCACTAAGGTATCCTGCAGTGGACGTAGTCAGGCTGATGATGATGCTGATGTTGAAGGTATCAGTTGATCCCCTGTATATTTCTTCCAGGATGTTTATATATACTTCATCGACGCCCTGATTCCGCAGTGTCTGCATGACGGCTGATATTTCTACTGAATCAAACGCCTTCTCGTAATCTATGAAGGCCATGTATAGTGGTTGGTTATACTCTGAGCATTTCTCTATTACCTGATTGATAGTATGAATGTGGTCAATTGTTGAGTAGCCTGTTCGAAATCCTGCTTGTTCCTTTGGTTGATTAAATTCTAATGTTTTTTTACTCTGTTAGCAATTACCTTTGTAAATAGCTTGTATACTACAGAGAGCAAGCTTATTGGCCTGTAATTCTTCAAGTCCTTGTTATCTCCTTTCTTATGTATTAAAATAATGTTAGCGTTCTTCCAAGATTCTGGTACCCTTCCCGTCAGGAGACCCCTCGTAAACAGAGTGGCTAGTTTTTCTAACACAATCTGTCCTCCATCTTTCAGCAGATCTGATGTTATCTGATCCTCACCAGCAGTTTTGCCGCTTTGCATGCTCTTCGAAGCTTTTCTGACTTCTTCTATCATTACTGGTGGGGTGTTACCTGGGTTACTGCTAGTTTTTTTAGTATTAAGGTCGTGGTTGTCTCGGCTACTGTACAGATCTCTGTAAAACTTCTCCGCTATTTTAACTATCTTATCCATATTGGTAGTTATTTTGCCTTCTTTGTCCCTTAGTGCATATATCCGACTTTTGCCTATCCCAAGTTTCCTCTTCACTGCTTTGACGCTTCCCCCGTTTTTCAGAGCGTGTTCAATTCTCTCCGTGTTATACCTTCTTACATCACATACTTTACGTCTATTAATCAACTTCGAAAGCTCTGCCAGTTCTATTTTGTCTGTTGTACTTGACACTTTCATGATTTGACGCTTCTTAATTAGGTTCTTCGTTTTCTGGGAAAGCTTGCCATTGTCCTGTCTAACTACCCTGCCTCAAACTTCCACTGCACACTCCGTAATGATACTCGTCATATTATCATTCACTGTATCTATGCTAAGGTTGGTTTCCTCACTAAGAGCCGAGTACCTGAGCTTGAGTTAAGTCGGCAGCAAATGCCATTCCTCTGTCGGTGAGAAGCACCTTCGGTGCACCGTGACGTAGGACAATATTTTCGACGAAGAACTTAGCTACCTCGGATGTACTGCCTTTAGGAAGGGCTTTTGTCTCAGTGTAGCGGGTGAAGTTGTCGGTAGCTACCACAATCCACTTGTTCACGAAAGCCGACGTCGGGAACTGCCCCAGTAGGTCTATACCAATCTGCTGGAAAGGTCCACAAGGTGGTTCAATTGGCTGCAGAATTCCGCTAGCCTCGTCGGCGGTGCCTTGTGTCGCTGACAATCCCGGCATGTTCACACATAACGAGTGACGTCGGTGGTAAGACGTGGCCAATAGTACCTTTCTTGTATCCTCGCGAGCGTGCGAGAAACACCGAGGTGCCCTGCCGTCGGATCGTCGTGCAGGGTCTGCAGGAGTTCTGGTCGCAAAGCTGAAGGCACAACAAGGAGGTACTTAGCTCAAAGCGGTGAAAAGTATTTCTTTTGTAAAAGACCGTTTCGCAGGAAGAACGACGCAAGTGCGCGCTTGAATACCTTCAGGGCTTCGGTGGTCCTGCCTTTGAGGAATTCTATGAGGGCCTTAAGTTCCGGCTCGGCCCGCATTCGTTCAGTGAAATCGTCGGTAGTTATCGTTCCCAAGAAGTAGTCGTCATCCGGGTCATCCGGTGGTGGTTGACCCGGATGACGTCGGCGTCGGAGTGTTTCTTGCCGGACTTGTAAACGACGGTAATGTCATAATCTTGAAGTCTCAGGCTCCATTGTGCGAGGTGTCCTGAAGGGTCCTTCAAGGTGGCTAGCCAACACAAGGCGTGGTGGTCGCTAGCGACTTTGAAGAGCCTGCCGTGGAGGTAGGGGCGAAATTTCGACGTAGCCCATATGATGGCGAAGCACTCCTTTTCTGTTGTGGAATAATTGGCTTCTGCTTTGGATAGCGATTGGCTGGCGTAATTAAGAACCCTTTCAAGTCCGTCAGCCCTCTGCACAAGAATGGCGCCAAGACCTACGCTGCTTGCGTCAGTGTGTATTTCTGTCTTGGTGAATTCGTCGAAATGCGCAAGTAACGAAGGTGTCTGGAGGCGATGTTTAAGCTCCTGGAAAGCGTTTTCCTGCGGCGTTTCCCACTTGAACTCCACGTCGGCTTTGGTTAGTTTAGTGAGAGGATTGGCGATGTGGGCGAAGTTTTTCACGAACCGCCTATATTAGGCGCACAGGCCGAGAAATTAGCACACCACCCTCTTGTCAGTGGGCGGCGGTAAGTCGGCGATGGCGGCGGTTTTTCGTGGATCGGGACAAACTCCAGACTTGCTAATAACATGCCCCAGAAACAATAGCTCCTCGTACGCAAATCTGCATTTTTCTGGCATCAGTGTGAGTCCGGACGTCTTGATGCCTTGAAGTACAGCTTCAAGGCGCCGAAGATGCTCGTCAAAACTCGAGGAAAACACGATGACGTCGTCCAAATACACAAGGCAAGTCTGTCACTTCAATCCTGCCAGTACTGTATCCATAACGCGTTGAAAAGTTGCAGGCGCTGAGCAAAGACTGAAGGGCATCACCATAAACTCGAAGAGGCCGTCTGGTGTTATAAATACCGTCTTCTCTTGGTCTGTTTTGTCAACTTTGCTTTGCCAATGGCCAGTCTTGAGGACCATTGGCGAAAAGAACTTGGCGTTATAGAGCCGATCAAGTGCTTCGTCTATTTGTGGGAGAGGATACACTTCCTTTTCTGTGATTTTGTTCAGACGGCGATAATCGACGCAGAAACGTAGGGTCCCATTCTTTTTATTCACTAACACCATGGGGGATGCCCATATACTGTTGGACGGCTGGATAATTTCATCCCGCAGCATTTAATAAACTTGTCTCCTCATGGCCTCACGTTCTCGCGTCAAAACCACGTACGGACTCTGACGAAGTAGTCTGGCATTTTATTCGGTTATCATGCGATGTTTCGTGATTGGGGTCTGCCGAATTTTTGATGACAACGAAAAGCAATCTTTGTATTGCAGGAGCAGGGCCTTGAGCTGTTCTTGCCTATGGTTCGGAAGTCAGGGATTGACATCGAAAGCTATGGGAAGGCTTGGTTCCTCTGAGCTTGTTCCGCAGGATCAGCGAGGGCGAAAGCACTGGTGGCTTCGATAATTTCTTCGATGTATGCGACCATTGTTCCTTTGTTCACATAATAGTACTCATTGAAGAAATTTGTTAGCATAACCGTTGCTTTGCCTCAACGCAGCCCTGCAATTACTCTTGCGACGCAAATATTTCGGGTGACAAACAGATGCTGACTGCCTTCAGCGACGCCTTCTTGGTCAGGTGATTTAGGAGCGCCGACTAAAATAAGCACGCTTGAACGAGGCAGAATAGTGACTTGTTCTTCCAGCACATTCAAGGCATCGTTTCCTGACGGCGTGCGCGGTGGTATTGCTTCTTCGGTGAATAACGTTATCGACTTTGTTTTCATGTTGATGACAGCACCATGGAGGCATAAGATTTCCATGCCAAGAATGACATCTCTCGAGCAACGCTGTAGGACTACGAAGTCTGTAGGATAAATAAGGCCGTTAATGGTGACTCTCGCTGTGCAGATTCCTGCAGGCGTTACGAGATGACCTCCGGCTGTGCAGATTTTAGGGCCTTGACAAGCTATCCTAACTTTCTTTAACTTCGCGGCAAACTACGCACTGATGACGGAGTAGTCGGCTCCAGTATCGACGAGAGTGGTCACACTGTGGCCGTCGATAAGAACGTCGATGTCGCTAGTTCGCCGTTTCGCATTACTGTTAGGGCGTGGCGTCGGGTCATGGCTGCGTCGGCTTCTTCCGCTGCTTCGATGTTGCGTCGTCAGGTCAACTTTGGCAAGTGAGGTTTCGCCGTCAGGGCTTTACCTTGTTGGCGCTGTATTCGGAAAGCTCCGTCGCGGCGTCGTCGTCGGAGGAGGATCTTCGGTAGTTCGTCGCACAGCAACCGCCCCTCCATCGGTTACTGCCCTTAGTTTCCGGGATACGGGCTAAGAGACCGGCCCCATGTTGGGCCAAAGTACTGCTTGAGGTGCGGTGACGTGCGGCGGCTGGGCGATGGCAAACGCGAAAGGCTTCGTGGTGTCCACTGTGTTCCTGTCAGGTAGTCGTCGATGTCACGTGGCCGTTCTTCTGGCTGTGGACGCGGTGCATTGACGGCGAAGCCACGCAGTCCCATCTGTCGGTACTGGCAACGGCGGTATGTGTGTCCGGCCTCACCGCAGTGGTAGCAGAGTGGGTGGTGGTCAGGGGTGCGCCAGATGTCAGTCATCCTCAGCACACTGCGCTGGGCCACTGGCGAACGGTATGACGTCGGTGGGGGTGGTAGCGTCTGTCGAAGGAAGTGCGATGGGACGGCGTTTTTCCGTGTACGGGGAGGAGCGTTGTGGCGCACTGCATCGGGCCGCGGTCTTTGAGGAATTTGAAGCGATTGCCGAACTTCTTCTCGCACTATGTCGGCGATTGAATCTACTTGATGCTGCGCCGAAGGCAACAGCTTGCCCAGCTCTTCCCGCACGATCGCTCAGATTGTTACACGCAGGTCTTCGGAGTTACTGGCTTGAGCAGCAGCGCATTCTGGAGTCAGGCGACGATTACATTGTCGGGTGCGCATGTCCAGGGTCCTTTCGATAGCGGTCGCTTCGGCTACAAATTCTTGGACGGTGTTTGGTGGATTTCTCATCAGTCCCGCGAAGACGTCCTCTTTTATCCTTCGCATGAGGAAACGAACTTTTTTCTCCTCAGGCATGTCTGGGCCAGCGTGACGGAATAGGCGGGTCATTTATTCTGAGAAAATGGCGACATTTTCATTTGGTAGCTGAACCCGGGTCTCTAATAAAGCAGCGGCCCTCTCTTTGCGAGCGACGCTCGCGAACGTTTGCAGGAATGCGCCGCAGAAAATATCCCAAGTTCGGAGCGTGGACTCCCGATTTTCGAGCCAGGCCCTTGTGGTGTCTTCCAAATAGAAGAACACACGACGGAGCTTTTCGTCATGGTCCCAGTGGTTGAGAGCGGCCACACGGTCGTATGTTTCTAGCCAGGACTTTGGCTCTTCGAACGATGCCCCATGGAACATTGGTGGTTCCCTGGGTGGATGAATGACGATCGCGGGCTGGGACGCTCCGGTTCTCATTGTCGCTGCAGTCACAGTCATGGCCTTGGTCTTCCGCACCTTGTCTTGTAGAAGCCCGTATTGCGGTGGTAGGCCTTGCTGTCGGCGGCTTGTTCGCTGCTTCTCGTTAGCGTCGGTGTCTTTACCGCGACGTGGGCTGGGTTCACGGCTTGACGGGGGTGTCCGGTACATGAACGAAGCAGCACCTCCACCAGATATCACGGGGTCGTGACGTGGCCGAAGACAGGAGACTTTATATTGGGATTTAACTGTTTATTTGGGCGAACCTGTGCCCGGTAAACGGAAAGTTCGATTACAGCAGCAGTCTTGCACAGATAGCAGTTAACGGAGCGCCGGCCGTCGATCAACTATTGACAAGCGGCGAAGCACGTCGGCACTTATATTCTTGCCGTCGAATGTTCAAGCGTTATCGCTGGCGGTGGCGTATGTTCCAGAATAATCTGTACAGTTCGCTGAGTTGGCGTGATCTTATCGAAATGATCTACTACAGTCCGGACGCTTCTCGAAAGCTGCAGGCGCGGTTGCGCTGAGAATTGTGTAGTGTTTTGGGACGATAGCAAACTTGGGAAATGGAACGTGGAAATATGCCGAAGAATTCCCATTCAGAGGCATCAAAATTCCCTATTACGGGGATTTTTGATGCAAATATCTATGAAATTCTGAGCTTATTTTCTTGCAAAACAGTGCTCATTTCAATTCCCATTTAGGCTCACACACTCTATAATTACACGTGTCTCACGTACTGGCAACTTTTGAAATCATGAATGGCCCCTACACGGCCGCACAACAAAAGCATGACTTTGTTGATTATTATACTGTCTGTCCACTGCACTTTAAGGCTTCAAGTCTAACAACAATAGTTAATTAGAAATCGCTTCCCCTAAATATGAGAAACCAATCTCAAAATGTATGCTGGTGTGTTGCCTGCGCCAGAACCAATTGCAGGAGGTGAAGGCGCACTTTGACCGCTGATTACCGGTCGTCATAGAATAATTCAACCATTCCTGACTTTCTCTGCAATATTACGAGAGATTCTCTCTATCCCTTCGGCTCAAAATTTGCAGGCTAAAACTCTCTGAAAACGAAAAAATTCCCCGCACGAAACATCACTGCTCAATGTACAGTTATTTAGCACTAGATTACTGGGTACGTGATCAATTAGAGTTTAGAATAATGAGTTTTTTGTGCCTTCAGCTCTACATCCAAGTATATTTCGCTTAATAGATGACGAGAGTACATGAGAGTTTTTTGAAGGAGCAGTAGTAAAGTACGGCTTCTAATTTAACGTCTTAAATCTGTAGTATCCAGTGTTATCATTTTACCTCGCCCCAACTTCAACCTATACCAAGAATAAGGTATAAACTCTTCAAAGGTGACATGGGCCACAGTGCAGTTGTACTGAACAGCACTGATTTTATGATAATACCTGATTTTAAAAAATTATTGTAGGTAGTTTTGGAGACACTAAGGAACCACATACGCTAATTTTGGGAGCGAAATGAAATCACCCATTGATTGTATGGAGGTCGTCCCTGTAGAAAGAATGATACCTTGAATACCTTGATACCTTGAATGAATACCTTGAAACTCAGACATGACTGGTCACACTTGCGCAGCTTTCACCTAGAGTAGAGTAGTACAAAGTCTCGCATTTTTTTCTTAGTTACTTCAGCTTCAAATCGTTGTAATACTTCCGGTGTGCATATTATGTGATGTAAATTTATGAGATACCTTTCGTGCAATATTTTAAACTGTATACTGAATATTATTCAGTTATATATACCTAAGGTATCTTAAGACTGCTCAACGAAGGACCACATTCATACTATCAATCAGGTAATAGAGAAATGCTCAAAATATAGCCAACTACTATACATAGCCTTCATAGATTACGAGAAGGCGTTTAATTAGGTAGAAATATGAGCAGTAATGCAGACACTGCGGAATCAGGGCGTTGATGTCTTGTATACAAACATCCTGGAAGATAATCTACAGGGGATACACTGCTACCATATTGCCTCAGCAGAATACCATTCAAGAAGGGTGTAAGGGAGGTGGGATACGATCTCCCCAACGCTATTTACCACGTGTTTACAGGAGGTTCTCAGAGGCCTAGATTGAGAACAGTTAGGAATAAGAGTTAATGAAATGTACCTTAGTAACCTGCACCTCGCCGATGACATTGCATTGCTGAGTAATTCAGAGGACGAATTTCAACTCATCATTATGGAGTTAGACAAGGAGAGCCGGAAGCGGGGGTCTTAAAATGAATATGCGGAAAACAAAAGTACTGTACAACAACCTCGGAAGAGAGCAGCACTTTAAGATAGGTAATAGTGCACTTCAAGTTCTAAAAAAATATGTCTACTTAAGGCAGGTAATAACCGTGGAGCCGAACTACGGAATTGAAGTAACTAGAGGAATAAGAATTGGATGGAGCACATTTGGCAAGCATTCTCAAATCTTGACAAGTAGATTGCCACTTTCCTTCAAGGGGAAGGTATATAACAGCTGCATCTTGCCTATACTTAGCTAAGTAGCAAAAACCTGAAGACTTACAAAGAGGGTATAGCCTAAATTAAGGATGACGCAGCGAGCAATAGAAAGAAAAATAGTAGGTGTAGCCTTAAGAGACAAGAGGAGAGCAGAATGGATTAGGGAACAAACGGGGTTGGAGGATATCATAGTTGCAAACAAGAACAGGAAATGAACATGGGCCAGACATGTAGCGCGTAGACAGGATAATAGCTGGTCATTAGGGGAACTAACTGGATTCCCAGAGAAGGCTAGCGGGTTAGGGGGAGACAGACGATTAGATTGGCCGATGAGATTAAAAAGTTTGCGGGTTTTATTTGGCAGCAGCAAGCAGAAGACCGAGTTGACTGGCGCAACATAGGAGAGGCCTCTGTCCTGCAGCGGACGTAGTTAGGCTGATTGTGATAGTAATGAGGATGATGGCTTAAGGTATCGATGCACATGACAGCAGACATTCGTATGTATTTTGCATTCTCAATGATAATGCTATTCTATTTACAGGTTGGGCGTCCAGCACTTCATGGAAGATACTCTCGAGCTTTTGCAGAGGCAAGTGTTTATTTCAATGGAAACAGTGACTTTCGATGACTGAACAATTCGTGAAATCTCTTCCACTTGGTAGAGAGTTCTGACTGGCCACAAAGAACTAAAACAAAGACAAAAGCTCTTCTTCTTGTGTGGCAATGGTTACACGTATCAACGGAAAACGATGTTACCTTCTAACACAGAATGCTCCACACAGCGTTCTAAGAATACTTCCAATTCATAGCCTAGTACAGTGACAAATATCAACTTGAACCTTCAAAAACGATGATGAATGAGTAGTTACCTTACATACCACGAGCACCACTGTATACAAAATATGAGTAGTCTATCTAACACATTTTAAGGGAACCAGTATCATGCGTAGTACACGACAAGCACTTGACTAAGCTACTTATTTTTATTTACTTTTTGCTACCAGCCAGGCTTTGATAGATGAATCGACATGATTTCTTTTTTCAGTTTAGTAGCTGCAGGTACATTCCTGGCATTCCAGAAACGTCGACTAAATTGTCGTATAAAGCTTGATTTTCTTGATTGATTGATATGTGGGGTTTAACGTCCCAAAACCACTATATGATTATGAGAGACGCCGTAGTGGAGGGCTCCGGAAATTTAGACCACCTGGGGTTCTTTAACGTGCACCCAAATCTGAGCACACGGGCCTACAACATTTCCGCCTCCATCGGAAACGCAGCCGCCGCAGCCGGGATTCGAACCCGCGCCCTGCGGGTCAGCAGCCGAGTACCTTAGCCACTAGACCACCGCGGCGGGGCCTTGATTTTCTTGTTACAAGCACTCATGTTAGAATGGAGGCGTCAGTATCTTAACAAAACGAAGCGAATTTTATTACTGTTGTATCCGTTACCACAAAGAAAAGTAATTTAATATGTTTCTCGCTACACCAACAAAAAAAGAACTGTTTACCGCCCTGCGTTACCAGCTAAAGAAAATGTAACGCGTTACCATTACAGTTACGGAAGAAAAGCAACGCACGTCACCTCGGCGGTTGTTCAGCAATAATAATTATCAATCATTTTGTTTTTGCTGCAGGAACCTTAAGTAAATATAATGTAAAGCTCACACCTATTTTCCACACAAAACTTTTATGCCAAACAATGGTTGTACCGAAAATGTTGATCTACCCAGAATTGTTTGTGCAAAGGCACTGAACCTGAGCAACGTCAAAGAGCGTATAGTTGGCTGCCTTTAGGGTTGCATGTGATAGCTCCGGACTCTAGCACTTGGTGAAGCTATTTGTTTCAACGTCAATACGATAATAAATCACGAATTCATGAATGAAACACAAATTCCCACAAAGCATCCCACTTACCTGTTCTCGTAAGGATAAATGCTCTCCGCTGAAGACCAATCACGAGACAGTCAACAAGCTCTGGGCAATTTCTTCAGCATGCTTCTTCTGGCCAAATAAAAATGCGCAAAATTTGTAGTAGAAAATAAATATTTTATTAGCCTAGTCGCTCTCGAATATATTTGTGCATAAACATTTCTTATTCATTTTAACTGGTCTACTTAACGCGAAAATTGAAGCAATTATGTGCAGGGGTTCCAGATCAGCCTCGCTCGCTCAAGAGCTTTTGAATTAAAAACGTTAACGAGATTGCAGCCGGCCATTGCTGCACACGCAAAATTCAGCATGCCAAGAAATGACGTGCTCATTATGTGGTCGGCTAGATCGATCGGCATATCATTGGCATCTTTCGTGGTATTGGACAAATTGGGGTGCAACAGCGCTTCATCAACATTCAACGCATCAGTAGCAGAAAAGGTCTACAGACCTTTTCACTATTTTCTAACACAGCCCCTTTATAACAACTGATTTTCTCCCTCGATGTGCCGAAATAGCATCGGTGGACAAGAGGAGCTTTAAAAAATAGCCCACCGATTTTCTACACTTTTTTTCCTTATTTGGCAAAATGTATTCAATTCATTGTTCTTTTGAGCTAGATAAAAAATATAAGCGATGATCGTAAACTTTGCACACTTTCTTTTTATCTGGAAAAATGAAGAGAGTCATTTCTTACCATTAGAAAGAACTCTAAAACTTCTTTCAGTTTTGATGTTGGGAGCTGGTAAATGAGGTGACCGAAAGTTTTCTGTGGTACAACGCTTGTTACGTTGAAACAGTCTGTAAGACCTTTTTCACGGAGAGAAGCATCACTTCCTTTCTGGACTGTTGGGTAAAGGAACAAAACCTGGTTTTTGCCTTAGTGGTAAACACAAACACGATGGGTGGGGTCACTTCCCGGCTTTCTTATGGGATGCGATCGACCTGATAAAGGAACCGAGAGGCGCGTCCGTCAGACCGTTGCCGGCAGCGCACCTACAGGCAAGCCATCGAAACTTGAAAATACAAAACAAATTTACGCACCGTAGCTATAGCAACCGGTGAGGCTGGTGGCAATGTTGGCATTTCGAATGCGTAGCATTTTTCACTCATAAAAACAAGTCATTTGGCCGCTTCAGTCGCTAGCGTGCCTTTGGCAGGTTTTATGAAGTAATCAGTGGTGTTTCACCATTCCAGTTTGCAAAATTAACCTGTTATGCGGTGAGCAGCCATAAATTAAATTAGATGAAAGAAGGCAACCACATAGTGAGCGAAGCACAGTGAGGGCTTCGTTGGTGGTTGCCGGTCAGGTTACCCTACGTACCAAGAAAATTTAGTATTCTCCAATGATCATTCTGATACGGAACGCCTCAAAGCATGCAATCAAGCGATTTCCAGGAAACACCGTCCACTCAGCACAAAGAATGCAGTCTGCAGAAAGTATACCACAGATGAAATTATTCGTCGTGAATGTGAATGAATATTTTCGCTTCAGGACCTTTTGTTTTATGTATATGCAACAGAATGATACGTGCTATAGTGTTTTTATCTCTGTTACAGGCGTAGAGAACTTTTTTTTTTACTGTACTAGCTTTTGCATGCACTAATTTTTGTGAGCTAGAGTCGATTGCCAAATATAAAAAGGTCTGCTGCATGTTAAGTGCGAAAAAAAAATACTGTACTCCACTTTCCTTGCATGGTAAGAATGGATGGTAATATCAGCGTAAAGATAGGCTAAGGGTCTACCGTAAACTTGTCTCTCAATGGGTAATCACATGGTCGTGAACTTTTCGCCGCATAGTTATCATTGTAGCTGCGAAAATAGAATTCGCCCTATCGGAAAAAAAAACGAATGGTGGGCATGGTGGAAACCACCACCCACCATTATAGTGGATTAGTGTAGTGGGTGAATGGTGGGAAACACCCACCATGGCGCATGGTGGGTATGGTGGGTGCTGTAGTGCCGGCAACACTTGAGCGCGAAATGACGTCATAATCACCGTGACGAGCTGCCACAAAAATAAAAAGAATTCTATAAAAACAGTATAAAAAACACCCGTCCCGTAAAAAAAAAAACAAGGCGCCACGAAGGATTGCACGTGCAACCTGCGGATTCCAATTCAAAGACGCTAACCACTGCGCCACACCAACATGACGTTGTATGGGTGTTAAATACTTAGTTGGCATACAAACTTACGGTTCAACTTAAGTTATGTTTGTCGTGTACACAACATAGACAAGATCTACACCTGCTACTAAAAATTGCACATTTAATAAACACAAGCAACTGCGGCCTGTAACGATTGCCACTATGTTAACGGCACTAGTGCTATTTTTTTTTACAATTCACAACTTCAAGAAAAAAACCAAGTGAACTGAGGAGCAGCAACAGTTTACCGGCGTGGTCTGCCAAGTGTAATATCCGTTTCGCGCTCGTTCTAAAGGGTGACATCTGCTCACGCTTTATGACGCCTCTAGGCTCATTCCATAGATACGCCCACCTAATTTATTTGATTGAGTATTGGGATGCTTTTCGCGCAATGTAGAGGGTGGTCGTGCCAGCGCAATGCTGTAGCTTTTTCGTTAAAACAACAACTACATAACGGCTTGGCCAAAACGAATGCAGTGTGCCGGAAACATTACGCTTCATGTTAGTTCACCAAGCATACGAATTGCCACGTCTGAGTTCTCCTACAAAAGCTAGAGAAGTGCCGGCGAGTGCGACCGGCGGCTGTCGGTGAGAAGACACTTAATTACGTTCTCTGGGAGTGCTTTAATCGCGTCGCATCGATGTTTGTTGCTTCTTGAGCGGACACCATACACAATAAAAAATGCTTCATTTAGGTTAAATGTGGCCATGGCTGCGCTGTATTGTCATACTTAATCGTCGAAATCGTGTATTCTGAAACCCGGAAGCACGGATAACACAATTGTACGGGCTCGGTCGGTAGGCCTAACTTTGATGAAAATCATGGTTGTATAACATGTAGTGTACAGATCCCAGCTTGATACACTATATAAATTGCCCGCCATTATGAGCCCACCCATCATCTGCTTACTGCTTCCCAGCATTATCGCGATGGTGGGCAGAGCTTCTCAGCTTGGCACACCATGTGACCCACCATAACAAGCAGCACCCATCATCTGCTTAGTGCTTCCCAGCATTATCGCAATGGTGGGAAGAGTTTCTCAACTTGGTACACCATGTAGCCCACCATAATAAGCACCACCCACCATATGCTTAGGGCTACCCAGCATTATCGCAATGGTGGGCAGAGTGTCCCATTATTGCCCACTATCTAGCCTCTGCTTTCCACCATCATTTCCACTTCACCCATCATCTGTACACCATACCACCCAGTATGTCCCGGCATAACCACCATATTTTCCACTACGTCCCACCATAGCCATCATTTTTTCCACCATGCCCACTATTATTTCCACCATGCCCACTATTATTTCCACTACGCCCACCATGTTTTCCAGTATCCACCATGGCAATTTTTCCGATAGGGCGGCGTAACACCGAACGGTATTTATGTATTGCACGCCAACAAGTTGTGTACGGTATCGGAGTGGTTCCCTTAGTTTTTAGGAGCAGTCACGTGGTATTATTCAAGTTCTGCTTTGCTTGTCATCAAAAGCATCAATGTACTGCGCAAAAAACGGACAGAGACAAAAAGACAAAACGGACAGACAAAAACTTGTACGCCCCCCCCCCCCCCCGCCGTTCACGCTTATCGCAGGTCCAGCTTTCCGATACGAGTGTGCAACCTATCACCAGCGAGTGCACGAAAACTAGCGCATTTGAATAAAGAAGTGCTTGATACAAAATTTTGAAAAAATTTCCGTTATGTGCGTATCTCCTATGCCACAAGCAGTATTAAGTTCCCAGGACATGCTAGAACCGCTTGAAATATCGGCACGCGTTTCACATTGAGGCATGTAGATCATGCTTTCCCCGTGAGTCAAGCCCCTGTCAGGCTTGCAGACAACAGTAATTATTTTCCCTCTTTGTCACGAACAGCGCTCTTGTGCCATTTTATTCGAGCTTACCGTGAAGGACCGGTTGTTATGCCAACGCCTATGTCTGTCTTCAAGAAGCATCTGCTCGCCGATAGGTACGCTGCCGGCAGCGATCCAACAGACTCGCATCGCTGTTACTTTATCTGGTGGACATCGTCTCACGAGTGTCACCACTTGATGTTTTTGTATCTTACATCATGCTTTTGCCTCTCAAAATGACACCATGTTTTTGCCGCCATCACAATGAATAGCTAGAAAGCCGCGAGTCTTGTTTCGAACATTATTGTCGCGTTCTTAGAGACGAACATTGAGACACCTGCCTGTCCTATGTGGCAGGCTCCCCACGACAAAAAAAGTCCAATGATTACCCCCTTCCCCGCACCCACACAAATTTCAGAAAGCGATTACGATGACTTAGCTGGCATCCAACTTTACGTCTCGTGAGCGGACTGCTGCCCTGTGAGAGCGAAGCTAACTTCTGTGGGCCCGAAAACACACACACACACACATGGACACCCACGTGTAGGTCTTTTTCAACCTGTGTGAGAAAAAGCTGATGTTTGTAAGAAATGACCGTGACTTTTTCGCGTCTGCCCATGCTTTCTTATACTCCATTATAAAGCTTTAATTCAGTGCGTGCAACGGCGTAGCGCATGCATCGGCCAAGAGGAAGCACGGCTGCCATGCGCTGTACGCAAGAGAGATGCGTGCGTTTGCGCACGCGAGGGATGCGTATAACTAAATCTCGACTCTTACATTGCGCACGCTACAGTCATTGGGTACATTAACAGCTGCTCTCGCGAGATCTCCCCCTGGTGAGAGGACGAAACTCAAGCTGGCCGCGACCAGCAACAGCAGCAGAAGCAGCAGTGCATTCATGGCTGCGAGTAACTCTCGCATGTATTTTACGATTGCTCTCAATTTAGGAGCTCCTTGCTTACGTGAGGAGCTTATATTCGTTCGCGCACCCCGTGCAATGGACAGTTATCTCTGTTCAAATACAAGAGTTCGCGGGGATGCCTTTCCACACCCGGAATGTCCGCGGTCGGACGGAGCTGCTCGTGAAATCTTCCCTTGTCTCATGTCTTGACTCGGGTCATCTACAGTTGGCTATTGTTGTTTATTGCTTAGTCCCTAGGTGGCGCCACGCAGCATTCCAAAGCGAAAGTGTTGAGGTTTAGACGCAGTCCATGTGCACGTTGTCGCGTACGCTAAACTAACGCTGTAGGAAGCAGCCTCAGTTGTAACGTATGTAACGCGCTAGCCGTTGTGCACGTACCATGCTGCGCACGCTAAACTTAAGCTCTCTATAATATGCAGCCCGCAGTGCATGCCCCTGAGCTTTGTAGATGCTTTCGGCCACAGCAATCAGCAACGTCTCAGGATAGCCATCCTCTACAAGACGAGCCACAGTGCGCTATACCGTATTATGTTAGCCCAGGGAATCGGCGCCTACCTAAAATACCCCCTCTTCCCCCCTTCAAATTCCTCAAATTAAATTACGTTTATGCTTCCCTTGTCAATACCTGGTAGGCGACAGCGTTCCGACGCTGAAACAAAGTAATTCGTCGGGGCGAGTTCTGGGAATGTGGCACATTCGGAATGAAAATAAGCGAGTAACGCGGCGCCTCATATTACCAAAAAATGTTAACGGAACTACGTTACAAGTTACAGCTCCAAAATTGTAAGGAATTCGTTACTAGGTTACCAAAAAAGTTACGCGTTACCGGACACGACGTTACTTATAACGCGTTATCACCAACACTGTCTTTACCGTGTGATTATGTGACCTTCATATTTATTTTTAGCGTATATCTCCGGGGTAGACCGACGCTTTTAAATAGCCTGCTAAATTTTAGATTGAAAAATGATGCTTATTAGACTGCTATAAAAGTGAAGCCAATATTCAACCTATAATTGATGTTTTACCAACATTAGGTACACAAAGCGCATCTTGTCAAAGAGAGTTTCTAGACATGGTGTCTTGAAGTTTCTATTATCAGTGTCTGGTTACTTGCATTCCTGGGTAGATATAGACCGTCGTTCACCTGTGAAACAATTCTGTGCCACGCGTCATATTTATTTTTTGTTATTTTTGGTTTATTACATACTTCGGACACAAAGTCAATGGCGGGGAGGCAAAACACAATCAAAAAGGAAAACAATCGTGTCACTTCTAACAAGAGACTGCTATGCAGGATCGTAAAGAGACTTACGATTCTGTAATGCAGCCCGTTATGAAACAAAAAATATGTGGTGTGGCTTAAGTGAACAAAATATTTTGATTGTTTATCGCTAACAAAGCTGTGAGAACAATTTCTGGGAGGCACGGGAGGAGGACGAGTGTGCTAGTCTATGTGGTGGTCAAGTTTTAAAGGCACGTGGCTGGTATGACGTGCTCCTCAAAGCCCAAGCTGTGCAAAATGCCTAATGCAAATTGATGTAGTATTCTGTTCTACTCATTAACACCATTTACAGCGTCAGCCAACGTAATGTTGTTGTTTTAGCCGTTCTTGCGTTGGTTGCTACAGTTGTGGAGTATAGGCTAGCTGTATCACACACTTAGCGATATCTTTTACCGAAGAAAACTACTTGCCAGCCTAAAGTTGAAACAAATTCTTCCTTTAAACAATTTGCTAGAGACAAACAAGGCCGAAGCAAGGAGTATATCAAACATGTGCAATCTAACGACTGGCTTGTTTTAGACAAAGCGTCTGCTCGAGTAGCCAACCTAACATGCGCGATCTTGCAAAGAGAAAAACAAATCACTCGTGCATATGACAACAAACGCATAATTATCTTTCTTCAGATTATCGTGTTTACAGCAGCAAACTGCGTGAAATGCATATCTAGAAAATTACTAGGGTAGATAAAAATGTTTCGTTAAAAACACGTTCACGGGAGTAAAATTTCTTACAACTGAGCAATAGAAGAATAAATGGTTCATTTTTATTCTAGTTTTTCAGTCTAATGGCACTAAACAAGTTATCTCACTGTTTTAGTCCTGTGTTTGAAAAAAATGCTAGCGCTGCTAGGCTGAGGTGTGAACCTGCGTTTCTTGCAATGCCTATTAAAATGCACGTTCGGGTTATCTTTCAGGCTGGACAAGCGTTCCCTTAGTCTCGCATAGCAGCACCAGTCAGTCTGCTCCACGTCCGCATTGCCACAGCTCATAGAAATGCTTTATACCACATTTCCTTGCTCAATTTAGGATCTGGGCTTGACGAGGATGCCTAAAGTTACACTTTTTCGTGCTCAATTCTCGCTTTCAAAAATCTTTTTTGCCACAAAACACATGCATCCTACTTCGTGTCCTGTTGCAAATACCACTTGTACTGCGTAGTTTTCTGCCGTGTTTTCAAGTATTTGGCAAATTCTCTGAACATATGTAATCGCAGCTACCTTGCAACTTGAATTATTCTGTATTTAATTGACAGAACGTATTTAGGTTCCTGTTTTAGTAATTTATTTACCTTAGCTCATAAGGCTTGCATCACAGCGAGCTAGTACCCAGTCTCACTTCACCAATTACTTTCTCATCAAACGCATTAAGGTATGAACAGACAATTTTTGTGAGTGGTGAACGGAAACGAGACGTAACAATGCTGTTTTTCACAAGTCTAGAATGGTCCGAGGCAATGTTCAGAAACCATTTTCCTGCTTTGGGCGGGAGACTCCAGCAAAAGTGCTGCAGTACAAATAATATCTTGACTCCAGGAAATTGCAATATTTTGTGCACGCGAACTTCCAAGTTGAGGATTTACTGTTCAAGAATAAGTTTTAAAAATCGAAGAGTTCTTAGATTGCGCTCTCCCACTTACACTCGGCAATAGGACGATGTTCCCTTTCTGCAATCACCTCATGGCAGAGCGACACGCGTGGCAACGCGTCATCGTCAGATGCAGACGGCTCGTTAAAGTGCAGGAGCTTGTCGGATGGCTCTTTTGCGTACACGTCTCCCCCGTAACGTGGCCACAATCCACCCATTTGTGCAAAAAAGGAGATGCATGCACCCCGGCCCAAAAAGCGAAACAGTCTTTGGAAATGAGGAAGTTCCCTTTGTTTTTTCAAAGACTCACTCATGAGATAAACCATAGTGTAACGTGAAGTGTAAGCTAAATGTTGTGAATTAATGAAGGGGAATTTTTATACACTGTTCCTATCGCACCATTACTCTACCTTTTAGTGTTATACGGGGTGTTCAAAAGTTAAGAAAACATGACATTTGCTTTCTGTCTTCGAAAGTGCTCATTCTTCATTGACAGACACCTATATATTGTGGATGGCATCATATGGGACAGCCATTAACAATTTTACAAAAAATTGGGCATTCCGAATCAGAGTTTTATAGTTCTTCAAGTGAAGAAGCCCCCGTATGTTTGAGATCAGAAGTTCTCTTCAGTAGCTATTCTGGTGTACCGAAATTCTACCGAATTCAACGTCGAAACAAAAAACGCATCACCAATGAACGCAAAAATGTGATGTTCACAGTGACGCCAGTGTTCAAAACAATCATCACAAAGGTGTAGTTCTCCCATGTTCTTAATCATATGTGGCCATGTATGCTCAAGTGACAAACCGCGCCGGCTCACCCACATAACCAACTTGGTTGAAGGTTCATCTAATTACGTACGTTCACTATGAACGTCCCACAATAAAATTGTAGTTGCGGTCTTCTTCTGCGTTTCGTTTGTGCCACAAAACTTCGGTAAATTTTACTTCCGCCCAATTTTTAGTTGAGAACACTTCTTCATTTTTAAAGCTGCACAGTTTTCGTTGCGAGAACGACTTCAATTTCCCGCTTTGGCCCAGTCACATAACTTCGCTGATTAAAATTGTAAGTAACTTGCTTTTTTATTTCTTTCCAGAACCATCTTCCTATTATTCTTAAGATGCCTGTGGCTACACTAGTTATTGTGAGCACATCTAGTAAAAATCATTGTTTCTGATTCTTTCACAATCTCAGAGACATGACGCCGATAAAGTCTTATATCAATCATTGAGTTGAAATTATCAACTTGCACCTGCGCTTTACTCTTCGTTGTTGCACTGTATTATTTCCAGTATTGTCAAGCCCACCGTCGCATTTATGGTCCGTATAGGGTAAGTATTTAATTTTATAGCACGTTATATTTTGTCTTGCACGAATATTGAAATGTGCGTTATAAGTGCTGTGAAAAGATAGTGCGATATGGCTTTATGAAGTAACGTTCAGACCCCTACCGAAACACAAGACGACCAGTAAGGAGTGCCATTAGGAATCAAGGAGTGATGTAGGAGTAGGCAGAAGTAAGAAAACAGTACCAAAACGTCGAAGCCTGTGTTGTAGCATTGTCATTACGTTAGTGAAGAACCGCAACATAAGGAATCCCTTTTTTGCTGATAAACGCATATGTATAACACACTGTGGTAGTTCTCTTTTCATCTGAATTAACTTTTTGCTTTCAGAGCAACATTTTTAGGGGCGAAACTTCTCTAATAATAACCTTGTCATGCGTCACGCGTAAGCGAGAGAAGAATAGGCGAGAAAGAAAGGTAGGCAGTACCGCGCGAACAGTATATTAGACGATGCTGTCTCATTGGTGTACATACATACTGCAGTTGAGTGAAGATATTCTAGATGGCGCTATACCACTACTCTCCAATTGGCTGTTGCCGGGGCTGTGCCTGTGTACGCGGAAAACGAGTGCCTCCCACAATCTACTGGATAGTCGCCGTACGTGGCGGTTCGTTGGTGGAGCATGGACGAAGCAGGTTGGCGAGCAGGTTGAAAACGCTTCCGCTCGGCTTCCATGGCTCGCGTCTCGTTGGTATTACCAGCGCGCCGTCTGCATTCTCTAACGCATTAAGACACATGGACGCATGCACGGACCGACGGAGACACGGGCAGATGGATGGATGGACGCTTCCTCCTACTCATTCATTATTCACTCCGTGGATATGCTGTGATTTTTATAGAACGTGACTATTGAAGAAGCCTCTCAGGTAACACACCAAGCAATAGGATGGAAGGGATTGACAGATGGATTGGTGCGAAACCAACCCAGAAGCCGAAATACTTTGAGGTTTTGCAGTTGCGCACAGTCTACAACAGACAAGCAGCCATCAAAGTTTTTCAAAGCGGTGCCGTAATAGCAGTATTTCACGCGTTCGATGATCCAAATGAGGCGCTCATTTACTTCGCACCTTGCCTCGGACAGCGCTCGCTTCCTCTTATCGAAGTTCTCATCCTCGGCGTTTGGGAAGACAGAACAGCAATTGCTCGTATCTGTGTGCACGTAAACATGTTGTTTAAAAAACAGCCCTCCCCTGCATTGGCGTGAAATGGCTGGCCATCCCTGAAGACTATCACTGCCATAATTAGGTAGGAATCAAAGAATTTGGAGAAGTCTCATTACACATCGCTGTGGCGTGGCCTGCAGCAACCAAGGTGTTTGCGAGGACTAGAGCTGATACTGAGGAAAAAGGAAACAGAGAAACTTACAAAGAGGATCCCGTATGGACATAAGTAAAGTGCAAAAGATGTCATTACGTGAACTAACAGCCCCAAGAGAGTGCTTGCAACTCCTGTTGCGGGAGTAGAGGCTTGTTCTAATATATCACTTTATTTTCAAAAGTGCTGGGAACTTTCTTCTGCACAGAGTAAGCACACTTTCTCGACAGAGTACTGGTACTCTGACTGAATAGGAGTGAACAAGTTCCCTCGCCAGAGTACAGTCACCCTTCTCAAATAGAGTTCATACACCCTCTGCAGGAAT
Source organism: Rhipicephalus microplus (assembly GCF_013339725.1). Classification (NCBI taxonomy): domain Eukaryota; kingdom Metazoa; phylum Arthropoda; class Arachnida; order Ixodida; family Ixodidae; genus Rhipicephalus; species Rhipicephalus microplus. The sequence continues at coordinate 115,946,516 of NC_051168.1, read as the reverse complement.
TGCGCTACTCTCTCATAGAGCTAGAGTGCATCAACTGCCTTCAAAAGTGGAATCGCTGCGCTAGGACTAACGTCTCAAAACAATTATGTCGAGTATTTTATAAAAGGAGTTAACTGCATAGATTGCTTGAAGCTTACATTACATATGCGGGAGGGACGTCGGCATACACATTATATAAGTACGATACACAGCAAACAACACTGAACATGTACTTTTTTTTCTCGCGTTGCCAACAACCACTCACACAACAACCGGCATTTATACTCATGATGTCTAGCCCCCTTCTAATGCGGGTCGCGCTACATTTCTAATATGCGTTTTGAGGACAATGATACATCTAGCATATGTAACTACTTGATGATTTTTAGGTACTCTGTAGGTACACCGACCTTTTTATATAAAGGTACATGACGCAAGAAGCCGTTTCCAGTACTAAAATTCAACTATTAGGTGGTATTCTGTCATATAGGCTCAATGCAGTGAAGCTACTTGTGCCCAAGCCTGAATGTTGTACTTAGGTGCCTACAAACACAATTGGGACGATCTGTCAGCAGTGCTGGCCCAAAAATAACCTACGAATGTTACGATCCGGCGTGACATCCGACTTGCGATGCAGTGGTGCGTACTTTTGTGCCAGAAAAACAACGCTGGTTGGTAAAACCAGAACTCAAACATGTATCTGGCAATCCTTATAGTTTTGCTTACAACGTCTACACTTTATTACAACAATGAGAGTCTTGCGGATTGATCAAACGCCACCATTCGCGGCCCATTTGCGCCGAGATTGGTCCAAGTAAATGTGATCCGTACGAGTACAACTCCCATTGAATGTAGGCTCATAGCTTACCGGCCGTATCCATCATACATAATATAGGCGCTTCTGGTTTTATTATTGTGCTATGCCGAGGAGTAAGAATGACTGTACAGTAGACCCTTGTCATCGGTCATCTTGAATGAACCATTGTTTTTTGCACACGGTGTGCGCACAAGGAGCGACGGTCATTAATGCGACGCTCTTTCAGCCTGCGGCGCAGCGCACATGGACCACCGCCGACAGCCGCCGGGCGCAGTCACCGGCACTTCTCTGACTCAAACGTGGAAACACAGGCTTGACGTTCGGTGCGCGTTCATGAAATACCACAATAAGACAATTTGTGCTCATTCATTTTGGTTTTTGAGTGATTCGGACCAACCACTGCAACGTAGCAGGCATCACCCACCAGCCAAAGTGTCGGTAGCTCCCTGCACTCACAGTGCGATGACTAAGAGCGACGCTGAAGTTCTGGCGCTCTGGCAGCTTGGACAAATAGTAAAAATACGAAAGGGTAATGGGGCACACGGTGAGGAGCATGGTCATTCTCACATATAATACTCTGCTACGGCGAGAGGAATCCTTCAAAGTAAACACAATGCAACTAACGTTACGTGAAACAAACGTTAAGCAACAGCGTAAATAAAGTGATAGCATTGTTTCCATTTCACCTACAAGTCATTCTAGGACTTGAACTACGCAGGTAAAACTGGCAGAAATATCTGAGATTGCTTTTGTTTAGTATTGTTAACCGTAAAAGTATTACTGTGCCATGACAATAACTTTTGTTGAAGATTTAGTGAAACAATGAGTTTTGTGTGTATTAATATTGTGAAAAAGTAATCCTATTCTTTTTTCAGCGTGGGCGCCCCCGTCTTCTTCAAACACCCAATGATCCCGAGGTAAGCGTTTTTGTTCAATGAAAACTGTGATCATTGATGACTAAACGAATAATTGGGCCACATGCAGTCAACAAGTACTACTAGCCGTGCCTTGCTGTGAACGTTGCTCGCCACGTAAGGAACGGCCGAGACCGTCAGCGACGGGAGACACCACTCACAAGCACAGCATGCTTCAATCAGAAATCAAACCTTCTCGGCCACCATTACAGCAGATTGTGATGGACCTTCTGGAGTCGTTTCCAATGTATTTTTGCAGAAATATATGGATCGTGATAGCTTCTGACTACCTCATGTGCTACGCCGAAGTAGGAGCCCTGCCGAAAGGCAGTGCAGTCAATGTAGCCAAGTTCTTCATTAAGAACGTTGTCCTTCAACATGGTGCACCAGAGGTTCTCATCAACGACAGAGGTACGGCGTTTATAGCTGACCTAACTCGGGAAATCCAGAGATACAGCCAGACAAGCCACCGCCCGACAACCACATACCAGCCACAAACCGATGGTCTTGATGAGCGTCTAAATCAGACCACTACCGACATGCTGGCCATGTGCGTTGACATCGAACACAAAATTTGAGATACCGTCCTTCTATACGTGAACATCTCATACAATATGACCGCACTGGAGACGACGCAGTAGACGCTTTACAACTTGATGTGTGGAAGGTACCCGGCAATGACACTTGACGCCATGCTGCCCAACATCACTGACGAAAAATCCTTCGACGTCACCGTCTACCTTCAACGCCGACTAAGCCAGAGAAGTCGCCCGCTTCTGCATCGAGAACGAGCAGATGACTAACAGCCACCGTTGGAAATTTTTAACGACGCCGTATTTGGGTATCGACGCCAATACGCCGACTTGGACTCAATGAAAAACTTTGGGTACGGTACTTCAAACTGCACTGGTTAGTTCAACATTTCATCTTAATCGACTACAAAGTTTCCCCAATTCAAACTCTCCACGACCCCGTGCATGTCGAGTGCGTCAAGCCATTTTCCGCAAACTAAAAAACGTGAGCGCTGTATATTTATTGTTGTTGTTACTCTAATATTGTGCCTCAAGGCGTGTACTTATTTGTTTTCTGCCTTTATTCATGTGCTTTCTTCTTTTATTACAGGATCGGGACGTTACTGTTTTTTCAAAGGGGACGGGGGCAATGCCACGTTCCTTCCTGTAGTTGAGTTACCACGCCGTTACACCGAAGGTGCGGCGTTGCGCAAACCCGTGGAAGCATTCTTAGAACCTTCCTATGCGATCGCGCCCGTAACGTGACCATTGCGGTTTCTCCTAGAACTTACGTGGCCACTAGAGATGCCACTGGACTATTTGACGGTGCATGTATTAATTACGGCTCACTTCACCGTTGAATTTCTGGACGCCTCCACTATGGCGTTTCTCACAATCAAATGGTGGTTTTGGGACGTTAAACACTGCATATCAATCAAGCGCTTCCCCACTTGTCAGATGATCGAGACCCGACCCTTAGTTCGCCGCTATCAGTGCCAGGATGTATTGCTGTAGTTTGATTTTCTGTTTACCGGCTACAGTTTCAGCCAAATGAACACTTTCATCTTGAAAATACAAACCCCGGAATTCGCCAATGTAACGACTGCGTGATAATGCTGTGACATGAGTTCGCAAGCTAACCGTTACATATTGAGATTCTGTGTTGTTGTGTACAATGCTACGCTTCTTTTAATTGCACGCTGCTAAAATTACCATACGTTGAAGAGTCAATCACGTGTGTTCTTGATTTTGTTTTATTACTACGCTATTTCTTGTCTGGTGCGGATGTTGTTGATCAGGTTAAGGCAAGTATTCTATTATAACAAACGTTATTAGGTATGTGGTATTCAAAGAAATAATTGCATAATTTTCACTGGAAGACCGAACCGTTTTCATACAGCCAGATAGCTGTAAACTGCTTGCGGATTGCGTCTTTTGTGAATCGTTAGTAATTTGGCAGCTACCTGGGTTATCTGTTACTTTTTTTTAAACTGAATATGTCTAGTGTTTTGTTTTCACTAACCAGTTTATGTTTTTGTTCTCGCTCGGTTTAACTGTCACGCTATTTTTTAGCCAGGGATGCAAGTGAATCCCGGGCCTACAGCGAATATTCCAGTATGGGCAAGTATTTTATCCTCACTCAGAAAAAAGTCATCAGTGATTTTGCTGCCTTATGTCTACCTCGTATGCTAAGAAGAGTGTATTGAACATGTGAAAAAGAGTTGTCAGTTTCACTTGAAAATTGCGTATGAGGGCCTGTCTTTTTGCCGAATCGCTTGCAGAGGTCGCTTGTGACTTGTCGCGTTTTTTTCAATTGTGCTTATTTTTGGTTTTCCAGGAATTGTATTCATTTTATTACTGCTGAATTGAACCAATGTTGCATACGTCAATAATTTTGTGAGTTTATGTTGAAGAGAAACATACGTTGGGAAAATAAACAAAAACCTTTAGTCATGCAGTCGCTAACTTGCTTCTAGCCAAAGTGAGACAACTTTGCAATCACTGCTAAACAAACATTATGTGCATACCTTCAGAGTTGTACAACTTCTATTTGAACTTGAGTACTATTTTTGAGGAAAAATATTCTGAATAAAGTGAAATTACATATAGACAGTTTATTCAGTGCTTCTTTGCAGAGGTCGAGCAGCTTTTTAGTAGCTTTACTTTGAAATTGTTTCTTGTTTGGCTTCGCAGCATAAGGCTCATTTCACATAAGAGTAATGTGCAGTCCAACTCGGAGGGCATTGTCTGTTATATTTGGCGACTTGCGTATAGCTGGAGTCATAGAGCCTACATAAAACAGTGACCAAGGAGCACAGTCCTTCAGACTGCAGTAAAATCTTATTTCAAATCAGTGAGACCAAGTAAAAGAGAAAAACTAGATGAGCGATGTCTCCAACAAATTCCTGCAGAAAAACTGTAAATACAAAGCTGTAGGGAGCATGGGCAAAGTTGTACGTAACTTTAGATCAAGAGCGCACATTATTCGAACAGTACCGAGAAAGAAATATTCTGGGCTCTACAAGGTAATTAAGAAAAGGCTGAGGTCCACTCGGCTGTTCAGCAATAACCAAGTGGTGTATGCCTCTCGAGCAGTATCTTCACTCAGAGTTTTCAGCAGAGCAGTCTCTTTAAAAAAGATGACGCCACTTGATATACTTACCACGTTGTGCTGAATTACTCGAAGTTATAGTCGACGAGGAAGTTAAAAGCTGTCATTGGCCTGTCTTCTAAATGTTGCCTTGCTGCGTTATTAGTGTCATTTATTTATTTACTTGTGACGTTCAAGAAGAACCCGCAACTGATATACGCCAGCGAGGATCATACTCTTTTAGAACGCTCTGATAAGGCCCACAAACCTTGTAGCTAGAAATGTGTGGAACTCAGGGAATCTGCAGCTGTAACTCTAGAATGCTCTCTTCCGCTAACACAAAAAGCCACCAGTGTTCCAATCACCGTTGTCTGGTGATTGTGCTCGTCATTGAGCTGGAAAATTTATTTGCATGTTATTAGGCTGAAATGTCCAACGCGCATTTATTCGCTTTTCGCACCTGTGGGCAGTGGTGGCCTTACCACCAGTTATCACTTGTGCTATAAAATGAGCGTGTGTCACTAAACCCCAATTAATTGCGCACAAGGCGACGAACGTATTTACTACATTGGCGAGAAAGAGGACCAGCCTGGTGAGGCCGCCGTCGGAGAAGGCACGACGGGTGTCGGGAGGATCGTCGAGGATCGTTTTGGCACGGACACGTCTTAGGATGAGTGGAATAGTGCGCGATATGAAGGTTATAGCACAAGCGTCCACCTGCTGAACGCCCCCGGGGGCCTGGTAACGCGTTCTGGAACTGTGAAAATCAAGATTTCGCAATCTTCCATACTTGTTGGCTGTTCCATGCAACAGCAATGAGCCCTAAATTAAACTTTACAACCTTTTCTTCTGTTTTTAGCCTTACATCTGTTACGGTCAAGTGTATTCTTCATGGGCTCTTATCGCCGCAGCTGATAAAAGAATCGCTAGGAGAGACTTGGTTAAGCAGGTGGTCGGCACTGCTTCCTTTAACGAGCGTCCTAAAACGGGAGTGGTGTCTGTTTTATTAACAGCAAAATGAGTTATTGAAGCTTGATTGATATACTTCTTTCCTCGAAGGAGTATTCTGGGGCGTGGTACTGTTATTGTTCATGGTCTACGCTGGCGTGTTGCCCTTCATATAAAAAGAATCGACGATTGGGTTAGTTGGTTGACATATAAGGTATAACGGTTGTTCAAGTGCACGAAGTGAAACAGAAATAAATAGAAGATAAGCGCTCGTCCTGTTTTTTTTTTGTCCTTGTACGTATGCTTTAACTAAGTTTATACATTGTATGCACCTTCATATCACGCGCAGTGTACGTCAAGCATTGCGAAATATTTCGCGTCACGCAAAAGACGACACTCAAGGATGAGAAAAGAACAGTTCTGTTGAGTTGTTGTGTCAAGGCAGCGTGTGGTCTCTACATAAGTTTGCTGAAGCCAGTAAAACACGCCAAAGCAAGTCACGACAAATTTTATAGGGTCATTAGCAAGCATATGCACTTAAGGCCTTCCAAACTGCCCGCAAGTTTTACAGGAACTGCACACAAGTTTTACAGGAAAAAAACAGGCAGCTGATGAATCGGTCAAAATGTGAAGGCTATGCGGAAGCTAACTAAAGGCTGTGGTTTCGTTGACAAGCTGATACCGCTGGACGCCATGATGCGGGATTGTTTCTTGTGTAGCATCAAAAACGAAGCTGTCCAGCACAGCCCGCCGAGCCCAACCGTACGTTCCAGGTTGCATACAACATGGCTATGCCAGCTGATGCTTCAGAAAAACAGCAGCGAGACATGTGCAACCACAGACGAGACGAGAAAAACGACAGCTAGGACCACGTTCAATCACCTTGAAAGAAAGAAGGCCTAGTGGCCATAGATTATAGTTACTATTGCTGCAGCTGCAAGCACGCTCCGCATTTGTGCAGTTCTAGACAGGCGAAGTGTTTCAAGGTAAAAAAAGTTGGACACATTGCGAAAGTCTGTCATTCAATATATGCTCTGAAGTTTCAAAGAATGACTTCACACGTACTTAGGAAAAGGCAGAATAAAAGAAGGGTGGCTTTGAAAGGACTGATTTATTTTTCTTCTCTTAAGTGATGGTGCAACACAAAAAATTGATGGTACATGTGCAGACACAAAAGAAAAAAAAGCACCTATAAAAATTTCTTCGGGAGCATCACCTTCAGTTGTGCATGAATAAACGTGTTAATTAATCGAGAGAAATCAAAGTAAAATACCCCTTCAAGGATCAAGAACAGCACTTGTACAGTCTGGTCAAAAGAGGCGTTGCCAGTAGTCAGTCGCGCAAGTGTGTTGAATTTCAAGCGTTGAACGGCAAAACTGCGTGTGTTCGTATTGAAGAGAATAGGGAACTGTTTGCCTGAATTAAACTAGTTTAGGCTGTTGGACGTTGCGCTGGCGGGTAATAAGCAATAGATTAATAAAGACGAGAGTTGGTAATTTTCAGAGACGCCTCGAAGTTCCCTTCCTTGCTACAGTGGACTACTAGTGGACACTGTTATGAAAATTAACGTCACACCAAAGTTCCTCTCTAGCACGGAAGCAAAGGAAGTGGGTGCTGCTACGTGCGTTCGCTCCCGCGCAACTACCTTCACTTCGTATTATACGCCTCAAAAGTCGTCCACTTCCGCTTAAACTGAACAGCGATGTGGCTGAAAAGGTGAACCAGTTGGTGCAGCAAGAAGTCTGAGAATCAGTCAAGTACTCCAACTGGGCAGCTCCACTGGTGGTGGTAAAAAAAAGATGGGACCTTCTGTCTTTGTGTATCAACCCGTAGCATGGTAAGCAAGCAGTTGAAACTAGCGGGTACCTTTTGCCTACCTCAGCGGAAATATGTCGGCTCTCAGACCTAGCAAGATGTTTGCGAAGTGCGACCTAGCTCAAGTTTATAAAGAGACTATTCAGGATGATGTGTCTGATGAAGTGCTTACTGTTAATAAAATAGAGTTTCTGCACAAGGTGAGACGGCTGTCATTTGTATTTTTTCTCACACCAGGGGTATTTCGACGAGTCAGCGACACGCTGTTGGCATGCATTCCAGGCTTTGTTGCTGATGTTCATGATATCCTGCTTTTCAACTATAATGAAGCAGGGCACACAAAAATACTAGAGAATGGGTTGTCACGTTTTGTTAACGAAAAAAGTGTGCATTCTACCAGGTCATCAGTGAATTCCCGGGACATTGGATTGATAACAGAGATGCACCATAGCCAAAGCAAAGTCTCTCCCCACTTCTATTCACGTTGCTGCCTTCGCTCTGACAGCATCACGCAGACTTTGCCCTTTGCCAGAAAGGGCTGCAACGACTGGTCTAGGCAAACATAGCGCTATTAGTACATTCGTAAATTTATTACCTCTCAAATAATGCTATCGAAGGTGAAGGCACCATTACACATCGCTTCAGCGTTTTGCTTCTGTCAGCGGCGCAAAAAAACACCGGTACATATGCAAGTTTTCATCAAAAGTGACCACTGAAACGAAATGGTAACCCCTTTTCAATGGTTCAGAAACCACGTACTCATAGCGAGTAACAGGTGTTCGCAGTCCATAAAATATTACAAATACCACGTCAAACTTTCAAAATACTAAAATATTGTCAATCATACAAACTAAAAGCTCACTGCAGTTTTGAAAATTCAATCCCCTGTTCAGCAGCACCATCCAGGTTTTCGTGGCTAGGGTTCAGTGGTGATAAATGTCTGTTTTATTTATTCTTGAAGCATGGGCAGTTCTTGAACGTGAAGCGAAATGTGACCTACATGTTCAAAGGTGCCAGTTTCAGTTCGTGCCCGTGACAGTTATCTTTTCGTGCACTTTTCGTTCGCGCATTTATTGCACTTACTCCTAATGATCTCTACTATCCTGTCTTTTGCTGTGTTCTTTGATATTTCTTATAAACATTGTGTCTAGCTAAGAAAATTGAGCCCTTGAAATCTTGAAATTCCTATTTATTTTCAGTCTCCCCCGCCATTAAGCCCCCTAGGATCCCCTGCCAGTACAAGTGGGGTAAGTGCTTTATTAGTGATGACAAGTCAATCAAAAAATCTTGCCAGCCAGAAAAAGGGAATGAAGACACCCCATGCCTTCTTTAACTCCTAGCGTGTCCTGTTCGTGCTTGGATTCATACTATGTTGAATTCTTTACTCAATTAGGGGTGTTATCCTGGGGAAAATACGTTAGTTTTGATGTTCGAAGAGCTTACTTGATCACGTATACCTAATACAAAGGAAAAAAATGTACTCACATGGCACTCACTTACAACTGCACATAACAAGCGCGAGTGACGTTCATAAGGATAATTACGTTTGTCCAGTATCTTGTGAAAAAAATATTTGCACTTAAATATTATGACGACCGATCTTGCAGAAAAGTTCCAATTCAGAATAGTATTTTATAGAGCAGAAACAGAAGCAAGACGATAGGACAAGGCAAAATGCCATCACCTTTACTGCCACTTGTAAGTACGAGAAGATGTGCTCGTCTGGTGACCGAATCTCACGAGCTCAATCCAGGGAGCAACGGTCACAGCAGTGTATGTGAAGGAGCGTTTAAATTTTACGTGTAATACTAATTTATGTATCAAAGAGAAGTGATTTTTTTCATATTTTCACCACATTAGTTGACCGGAAGTTCGTGAACCCTCGTATGAAACCAGTCGTTGTCAGTACGAACAAATCGTCAATAAGCTTAAGCAACTAATAATCGCGCAGACTCTACTCTAGACACCACAAATATATGCGACGTAAGTGAAGCTCCCGAAGTAACATGAAACAACGTCACCACATTAAATTTAGTGTATATTTAATATTAGTAAATATATCTTGCCGTTGACTTCTCTAATCCTCACTTAGATTTATGTGGTTGCCTTGATATAAAGGGCTACCGATTTCTGTAATTCATACCTCAAAATCGTACTGACGCACAATATGACGACACGACTTACGAGCAATAGTCTGAGCAATGGAGTGACCATCTAATAATATAACCTTGCAACTTGACTTCTAAAGCTCACTTCTATCACAATCACCGGGCTTGTCCACGCTGCATCATGCGTTGTCCAAGATCTTTCTCGACTTTGAAGACAGCAATTCACACTTGCGCAAAATGATCGCATTTAAATATTTTTATTGTAAACTGTACGCAATCTGTTTAGCTACACAACAAACAACTTCCGGGTAGGTAGAGATAAGCTAATTACAAAAAGTTTCTGCAATGTGACTACTGCAAATCCGTTGCAGCTGGACAATGGTTTGAGCTAACATTTAAATACTCTTCGCAAAAATATTATGTTGCTGATCCTATGTGGTTGTGTTCACTTTAATTACCGTATGAGGTATTTGTCCCGCAATACTCTTTTCAGTCTGGGTTACCCCGGAGTCCCGGAGACGGCAATCTTATTCCAATATGGGCGAGTATATCTTCATTCACATAAAGTCACAATTATTGTTACGATACAGGCTTCTGTCGTAGGTTAGGCAGACTAAGCTAACAGCAAGTTAACAGCAAGCTAACTAACAGACCAAGCTTACAGCAAGTAAGAAAAGACAATATATGATTTATTGTATTTGGCCAGTAACGTATTAATAAAATCATAAAACTGCAATACAAAGTGACCAATGAAAACGGCAACACGCATTGCATAAAAATACCGGTATGTATAATAAAGTTTTAAATAGTAAAAACACAAAATACTACACCGACGAATACAATACAGCATCATGTGAGTTCTGAGCAAAGATTCTTGTCGAAGCAAGGAGAACTTTGCTTGAATTTCTGGCTTTCTAAGAGGTATCATACAAGAGGTAAGTCGAAATATGTACTGCATATCACTGCAACCGCTGCGAAAATGTTTTCTTTTACAGAGATAAGTGATGCGCCCGCGACACATCTCTCATGGATTATTTACAATTTGTTTACGTTGCACGTGGCCCTTGCAGAATAATAATTACGGGTGTACCCCATAAAGTTGGTGGGAAACATTAAACGACACACTCATTCCGCAATTTATATTTTGTGACGAGGGTTTGTTATTTTACTCTCTGTTGTTATTTAACTCTTCTTCCACGCTATAATTCATAACCTATTGCTAATTTTTACCTGATATGACAGCAGTTTAAAATCTGTGGGCGGTAAGATAAAGCACAAGCATGAATAGCTTGGTGGTGGGTACACGGCTGAAATATGTACTCGACGCAACGGTGATTTGCCGAATGTGACTTGCCGTACCTTTAACCTAAAGCATTTTGCCTTCTGAATCGTCCTGGAACACTACACTGCTGCTTGCGATCATTGCGGCAGCGAAAAAACAATGCAGCACGTTCTCTGTAACTCCTTTTAGCGCGCAGAGTTTGCTGATAGCTGCTCTGTCAGCCGGCCTTGACGAGAGACACTTTTTGAGAACAGTCAATGTTGGAGATGATCCCTTTTCGAACTGAAACTCAAACGTCTCCTTGCTTAATTTATTGCGTGGTAGGTATAAAATAGGCTATAGTATCCCCCCTCTTGTTTATTTTTTTTTTCGCTTCGTTCACATTTCTGTTCACTTTCCTTCTCATTTTTCTTCCTCTGTACCCCTCCACTTCGTGCAAAGTAGAAGGCCCGATGCTACAATGTCTCTGTCTTTCGGCGACGCAGAGACCCGCAGGTTGAAATCTGTCACAGGTGTATTAACGCCCAGCGCAGGACGTGCTAGAGAGAAACATAATTTTTTATATCGCGCACAATCTGAGTAGTTAAGACTATTGCAGAGCACACACAAAAGCTAGATATAATACTATGGGGCTCAATCACGCATATGCACACAAAACAATTACCAGTAATCTCTTAGCCGATGACTGACGAGCGTGCTGACCATTACTGGGTGCCGGCAGTGTTACTTTAATTAAATAATTTTGACTTGATCTCGAAATTTTGACCCATAACTATTAAATCCTATGCTTCCACTCATCGGATGATCACCAGCAGAACCACTAAGTATACCGTTTGTCCTATGGTGTCATTGCTGCTGCCAGCACACAAACACTCGAATGCATGAAACGCGTCACCGTGATAGATAATTTTAATGCAAATGATAGTAACATTAATCCTTCACATAAACAAAACATATTATTCAAATCAATAGTCACTGTTCGCAGCCCATAAATATTACGAACGACAGATCTCATGTGCGAAATCAGTCAAATTTAGTCGACTATAAAATATTTCTAGTAGGAGAGACGCTATAACACTTAGCCTTAAGGGTGAGGTCACGCAGGCAAGCTCATAACAATTTATGAACTTTAGGGCACGGGGTCCTTAACAGGCCTAACTGGCACTGGCTAAGCGTTCAGTAAATGCAAAGATGTCTCCATGTTTTATACTTGCAGGATGAGTCATTACATAACGTGTGGTTTGGAGCTTTGTGTTTTTGTAAAATATAACAAATGTAAATAAAACAAATCTGTTTTTTTCAAAAATATTATTATAACACACAATGTTTACTACTGCTAAAGTAAACATAACGCAGCAAATATGTCCATATGTGCATCTTAGTCAAGATCGTCGTGCTATATATGTTCTTTTCAGTCTTCACCACCATCAGGTCTTTCCACTTCCACTGCCGGTCCAAGTGGGGTGAGTGCTTTTTATATGATGACGAGTGAATAAAACACATTGCTGGGCAGGGTACGGCGACACAAGCATGTTATACATTTTTTAGCAGGTGCCGTGTCCTGTTAATACATGCTATCATGACCATTTTCTAGCTTGAATGATTCATTAGCCACTTCACTGTTTTATTCTATAGCAAATCATTGTACTTTTCATTTGTCATAACTTGCCAGAAGACATACAAACTGAATATGCGTATGCACAATGCTAAGATGGACAGTTGAGCTGCTGTGCTGGTAATAACAAGTATTACCACTCGCATCTGCAGAATCATCAATTTATACCACCGCACTACATGCATAAACTACAGCTATACAACACAACAAATATCCCTGCAAAAGATGCTGATTTGAAGTCGTCTATGATATTTTTGCGGGAAAACAAAGGCAGAATGACAGTAGCAGGAGCTACCCCCAAACGACTTTTTCTCGCATGCGGGATAAGAGGAGAGAGTTTTCGCCACTAACTGGAAAACCTTAGGCTCAATCCAGGCAACCGCGATCACATTTACATGAAGGCTAAAAGGCAGAAGCCCTACTGTGGTTTGTTGTGAGTGCACGCACTTTGTTTCGCTTAATCATTACCTCGTATTCCGAAAAGCAACCAAACAGTAGTGAGTTCTTGTTCCATTATTCCATGCAAGCTTATTCAGGCGACTCAACTGTGTTGAGCACTCTCGTTTTTTCAAAGTTAAAGCACCGGCCATCTCGAGGCACACATTGAAGTGCACCAAAAAGAACCGGCATTGTGTTCACTCCAAATCGTGGCATCGGGTAGATTCACTATTCGTCTGGAACTAAGATCCAACTACAATCTTTTTAACCATAGTAGCTTTAGTATACACTATTGGAGCTGGAAATAACGCGGCTGCTGGTACCAGACTTGCCTTACAGTTCATCCTCGTAAAAGCATTTAGAGTATACTCATTTCAATTACGGGGCCTCGAAAAGAGTCCCGTATTTTTACTTTTCGTCAGTACTCGCCCGTGCCGGGAGTGTTTAATGTGCGTGCCTGGTGCCTTCCTTGGACGTGGTAGCCGTTTTTCATTGTCCCTCTCAAAAATCGAACCCTGATTCTCCGTTACACGCAACAACCATGGTAGGCACGTAACCTACCATCGACTGTTGATAAGGCAGATAGTAAGAAACGTCGCCGGCTCATGGCCATCCGATTATCACAAAGTTATTCATAGTCACCACACAACACGGGCTGAAACGCGATCGATCTTGGTCTAATAAAAGCAAGCCTTATCCGAAGGACTCGAGGCTCGCTGCTTGTTATTAGCTCTAGTATTGCCACAGTTATGCAAGTAGGAAGACACGATCTAAGCAACCATAACTGATTTAATGAGCCATTTACGGTTTCGCCTTATTTCGGCATGTACTTAGACATGCATTGCTTAATCTTTGAGATAAGCATATGATTACTCTCAGGAAACGTCAGTCAGCAAGTAGACCGTGACAAACCGACGTGCGTCGTACTCTATTTTGCTTTATTCTTGCTATATATATATATATATATATATATATATATAGTATAAAAAGAGGTCGACAAACGTGCGAAAAAACACTAGTTTTACTAACGTTTCGGCAGGTGGGCCTGCCTTCGTCGGAGTGAATGGTTACACATGGCACACAGGGCACATATATAAGCCGCTTCTTTGCGTATCACACGGCTAAGTCATTATCAGTAGTATAGGAAACAAGATTATATATCACCAAAGGTACGTGGCTATAGTGCATATACAGCTGAAAACGCGTATCATTATACAATAGTGAATTGGCACGTATTGGATACCCTACAACTTGTGTGGAATGAAACAGGTCAGCAAAATAACAGACTGCGCACGCAGTAGCTCACTTGGTCATACGTTCTGCGGGATAATCACAGCCTAAAAACATTCAGTAAGCCTTTTTAAAAAACAGAAGTTTAGAAAGATAAACAAAATCACAAAGCAGGCAGATCAAAATGAATGCGAGTAAATGGTGAAGCGACAAAGGCCACCTAAATTATGTAGGTAATATTTGACAATAGGCCAACATCGTGCGAAGAATATACACTTGTCAAAAAAACAAAAAAGCGATTTACTAAGGCAATATGCAAGTAAGCGTACCCGGGCTCTCGTTCATGCCGGCAGATAGTGTTTTGAATTTATGAATTAAAAATGACTCTTTTACTTCGCGTTCATGGTGTGATTTAAAACCCGATTCCAGTATTGTAGCTATCATGTTACTGAATGAATGACCTGCCTCGGTGACATGCCTTGAAATCGGTAAGTTAGGAAGGGCATGCACATGAGCTTTATGATTATTGAAACGGTATCTAAAAGCTGTTTCAGTATGACCTATGTATTGTACATGACAGATTGAGCATTCTAGCAAATATACGACATTTGCAGTATCACAAGTAAAACTGCCATTAATTTTGAACTTGAAGTTCGTCGCAGTACTGGCTGCCAGTGTTGTTGTCGTCATGTGTGCACACACTTTACAGCGGGGCTTTTTACAAGGACGGCAACCAAGCGTCTGGTCGTTATTGTTCTGTCTGGTTTTAGAGGAAGTTAGTAAATCTCGCAAATTTTTGCCTCGTCTGTACACAACACGTAGTGGTTCTGGAAACGCTTTTGCAAGGCGTTCGCTCTGCATAAGTATGTTGTGGTGTTTACGGAAAATTGATGCGACGTTAGGTGCCGATGCGTTATGGGTTAAAACCAGGTTAACCTCTGTATGACTTTTAGGATTTTTCTTGGGGATGCAGAGTGCTGTACGGTCTTGTGCGTCGGCACGCCTTACTGCGTCATCGACTAACTTGGGCGGATATTTTTGTTTAAGAAGTGCATTGCGTAGCTGGTTACAGTTATTATCAAAGTCAGATTGCTCAGAGCAAATTCGCTTAAAGCGTAAGGCCTGGCTGTAAGGTATGCTGGATTTGCAGTGTCTTTTGTGGCTGCTTTGAAAGTGTAAATACCTCTGTCTGTCAGTCGGCTTGCGGTAAAGTTTAGTGCTCAATTTTGCATTATCGAGACAAACGGTTACATCGAGAAAGTTAATGGTCTCTGGTGAATATGTGTGCGAAAAGGATATGGAAGGGTGAGCATTATTAAAGTCCGAAATAAAAAACAAAAGTTCCTCCTCTCCATGTGGCCAAATCATGAAAATGTCGTCAATAAATCTTTTGTAATAAAAAGGTTTTAGTGAACGACTCGACAAGAATTTGTTCTCAAGGGATCCCATAAATATATTTGCATAGCTTGGCCCGATCTTAGTACCCATAGACGTACCACTTACTTGAACATAATGCACTCCATTGAATTCAAAGTTGTTGTACTGAAGAATCATTTCAAGCAGTATAGCTATAGTCGAGCTATCAATGGACTTGTCGAGAGCGGAGTGATCGTAAGCCTCAACCACGGACCTTATACCATCCAAGTGCGGTATGCTTGTGTAGAGAGACGCAACATTGAGAGTTACAAGAAGAGCGTTGTTAGGTATAATAAGGTTGGCAATATCAGAAAGGAAGTCGTTAGTATCTCGCAGAAAGGAGTGGAACGTAGAGGGTATCTGGTTTATCAGGCTATCTACGTAACGTGACAAGTTTTCTGTCACGGTACCTATGCCGGAAACAATTGGGCGACCAGGATTGTTGTGTTTATGGATTTTTGGCAACAAATAGAACCTGCCAGCTGCCGGACTAAGAGGGATTAGAGAAGCTGCCCTATCATTTAGTTTTTTCTCCTTTATTAGTTTTCTTATTGTGCCGTCTAATATCGCTTTATAATCCTCAGTCGGATCGGCCTCGAGTCGCCTATAAAACGACCTATCATCAAGCTGACTGTTCGCTTCAGCAATATATTTGGTCGTGTCCATGACAACGATGGCACCTCCTTTGTCTGCAGGTTTTATTGTGATGTCGGTGCGTTCGCCAAGGTTTGCTATAGCTTTTCTTTCTAGGGTCGATAGGTTTCGACGAAAAGACTTGGGTTCATTATAAGCTCGAATGATATCTCGCTGCACTGCTTTAATAAATATATCCAAGTGTTTGTCACGTTGTGACCCCGGTGTCCAACGTTTAGCCGAAGGTAAAGCAGTTGGATCGTCGGCGGGAGTCGGCTGATCGAAGAAATATTCGCGTAGTCTCATATTTCGTGCGAAGTTGTCTAAATCTTTGTATAACTGAAATTCATTATAGTTACCACTTGCTGCAAGTGGTAACTATAATGAATTCAGTTATACAAAGATTTAGACAACTTCGCACGAAATATGAGACTACGCGAATATTTCTTCGATCAGCCGACTCCCGCCGACGATCCAACTGCTTTACCTTCGGCTAAACGTTGGACACCGGGGTCACAACGTGACAAACACTTGGATATATTTATTAAAGCAGTGCAGCGAGATATCATTCGAGCTTATAATGAACCCAAGTCTTTTCGTCGAAACCTATCGACCCTAGAAAGAAAAGCTATAGCAAACCTTGGCGAACGCACCGACATCACAATAAAACCTGCAGACAAAGGAGGTGCCATCGTTGTCATGGACACGACCAAATATATTGCTGAAGCGAACAGTCAGCTTGATGATAGGTCGTTTTATAGGCGACTCGAGGCCGATCCGACTGAGGATTATAAAGCGATATTAGACGGCACAATAAGAAAACTAATAAAGGAGAAAAAACTAAATGATAGGGCAGCTTCTCTAATCCCTCTTAGTCCGGCAGCTGGCAGGTTCTATTTGTTGCCAAAAATCCATAAACACAACAATCCTGGTCGCCCAATTGTTTCCGGCATAGGTACCGTGACAGAAAACTTGTCACGTTACGTAGATAGCCTGATAAACCAGATACCCTCTACGTTCCACTCCTTTCTGCGAGATACTAACGACTTCCTTTCTGATATTGCCAACCTTATTATACCTAACAACGCTCTTCTTGTAACTCTCGATGTTGCGTCTCTCTACACAAGCATACCGCACTTGGATGGTATAAGGTCCGTGGTTGAGGCTTACGATTACTCCGCTCTCGACAAGTCCATTGATAGCTCGACTATAGCTATACTGCTTGAAATGATTCTTCAGTACAACAACTTTGAATTCAATGGAGTGCATTATGTTCAAGTAAGTGGTACGTCTATGGGTACTAAGATCGGGCCAAGCTATGCAAATATATTATGGGATCCCTTGAGAACAAATTCTTGTCGAGTCGTTCACTAAACCTTTTATTACAAAAGATTTATTGACGACATTTTCATGATTTGGCCACAGGGAGAGGAGGAACTTTTGTTTTTTATTTCGGACTTTAATAATGCTCACCCTTCCATATCCTTTTCGCACACATATTCACCAGAGACCATTAACTTTCTCGATGTAACCGTTTGTCTCGATAATGCAAAATTGAGCACTAAACTTTACCGCAAGCCGACTGACAGACAGAGGTATTTACACTTTCAAAGCAGCCACAAAAGACACTGCAAATCCAGCATACCTTACAGCCAGGCCTTACGCTTTAAGCGAATTTGCTCTGAGCAATCTGACTTTGATAATAACTGTAACCAGCTACGCAATGCACTTCTTAAACAAAAATATCCGCCCAAGTTAGTCGATGACGCAGTAAGGCGTGCCGACGCACAAGACCGTACAGCACTCTGCATCCCCAAGAAAAATCCTAAAAGTCATACACAGGTTAACCTGGTTTTAACCCATAACGCATCGGCACCTAACGTCGCATCAATTTTCCGTAAACACCACAACATACTTATGCAGAGCGAACGCCTTGCAAAAGCGTTTCCAGAACCACTACGTGTTGTGTACAGACGAGGCAAACATTTGCGAGATTTACTAACTTCCTCTAAAACCAGACAGAACAATAACGACCAGACGCTTGGTTGCCGTCCTTGTAAAAGCCCCGCTGTAAAGTGTGTGCACACATGACGACAACAACACTGGCAGCCAGTACTGCGACGAACTTCAAGTTCAAAATTAATGGCAGTTTTACTTGTGATACTGCAAATGTCGTATATTTGCTAGAATGCTCAATCTGTCATGTACAATACATAGGTCATACTGAAACAGCTTTTAGATACCGTTTCAATAATCATAAAGCTCATGTGCATGCCCTTCCTAACTTACCGATTTCAAGGCATGTCACCGAGGTAGGTCATTCATTCAGTAACATGATAGCTACAATACTGGAATCGGGTTTTAAATCACACCATGAACGCGAAGTAAAAGAGTCATTTTTAATTCATAAATTCAAAACACTATCTGCCGGCATGAACGAGAGCCCGGGTACGCTTACTTGCATATTGCCTTAGTAAATCGCTTTTTTGTTTTACAGACAAGTGTATATTCTTCGCACGATGTTGGCCTATTGTCAAATATTACCTACATAATTTAGGTGGCCTTTGTCGCTTCACCATTTACTCGCATTCATTTTGATCTGCCTGCTTTGTGATTTTGTTTATCTTTCTAAACTTCTTTTTTTTTAAAAAGGCTTACTGAATGTTTTTAGGCTGTGATTATCCCGCAGAACGTATGACCAAGTGAGCTACTGCGTGCGCAGTCTGTTATTTTGCTGACCTGTTTCATTCCACACAAGTTGTAGGGTATCCAATACGCCCCGCCGCGGTGGTCTAGTGGCTAAGGTACTCGGCTGCTGACCCGCAGGGCGCGGGTTCGAATCCCGGCTGCGGCGGCTGCATTTCCGATGGAGGCGGAAATGTTGTAGGCCCGTGTACTCAGATTTGGGTGCACGTTAAAGAACCCCAGGTGGTCTAAATTTCCGGAGCCCTCCACTACGGCGTCTCTCATAATCATATAGTGGTTTTGGGACGTTAAACCCCACATATCAATCAATCAGTATCCAATACGTGCCAATTCACTATTGTATAATGATACGCGTTTTCAGCTGTATATGCACTATAGCCACGTACCTTTGGTGATATATAATCTTGTTTCCTATACTACTGATAATGACTTAGCCGTGTGATACGCAAAGAAGCGGCTTATATATGTGCCCTGTGTGCCATGTGTAACCATTCACTCCGACGAAGGCAGGCCCACCTGCCGAAACGTTTGTAAAACTAGTGTTTTTTCGCACGTTTGTCGACCTCTTTTTATACTGCATTTTCCACCGGATCCATTGAATATCACCCCACCATATATATATATATATATATATATGTATATATATTGCTTTCGCTTAGTCATTAACGAGGGTCTAATACTGGCAGACTTGGTGCCGTTAGGCTCTACACGAGGCACTATTGGTCATCTTCCAGCTCGTAATAAGTTCGCGTGCTGCGTGACGGCATACAGGCTCATAAAAAGAGTCTGCCTTACTCGACGCCTTGGCTACAATTGGCGCTGACTGACACTGCCACGTTTACATCCACATATAAAACAATTAAAGTGGCTAGGCGGATAGCCGCCATAATAGCTTAGTGGTAGAGCATCGAACGCCTATTTGAAGGTCATAGGTTCAATTCCTCTTCACGGCAAGTTATTTGTTCACCCACTTTCTTTCTATTTACCTTACACTGGTTCTAATAACTTCCTCTGTACATTCCAAGGCATGATTGTCTTATATATATATATATATATATATATATATATATATATATATATATATATATATATATATATATATTTATATATATTTATATATATATAATTATTTTTTTATTTATTTAAGCCCCATTGCACTGATCTAGTGCCTAAGGTACTCGGCTGCTGACCCGCAGATCAAATCCCGGTGGCGGTGGCTGCATTTCCGAAGGAGGTAGAAGTGTTGTAGGCCCGTGTGCTCAGATTTGGGCGCACGTTAAACAATCCAAGGTGCTCTGAATTCCTAGATCCCCTTACAATGGCGTTTCTCATATTCATATCGCAGTTTTTGTACGTTGAGCCCCACAAATCAATATATATATATATATATATATATATATATATATATATATATATATATATATATATATATATATATATATATATATATATATATATATATATATATATATATATATATATATACATATATTTCGCTTCCTGCTCACGGCTGGTTATTTTTTCACCCACTTTTCTTTCTTATTACATTCCATTGGTTTAATACCTTCCTCTGTACATTCCTTGGCATTATTGTCTGTTAGATCTCATTATTATTGTGTTGTGTCTAAACACGGAAAAACAAGCCCTTAGGTATACACTTCTTTTCGTTATATATATATATATATATATATATACATGGCCAGATCATTCTTGCATTTGATTTTTCATTGTCGGCCTAGCCAATATGCTCAACACCTGCGCGCACTCATCGACGTACACGTTTCCAGCCTACTTAATTCCCGCGATTTTCGGAGCACCTAGCTGAAAAATTCAAGCATGAGGGTGAACCAACTGGCCCAACTCAACATCTTATCTTGCTCTTTATAAAGATTCGTTTGAAAGCACGCGCATCATCGTGTCGTCGATGAATTTGTCCCTGTGTGTTTTTCACGCCAGAAGTTTCATCTCCATACGTACAAACTGGCTTTTGATTGGTAAGAAATGCTTGAAAGCAGAATAAGTTCATCAAGTTTGCTGAACAATGCACAGGCATAGCGCATGCAAATGATTGTCATGTGCTCCAAAGTAAACAAACGAGCCAGCTCGTGTATATCTATAACGTAATAATTTCAGAAAATACTCATATCTCAGATTTTTCCTGTACAACAGGACACAATTGAGACGCCATACCTTTCGGAAATAGAAAATAAGACGTGAATGGGAGTATTTTCTACACGTTACTTGAAAAGAGTTTCACACGAGGTTGTCTATTGAGAGGTTTTCGCTTGGTCTGCTGTAAAAGTCCTTAACATGACCCATAAATTCGCAGGATCGCTCATTATTTTGAATTCTCTCAAATATTTTCCAAACATAGGCATAATGTCCAGCAACTAGGTCGCGATCAATCAATCATGAGCTATAGAAATATTATACAGAGTTGTACGTCCCAAACGCATAATATACATTATGATCAACGATATTATTTAAGGACTTAAATAATTTTAATCCCCAGCTGTTCTTTAGCGTGCTCTGACATTGCCCACGTGCATTACCGATTGGCCTCTATTGAATTGCGGCTGCCTTCGTGCAATACGACTCGCTGGTCATGACATGACTTATTTATTTATTTATTTGTTTACCCTCAGGGCCAAATGGCAATTCAGAGGGGGGTGGGTTACTTACAATAAAAGATTTAAATTAACAAAAACCAGTGAATATGGTTAGATCGTGCCAATAATTCTCTTAAAAGTACAATGTCTGCTAGTATTTTATATATTATTACATGTTAGGTAATACAACACCGAACGTAATTGTACAATGTTAGCTACTGCAACAAAAAGAACTTATTACACAATGTTAGCCAATGAAACACGGAACAAGTGGTCATCGCTAATAGCAACAATTTCACCGGCAAGCCTGTATCACTCCTTTGTTGTTCAATGCAAAACCGAATTGAAGATAGCGTTTCTGTTACGTGAAGAGATGTCTACTTTGTAATGGTGGTCAATGCGGCGGGATATGTGCTGTGGGCGAAGTATTAGTTGGTCATGCGAAATGAGATGACGGTATATCTTGTGAAATAGAGGTAAACAGGGGCATTTTCTGCAAGATGCTAAAAAAGAAAGTGCAAGGGAAGTTTTCATGGTTGGAATGCTCGCGATTCTTTTATGATACAATATGAAACGAACGGAATTATTTTCAACAAGCTCAAGGAAAGTTACCAGATTATTGAAGGCGGGCTTCCAAATGGTTGTAGCATATTCTAATTTAGAGCCTGTTAGTGTTTTAAAAAGCTGCAGTTTGAAATCATGTGGAGCGTTAAAAAAACTTGCATCGTAAATAGCCAAGCTTGCGGTTAGCTTTGTTAATAATGTATTCAATATCAGGTGACCCTAAAGTTGAAATTAGTTGCTATGCGAATTTTAAGATACATATAACAGGTAACCGATTTCAAAGGAATATTGTTAACATAAAAATCAGGTGAAGTAGTGCAAGTTCTTAATTTACGCATGATTTTACACGTGTTAATCTTTTGTTCCAGTAGCCATTTTTCACACCAGTTAGAGATAGCGATAAGGTCAGACTGCAATTTAATAATGTCATTATCGCTAGTAATTTCTCAAAAAATAAGACATTCGTCAGCAAATAGATGAATGTTAGATAATGCAACTTATGACAGGTCATTAAAAAATTGAAGAACAGGGGGCCTAAGATGGGCCCTTGCGGAACGCCAGAATGAACTTCGGGAAAAGAATATGACCGTTTGCAGTAACAAATTGTGATCTGTTAGTGAGAAAGTATTCAATTCACATTAGTAGGTTACTGTCAAGATTTAGTTGGCTTAGTTTGTAATGTAGAAGTGTATTGGAAACATTGTCAGAAGATTTTGAAAAATATAAAAAATACAGTCAGCATGGGATAATTTATTAAAGATCTCATGTAACTGATGAGTGAATGTTATTAGCAGGGTTTCACATGAACATGTTTTACGAAAGCTCTGTTGTACTGAAGTGAAAATTTAATTTGATTTTGAAACACTGACTATGCTTGTAAATATTATATGCTCGAGAATCTTACAACAAATACTGGTTATAGAAATAGGACGATAAGTGTTTGAAGAGTGTTTGTTATCAGATTTAAGTAGCGAAACGACTTTCCCGATTTTTCACTGACTAGAAATAGTAGAAGTATTTAGTGACTGTTGGAAAATTTTAGCAAGTGTAATTAATTTGTAAGCGCTAGTACGTTTTAAAAAGTTTGTGTTAATACCATCATAACCAGGAGATGAATAATTTTTAATTGATTGTATGAGGCGTACAACTGCAAGAGTTTCAATTATCAAGAATTACATGGAAACAGTCACTCCGTCGCGCTAGGTCAATCAGTGCGGCTATCTACGGAGAAGAACAGCAGCGCAGTAGCCTTCACTAATTTTGTTGACTAATTTTGTTACCGAATGAGTTAATCAAAGAAATATGGTTGTCGAATAGGGGATTAATAACTCGCCAGAATTTTTTGGCATTATTTTGCATCAAAGACGGCAACACTTGTGTAAGGAAGTTGTTTTTAGCGAATTTAAGTGCCGATATGTACACGTATGATACAGATTTATAGGCAGCCCAGCGTGGGTATTTAGCAGGTAAACATCTTGCTGCACAATAAAAACGTTTCTTTCGATTAGAGAGGTGTCTGATGTAAGCGCTGTGCCATGGCGCACGCACGTTAGATGTGATGGTATGGCAAGGGATATACTTATTGGTTAGACATTTAACATCAACCGCAAACTTATCTCAGTCAGACTGCACTGAACGCTATCAAAACTGCTAAAGAATGTTTCTAGAAACGTTGCTAGTTCACAGTTGACCCTGTCAAAGTTAATCCTGTCAAAGTCTTGTATCATTTCTTTTTTATCTCTATTAGAACAGGGTGAAATAAATAAAAATGAAAGTAATGAATGATCACTGTTGCCTGGTGCATAGGTTATAGCTTTAACAAAATCCGGTTGATTTATTAATTTGAGATCGAGAATTCTAGCACTACTAGTAGTCGCCCTAGTCAGTAAAGCTACTTACTTCTTGTGTAAGGAAAAATATTGAACATAGGTTAATAAGATCACTCGGTTGTGGCTAAGACGGTAATGAGGAGGGTGCGTTTGCGTTTTATATTATACTAGGAAAGTTAAGATCTCTGAGCAGGAACAGAGGATGTGAAGAAAATTGCGTGAAAACTATAATAATTGCGTCGTGAAATTCATCGACAACGATGAAGGTGAAGAGGGAGAACGATAGCATACACTTCATATTATTCTATGGTATCTTATGGTTACTATACCCAGACAACAAAACACATATGTGATGGCATGAAATGTCGCTGTTGAGAATTGGGCATAGTCTGTCATATTATATTAATCCTATTTCTGAATCTAAACAAAAAATAGTACTCAGATTGGGAAATGGCAATGACAACCTACAAAGATACGAACAAACAGTTCAAAAATTATCAAAACACAAGTAATTAAAAGCAAAACTTTCGCATCACAGATGCTGTCATTTATGGCTTAGGAGACACTGCTGCTAATTCAGCCTCATCTCATTTCAAAAAACTCAAGTTTTAATCCAACAAAGCCAAAGAAAGGCCACTAGTTTAGCCGCAACAACAATGTTTAGAGTATGCCTAAATGGTGCGTAAGTTACGTATGTGCACTTTGTACCAGGCTAAAAACCTAAAAAAGAATGTGTGTAACTAGATAATCTTTACTTGATATTTGTAAATAAAGCTACTTTAGCCAGCTTGTGGTCGTAATTCGATGCATGTGTGTATTTCACATAAGGTAGTCGTACTATACTTTTTCAGGCTGCACAGATGTTACGCCCCGCAAGTCCTGTTCCTCGTCCACGTCGCGTAAGTTTTTTCTGTAGGCAAACTGTGCTATCCTTTGGTCTTCAAAGAAGTAACCGCATAATGGCGACCTGGTAACCAATGCCAAAGGGGCTGACAACGTAAGAGCTTACAGTCGCATTGGTCTTCGCATTACATGACTCATTGTTTCGAGTGAACTACATCAAGCTATCATTATACAAGGCAAATGAACAGTGTCTATCTAAATGGCATGAATAATATACTTTCAGAGAAAATCCTTCCTCAAAGTCGTCTATAACAACATTTTAGCTCAAATACACCAGAAAAATTGTAACACATTGTGAAATCCAAAAAGTACGTGTACTGCTTCAAAAATGTTTTGCGTAGAGATGTCATTTTCGGCTATGTCATTTACCGCTATTGACCCATGTATCTGTCGTGGTGTCGACTTCAGTCGCAGCGGTTGAATTTTGATTGCAGCGACATTTTACATAGTGCTGTGTATTCTGAAATATGCACATTTGTTAGATATTTTTTCAGGTACTTTCTGGTATCTTGCATCTGAATCGTGGTAGAACTCACATGACATCTATCAGTATCTGCCTTTCAATGTACTAATGAAGCGTGTGCCGTATGGTAGAAGATGCTAAAGCTGTAATGCAACTCACTTCAAAAAATATCTGTTAGCAGTACTTCAGTTCTCAAGCTGTTACTACCGTGACTAAGTCAGAAAAATCAAACGAATGACTGTAGCCTTACTTTAATACTCCGCAAGTGTCCTCATGCGAGAGTATGTGATGAGGTCTGCGTGCAATTAGGGGCGCATAATTGCAGCGCAAGGTTGCTCGCGTCATTTCGACAAAAAAAACCGTGAGCTTGTGAGCTGAGCAAGCCTTCTGAATTCTAGATGTTCTTTCATTTTATTCATTTTAGTGCAACTACGCCCTTAAAGTAGCGTTTGGCCAATATCCCGTACTCTATGCCGAAAGCACGCTGCGCCTAATTTATTACAGTGTTGTTGCGGTAGATTTTTTGTATATAGCTTTCTTTATATGCTCAATGAAAAAATAGAGTTCTTTTGCTTGTCGTGGGCCTCGCAGAGAAACTACTTAATGGCCTTGTGAAATTCGCCTAAATTATTTCACATGAGTTTCCTTTTTTCGATTACCCCTTTGAGAAATGTAGCACCCCTGAAGACAAATACATATCCAATATTGCAAGAATTTTTTCGAGGCTGTCTTCACTCACCGCATTGTTTCTCCCTGCCACGTTTATTCAAGTATTTTTTAAAAGATTACGTAATTGTCAGATCCTGTTCTAGCTAACTTCCCATCTTTTTGATCTCGCAGATTGGTTAGCTCTCTTTACTGTTCCTTTCTGGTATGGCTAGCTGAATTTGTCATTTGTGAGGTGCTGAATATTGAGGTCCACATTTCATTATTACCGGTAGCAGCAGCGGTTTTAAAGTTTATGAATGGGGCCTATTTAGCAGGATACTCTTGTATAACTAATTCATTGCAGCACAAAAAACCGGTAAGCTCGAGGCCTCTAAATCTCGGGAAATCTGAGGACTAGAACTTGATGGTGCTTCATTGAGATGATACCGCAAAGGTACTCGTGAACTTCTCAGACCCAACCATCTATTAGGGTATGAGTATGTTAGAACACGTGATAGGTACAAAAGTTTCCAGGACATCCGATTGAGTGTTGTCGAATACAAACAAGCTTTTTAACGCGAGAGTTTCTTATGACAGAGTCCAAGAAGGCTTCAGTGACGCGATAGCGTCACGAAACATGACGTCAAAAAGTAGGCACGATCAGATATGAAATAAAAAATTTTCTGTCAACGGGAGTCAAATTCATGACCTCCCGGTCCGCGACAAACGATTCCAGGCGTCACAAACTATGAAGCCTATACAAGCGCCCCTTTTATATCTAACACTGTCCGTTTACAGTGTTTTAACAAGTCATTTATTGCATTATGACCAACGCATCCGCGAATAATTCCTTGAATCCGTAATTTCATGAATCTGTAATGCCTCATATGCACAAGGGCTTCGCACCTTGGAATCTGTAATGCCTCATATGCACAAGGGCTTCGCACCGTAGTGACACAGTCTCCGCAAAACGTTCCACTGTTTGCAGTTTTTCAAGATATTGTTTTGATGGAGAGTGGGAAAAACAGGAAGAAACTTTATTCGGTAAAAAAGAAAAAAAGAAGGTGAATGCAGGTAATTATGGTCGCGCCCTCAGTTCAGGGCTCCACTGGCACGATCGGCTCGCTGGGCATGGTCAAGCAAAGCTGTAAGATTCTGCTTGGCTTCTTCCGCAAGCCAGCCTCTCACTGCTTGTGTAACATGTGTGGATGGTTAGCAACGTGTGGACTATCGATGTGTGTGGCCCTCTTGGTGCGCTGCAGTGTTATGTGGCTGAGTGTCGTTGTGTCTGAAGACCATAAACATGTTTCTCTAAATTGCGTGGGATATGTTCTACTTAGATGGTAAAACCTTGGAAAGCTATTGGTTTGTATGCGTCTCCGATACCCGCTTTGTTACCTATTCAAGTCTTTGAGCGGGAAGCCATACTCTTTTCCTTGCTCCCTTTGCTGGAGAAGGATGTCACGTGGACTAAACAGGGGCTTAAAGTCAATGCCTGCCTTCACTCGGTTGGTGACGCCTCGAGCGATACGGTATGCGATAACGTTCCCCTCCAGACTTTCGTAAGCAGGACACCCCATCAAGTGATGATGTGATAGGCTCCTGTTATAGGCTTACTTGAAATGTTACAGACTATTTTAGGTAGTGTACCTTAGAGAAAGAGCCGGCATGCCACCTGTGAATCAGAAAGCACCACCACTGATTAGTATCTGCTTTCTGCGTCGTGTATGGCTATGGCTATTGCCGCAGCCTCCGCCATCTGCGTTAAAATGGGTTTTACCGACGCCGTTGTGGTATGATATGATGCTACGGTTGCCACTGCATGTTTCCCTCCACTCGCTTTACTGACGTCTGGTAAGACGGCTTCAGCGCTATGTTTAAACGATTTGCGTGATGAGTCTGCTCTGTTCTTTCTCCTTCATGCGTGATTCGTCAGGTGCATATTTCTTGGGCAGGCGCCACAGTTAAATGTGAGTGTTTCTCCGCATCTATAAGCGCGGTTTCCTCGTCATGAAATAGCGGGCGTACTGTGAATTTTATCTTTTAAAGAATTCTTCTCCCGTGAGCATTTGAATTGAGCCTTGCCTTTTGAGACAACAGCACCTCATTCGCATATACCTTAAAGGTATTGTATATGAGAAACTTTTCTACCCTTTCGATTTTGGCTGTTTCCGGAATCATAAATGCTGTTTTGAAGGCTTTCCTTGTGATAGAGCTGATTTGTTTTGTCTCCTGGTTTCTCATTGTTTGGTACAGCAGCGCGTACGTAACTCTGCTAATAACAAACGCATGAAGGAGTGCAGTGATTTCTTTCTCTTCTAGCTCAATATTGTTATTTACTATCCGCCTGAACATCCGGGCCAGATTCTCTGCGCTTCTCTGCAGCGTTCGCAGTCTGTGTGTCGTTCCAGAATTTCTTTCTATCCACATTCCTAGAACGCGTATGACTTCTGTCACCCTGATTGATCTCTCATCCAACTGTACTTTTATCGGTACGGAGTCTTTTAGATGCGGAAGCATCTTATGCTCGCGCCTTGTAGTGCACCGTCCGCGCCGTCCGCACCGCTTCTCGAACATTCGACAGCTGACGCGCGCGCATGCGCCGTCGTGACGTCGCCCACTATCTGTGCCGCGCGCGCTTCTCCTTCGAGAACATTCGACAGCTGACAGCGCATGCGCCGTCGCGCCGTCGCCATCTGTGCCGCGCGCGCGCTTCTCCTTCGAGAACATTCGACAGCTGACAGCGCATGCGCCGTCGCGCTGTATATATACTCAAGGTCGGCGCTCGCTCGCTCAGTTGCCGCTCGTCCGTTGAATTGTACTCACTCTTTACTTTACCGACGACAAAGCCATCGTCCTCAAAGTTCGTCGCAATAAATAAAACACCGCCCTTTCGCATACGTGCCGTACGTGTTCACTCATTTAACACCCCATTTCACAACCACGTTAACCAATTTAGCCATCGACCCAAGTAAGTCGCACTTTAACACCCCGTTAACCAATTATATGCTCCGCATCCTCCTCAGTGTTCCCCCGAGGGAAGCTGCGGGCAATTTTTTTTTGCTTGCGTATATCGCTCTAACTCTAACCATTTCACTCTTTTCGGCGAGAATTGCATTCCTGGTGCCGTGGCGAAAGCTGGTATTTCATTTACGGACTGCTGGACGGCGTTTGCTTTGTACGCACAAGACCCACCTCTTGTTCATAAGTAGTTGTCTGTATGAAGAGCAGCTTGGATACCTTTTCTATTTTCCAGCTCCCATGCTAGATTTCTTAAGCCGCGATAGTAAGTAGCGAAGGGAATAGCGTGGCTCCATGGGGGGTCCCTCTAATTGGGCAGTCGAAAGTTTTAGATGTAACCGAGCCCAGAGATTTGGTAGCATTTCTCTGTGTTAGAAATGACCAGACATAATCGTATATTTGTTGGCCGCAGATGGCTGATTCGAGACCTTGCAATGTCACTTCATGGGACACTCGATCGAATGCTTTTTTGAAATCTAGTGCTCGAACAAATTCGTCGCTCGATCCTCTGTTTGAGTGTAATACGTCGTTTTGCAACGTGAGCAAAAAATCTTGGCTTACTTGTAGCCGGAAACCGAAAATATTCACTAGTAGCACATCTTTTCTCTCTACATAGTCTGTTAATCTAGTTAGTATCGTTTTTTCAAAAGGCTTACTCAAGCATGAGGTAAGGGCGATTGATTGAAGGTTCTCAATATCTCTTGGCTTCCCTGGTTTAGGTATTAGGATTATCTCTGATTACTTCCAGTCTACTGAAAGGTCACCTCCATCTACCCATACCTTTTGATTACAGAAATGAGTGATTTGTCGTAGGGCCGTGAAGCAGTGCGTCTGTTACTTTGTCTCGTCTTGGAGTGTTATTTTTAGAAACTGGGCTGCAGCATAAACCTCTTGAAATATTTAGGGTCCATCTAAGTCCGTTTTTTTGTCCTGCATATTTATCACGCATCACTTTGCATATTTCCTGTCCGTCATATATATTCTTGACTTCATTGATGGGTACGCCATCGTTACCTTGAAATTCGTTCTCCATAATTTTTAACGCCCTGTTCGTCATTGTTTTTGTTGTTCTTAGATCCATCATACTTCAGAGGTTATGCCATATCGTCTTGGTGTCTAACGTCCTTCTAAGTGAGTCAGTGAACTACCTCCAGTTACCGTTATTTAGGTGACGTGCGTAGTCACCCGCGTCCTGTGACAACTGAGCTATCCTTATCTTCAATTTATGATCAAGCTTTTGATCCTCCATTACTTTGTGAGACTTCTCCTTGCATCCCACAACTGTAGCAGGTGTTTGTCAACTGCAGGAATTTCCACGTTTGTTTCCAGTTCCTTTGTAACTTTTCTGTGGGCCTCCTTTATCTGTGTTACCCAGTTACTGAGATCTGTTGTTTCTCATTGGTCTCCCATGTTACCCCTAATTTCTTCCAGTGAGATATTGAGGCTTTACCTATTCGTCTTGTCGTGGTGGCATTATTTGTTATTCCGATAATGCAGTGGTCGCTTCCCAAGTTTTCTCTGAGCTGTGCCCATATGGCATTCCCTTAAGCATTTGTAAATGTCAAGTCCGGTGACATGTCTTTCAATAGACTGTTCCCGACCCATGTTGGTATGCCTGGCTGTGTGAGTTGACAGAGATTATACCTTTCAGCAAGGTCTTAAAGAAGCTTGTCCTTCGGGCAGTCCTGCTTATATCCCCAATTTGTATGTGCGGCACCAAATCTTCCATGATGACAACTTTGTTTTTCTCCTTGAATAAACCTATGGCATGCGCTACAATGTTCTCAAATTCGGCTTGTCTTTCTTTAGGTGGGCTATATATATTGACCCCCACTGTTTTCGGACCACCAGTTTATTTGAGCCACACCGTTCTTATCCGGTGTTCCACTGTCTCATAGCTCACGTACCTTACACCTAACCCTATACGCTGTTTAGAAAATGTCGCCACTTGTAGGTATTTCGGTGTTATTATGTTTTATGTACCCTCTTGAAATTATCTAAATTTTCTCTACTTCTTGAAGGCAGATTATATCAAGAGGGATTGAAGATGCTCCAATAAATTGCTCGAAATTTTCAAATTTTGTTTTCAATGCACAGCAATTCCTTTGCCATATTTCTATTTCTTCACTATTACGGTGTGTCTATTTCACAATTTGGATATTTGCCATACTTCCTAAGGGTAGCCGGTGTCAGTTGTGGAGGGAGATTTTGCGTCGACGTGCGCGGATGCCTCGTTGCAGTTCCCAGGCAGTGCTGCACTATTCCGGTTTTGCGTGGCAAAGTGGATGACTTCTTCAACAAAAGCTGTTCCGGATGGTTCTGCAGCTGCTGTCTGTGACTCCTCAGTCGAGTCCGGAGCCGTCAGCAACCGCGGCAAGACTGTGCTTGTCGTCCTCAGGCGAGCACCTCCCGATGTCGCCACCGCTTCGCCGCCGTTCTTTTGCTTGACGCTAGAGGTAGTGGAGGCTCCCCAAGGGTAGAAGAAGTGTTCGTAAAACAAGAGGAAGGAGCAGTATTTCAGTGAAACTGGTGCCCACCGATGCTGAAGCACTTCCTTTACACGCTTGTAGCAAATTATGGAAGGTTCAACAGGGTGGACCACACAGAGAAAACGACAACATGTGGAGCTTGATGTGCACGCGTCTTCACTCAACGGTGTCCCAGCAGCGTCCTGTTTGTTGGAGAGGTGGGGGCGAAGATTGGGGTAATAAACTGCCGAGGTTGCTGTACGATACCACCAATGTTCGCAGCACGTCACAAGCCTCACTTCTGAAAGTCCCGCACACGTCATTCGTGAGTTTTGACAGCCGCCTGTATCCGCCCAAAGTCCTTTATGTTTGTGTGCGGAATTAGACTGTAGAGTGACCTGCAAACCTTATGCAAACATTCTTTATATTTGGAATGTTTTCTAACATTGCAAACAATTAGAGCTTCCGGGAGCTGGTGCTAAATGCACCTATAGAAACAGCCTCTATTGTAAGTTGCCTCCGTGTGAAGATTGATGGCGAACAATGGTATCATTCTGATCAATGTGAAAGGACATGTGAAGATTGTTGGCAAACAACGGTATCATTCTGATCAATGTAAAAAGACACTTTACAAGCAGCTCCGACGAGATTGGCCTTTATTCCTAGCGTGTTGCCCGCACAAGCAATAAATACATGAAAGGCGTCGTCACTGAAGTTTTCTTTTTGTTACTTCTCTGTGGAAAACAGATTGAACGTACAAAATTTATTGATAATTATTCTGAGTGTACAGCACTCGTCTCGACAAAATGCGATCAAATGAATAATAATTTGTGAATGTTTGCTTTTCAGTGGTTTGATTATCATATTATGTTCTTTATAGTCTCGGCGACCCCCAAGTCCTGAACTGCCCGCTGCTGGTCCAAGTCAGGCAAGTGTTCCATTACAACACAAGTTATTGTTGTGTTCAAGAGCTCTGTGTAGTCTTGGTACAAAGACTGTAAAAGCTGGGCAGCCTTTTTTCTTTATATGTGTTTTTAATAAATTTTTCTTCTTTTTTCCCTTATTTCTTGGGTCTGTATTGGTTAGATGTTTGTTTGATGTTTCACTTTGTCTCTCAAACTTTATTCTTTTATACACCTACTTTTTAGGCTTCTATCCCACTTCTTTTGCTCTTTTTTTGTCAATTCTTACCGTTTGTTTTCCCACTCACTGTATTTCTTCTGTCCGCTATCCCTCTGGCTTTTTGTATTTTTTTTCATCTCTCTTCATTTAATTCTTTCTAACTCTTTCTCTGTGTCTCTTTCTTTGCACATATTCCTTATTTTCTGTTCGATTCATTTTGCTCAATTTCTGTTTTTATCCATCTATTGCTTTTAACGTCTCTCTTCAAATTTCATTCCCTTTTTCTCTTTGTAAACGTGCACTCGGGCGATTCCGGTTGAGTCGGCAACCCGGTAATCCACAATATTGCTTTCTACGGTTTAGCTCTGAATGAGCATGCGGATGCACTAGCTGTATCTTCCCTTGATTGTCCTGTTTTACCTATTTTGCCTACTTCGGAATATATCACAGCAGCACGCTTTGAAAAACACACAACGGCCAATAACTTTGAAAAATCCCCTTTGTTTCTGTCAGACTTCCAACAGCTAAAGTTCCCTTGGAAGAACAAGTGGTGTTCATCAAGAAAGGAAGAAATAGTGATTACCAGGCTGCGTTGTCGAGTCCCCTCACTGAACTTTTGCCTTCACAGGTCGGGTCTGGCACAGTCACCTTTGTGCCTTTATTGTAATGAGAGGGATTCTTTGGAGCACTTCTTTTTGTCATGCCGAAAATTCAAAACTCTAAGGGAAAATCTACTAGAAGAACCCCTACGAAGGTTGGGCTTAAACTTGACACTTCCGGTGATGCTTTCATTTGGCGCAGTCGCACTTCGATTCAGCCACAGGAGCGTTTTTACCACGGTTACAAATTTCTTACGAGAATGTAAAATAATGGATTGCTAAAAATAAGTAACTTCAGTTGTTTTATGTATAATTTTTTGTATGTTTGTATGTTTTCTTTTCAAGGTTTTTTTAGATGTTTAGCACCTTTTTAATATTACCTATATTACCTAATGATTCCAACCCTCTTTCAAGAAGTGAATTAATTTGAAAAACAAGGCACCATCCCATTCATGGCCTATCCCCCTAGGTGGGTTGCGCCAAGGTGTTGAGGAACCAACCAACCAACCACGCCATAGAAATTGGTACAGAAGATCACGGGCTGGGCGCACGTGATCGGCAAATGAAGCTGAATACTAGGAGGAAGAAGAGGGCGTGCGTCGACAGTAAAATTGCGTTAAGTGCAATGCAAATGCCGGGTCCATTCAAGATAACGACCGCTTTCACAACTGCGTAATGGCATAATAAAAACCGTAATAGCTGTTTTGATGGAAGGTGACAACAAAAGGAGTAAGAATGACAAGACGTTTTTGTCAAGAAACGTATATAATGGCTGAACACCCATACTATACGGTAAGGTGGTTATGAAAACTGTCTACGTTAACTTGACCTCGTATATTTTGGTGAGGCAAACATATTATGTTCGGCGTGTACACGTCCTCCAGAGCGTGTTGAATACACAGCAACACGTAGGAGCCATGTATGTATGCTTACGTGTAAATATGCTGTTTTTGGGTACTACACCTACGAGAAATAGCTGGAAATGCTGAGCTAGTCTATAGCCAAAGCACAATCGGACATGTCTTGCTGGCTACACCTGGCTGTTTTAATCATGCTTCTTCACAATGAATTCTTCAAGGACGCTAGCTACAGGCTCTGGTAAAGTCAACTGGTGTTTCCTTGGGCAATATTTTGGTACTTTTTACCGACACCGTGTTAAATGTTCGACGACGACGGCAAGTGGGACTTGTAGAGCCGTATCGATCACTTTCGAGTTCCTTTCCTTTCTCTGCGTGACATTACAATTTGTTGCTGTAGCATTCATTCCATCACCCTTGTGGCAAAAAATGCACAAGAAACGCTCAGCTTCTTGTGTGAAAATATGTTTCACTTTTGTGTTATACCCATTGCGAAACAGAGGCGTCAGCCACATTTTAATGACGAAGCTCCTTGAGGCGTGGGTATGTCCATTTCTTGTATATATGCAGTAGTAAGTAGCCACAAGTGCCAAATACTTGCTCTAGCGCTAATATGTGCAACAGGAGATGCGAGATGGGAAGTAGCGGTACTTGGAGTATTCAATAGATGGACGCATGGACAGAGAAACTAGCAGACAGATGGACGAATAGAAAGACGCGTGGATGTACGAAGGGATGGATGCACAAACAGACAGAGAGAAAGATGGATGAATGAAGTCACGCATCAACGCATAGACAGACGGACGAACGCATGTATGGAAGCACAGATAGACGCACGGATGATCGCGCGGACAAATGGCAGCAAGAACGAACTGACCGATGCAAGTACAGACGGTGTCACGGAAGCTTCGCCCTAATCATCATTATTCACTCCGCTGACATCCTGTGTTTTTTTTGTCCCTTGTGGGCGACACTTTGACTGCACGAAATTTATATTAGTTATCGTTAATGTGCGTAGCTCCTATTTAGATACCTTAATCAAATAAATACTAAGTTGTTCAAAATTGTTTTTCTGTGTATTACTTGCTTCCTACATTATCTTCTTTATAGCCCTGGCCTATCTCAATTGCTCAAGCAGCCATTGCTAGTTCAAGTCAGGCAAGTGTTTATTCACAAAGCAACGAACGTTTTGTAGTTTCAAGAGTTTTATGCGCTCTAAATGTGCTTTGGTTTTGCATGCCTGTATTTATAGCAGTTTTTGAGAAACGACAACATCTCGTTAGTGATTGTTGATTAGCTGAATATTTCTTCCAGTACATTTTTGTACGTTCGTCGATGCCCTGATTCTGTAGTGCCTGCTACACCGCTGATGTGTCTACTGACTTAAATGTCTTCTCGTAATCTATGAAGGGAAAGCTTTTAACAGTAGGTTCCTAACAAGCTTCGTAAATGTGCGCTACTCGCACACATTCGTAGTTGAAGGGCACTGAAAGTTTACGAATAATACGCTTGCAAGTACCTTTAGGAAAGAGAACGCAGCATATTCTCTTCTCATGATTGCTTCACCGCCTCCCTTTTTTATTTGTTGGTGATGAACTACTTTTCAAATACTTCTACATATTGCTATATGCATGCATACTGAGATTATAGGGGGTGACGTGCATGTGTGCCTGACGACAAAGACGAAGGGTGGTCTCCGCTGGCTCGCTAGTGAACCGGTCACACCATTACCGCTCCCATGTTTCAAATACATCTATTACACAGTCTCGTCGATACGGCGTCTCTTATTTTTCGTAGCATATTTGGGGGAGGTGGAACGTTCCCCGTCCTCACCACGAAGCTTCGCAGTGGCCGCACCGTTCTGTCTCCGGCCTTGGCTAATAATAACAACAACCCATCAGCGTCTCCATCTGTAGCTCCAGCCACCACATACCTGAAGATGCCTCACCTCCAAGATCCCGGTACATTCTCCGCATAACCTTTAATTGATGTTAGCTACTGGCTCCGTATGTACGAGTCTGTTAGCCAGACATACCGATGGGACCCTACAATGATGCTCGCCAACGTAATATTTTCATTGGATGGCATCCCACGTGTTTGGTTCGACGCCCATGAGACTGAGCTCACCAGCTAAGATATCTTGAAGGAGCGACTACGCAACCTCTTAGGGGACCTGTCTGGTCGCCAAATGGAAGCGCGAAAAGAACTTGCCACTCGTGTGCAGTCCTCAACTGAGTCGTATGTCTCGTACATACAGGACGTGCTCGCGTTGTGCTGTAAAATGGACGAGCAAATAACAGAGAGTGACAAGGTAGGCCACATTCTCAAGGGCATCGCGGACGACGCCTCCAACTTGCTCGTGTATACCAACGTCACGGCAGTAGATATAATTACTAAGGAATGCCGCTGCTTCGAAATGGCAAGAAGCCGCTGTGTTCTGCCTCAGTTTGCGTGCCTACCAAACACGGCTATGACGTCAACCTGCACCAATCTCGGTTCCGCACCTCCCATTCAACACAGTGTGACGCGTATAGTTCGACGGGAGCTTGAGGCGCAAAGTCCGGCACCATTTCCTCCACATCCGCTCGACCATGGCGCCACACAAACCCCTCCGGCGGTCTCCGTTATCCAAGCCATAGTGAGGCAGGAAATCGCAAAGCTTTGTATTCCTGTGGCCCACTCTGCCTCCCAACCCACCTCCAGACATATGACAATAAATGCACCACGCCATAACTTACATATTATTCCGCGATATCGCAATCTGACGGAATGGAGAACTGCAGACGACAGACCGATCTGCTTCCGCTGCCACCAAGTTGGCCATATCTCCCGCTTCTGCCACAGCATTCAGACTTATCTAACTGGAGCCCATTTTCCTCTACTCGACCATACGAGGACTCCCGTCGGTACTCGCCCAGTTGTGTGTACCCTTCTTCCGACGTCCCTAATGGCCACTCCACCACTCGTTCGCCGTCATCTCAACGCCGCCGTTCTCCATCGCCATAACCACGCCGATATCCATCGCGGGTCAACTATTCATCCTCTCGTACGGAAAACTAGATCATGCAGCTTCGGCAGCTAGTGCTGCATCAATTGCGACTGATTCAGATCCTCCGTTGACGTTCCCCACTGATACGAACTTGATTGAGGTGTATGTGGACGGTATTTCTTTGATGGCGTTCAACTGTACACAACGAGTGCTCATCTGTGTCGCCTGCTCTAAACAGTCCTCACGCCTACAGCAACTAAAGCCCTCTGTGTCACTGATGGTGAAACTGTGGCCGTCCCTGGCATGTTTACCGCTTGCGTTAGTATTGCCGGCCGTCGTGTCCCCGTTTTATTTACGGTGGTTGAAAATTGTCCTCGCGACCTAATCTTCGGCATGGACTTCCCATCGAAGCATTCTGTCCTTAATGATTGTGCCGCCGGTACTCACTGCCTAGAACTTTCTCTTCTCCCGGACTCTCACCGTTAACTCCCGAACAGCTTGCGCACCACTGACTTCTTCCGCATACCACGTAAAGCTCTCACATTCGTTGAATTGGCAACACTCTCTTCCGTGCTCAACGGTGATCATATCGTGACGCCGATTGCTGATGTTCTCCTGGCGTGCGACACTACTGTCCCACACTCCTTCGTAACCACGGCCTCTAACCGAACATATTTACTTGTTCTCAATTTTGGTTTCATAAAACAAGTGCTACTTCAGGAAACATAGGTCACCACGCTAAGACCCTTAATTGATAACCAGGTCACCTGTTTTGCGGCAGACGTATGTCCCGATCACCCACGTCAATCGAAGAATATCACGTGCCTCGATGCAACCTTACGCTCCATGATCGCTCCGGACCTTGATCCTGAGAAGTCAGCCGCGCTGTGCCGCCATCTGGCTTCATACCGCGACATATTCTACAAAGAGAGCCGTCCACTCGGCCAGGCTTCACTCGTCATGCACCGCAGTAACACAGCTAATTCTCATCTCATTCATCGGCGACCATATCAGGTGTCTGCGACCGAGCGTAAAGTAACTCAACAAGAAGTCAGCAAGATGCTAGCCAAAGGAATTATTGAAGCCTCTTTGAGTCCTTGGGCGTCCCCCGTTGTGCTCGTTCAAAAGAAAGATGGCACGTTGCGCTGCTGCGTGGATTACCGCCATCTGATTAGAATCACGAAAAAGAACGTTTACCCCTTTACCCCACATCGATGACGCTCTTAATTGTTTCTACGGTGCGCGATATTTTTCTTCAATAGACCTATGTTCCGGCTACTGGCAGATTGCTGTCGACGAGAAAGACCAAGAGAAGACTGAGCTTGTAACTCAAGACGGCCTATAACAGTACAAAGCTATGCTGTTTGGGCTATGCAACAGCCAAGCCACGTTCGAGCGCATGATAAACTCTCTACTACAAGGGTTCAAATGGTCAACAGGTCTTTGTTATCTTGACAATGTCGTTGTATACTCCCCAACATTTGAGACCCACCTTCAGCGTTTGTCGGCTATTCACTACATATTCCGCACTGCAGGCCTTCAATTAAACTCGTCGAAGTGCCACTTCGGACGCCGGTAATTTACGGTGTTGGGCCGCCTTGTCGACGCATCTGGTGTGCAAGCGGACCCAGAGAAAGTTTGTGCAGTCGCCAGTTTACCGGTACACCGATCAGTCAAAGACGCCCAGAGTTTTTTAGGACTTGGTTCCTACTTTCAAGGTTTGTGAAAGGTTTCGCAACCATCGCTAGAGCCCTCACTGAGCTTCTGAACAAAGACGGCACGTTTACGTGGGGTACCGACCAAGATGCTGCTTTTTCTCGTCTACTCACGCTTCTGACGACTCCACATATATTGGCTTACTTTGACCCATCCGCTCCGACAGAAGTCCGAACCGAGGCTAGTGGTCACGGGATCGGAGCCGTCCTAGCCCAACACCAACAGGGATACGACCGGGTTGTCGCCTATGCTAGCCGCCTCCTCACAGCTGCTGCACGCAACCATTTCATTACAGAGCGTGAGTGTCTTGCTCTTGTTTGGGTAGTCTCAATGTTCCGCCCATATTTATATGGCACAAATTTCTCTGTAATAACTGACTATCTTGAGCATTGTTGGCTTACGTCACTGAAGGATCCTACTGGCCGGCTCGGGCGATGGGCTCTACCACGGCAAGAGTATACCTACACGGTGACGTACAAGTCTGGACGCCTACATCAAGACGCAGACTGCCTGTCCCGCTACCCGGTTGTGAGTCAAGCATTATGCCTTACACCGACACTGCCTTTCCCCACTGATACGCCACTGCCTTTCCCCACCGATATCCATCGCGGGTCAACTATTCATCCTCTCGTACGGAAAACTAGATCATGCAGCTTCGGCAGCTAGTGCTGCATCAATTGCGACTGATTCAGATCCTCCGTTGACGTTCCCCACTGATACGAACTTGATTGAGGTGTATGTGGACGGTATTTCTTTGATGGCGTTCAACTGTACACAACGAGTGCTCATCTGTGTCGCCTGCTCTAAACAGTCCTCACGCCTACAGCAACTAAAGCCCGACACTGCTTGTTCTGACTGGGGTCCGACACCAAGCCTAGAGTTTTTTTCCCTTTAGCAAATGACATCCAACGTGGACGAGCAGCGTCATGATGCGTCCTTGCGAGCTATCATTGAGCACCTCGAATCCCCATCTTCCAATCAGTCCCATCGCTCATTCGTGCTCCACGATGGTGGATTATACCGCCAAAGTTTTGAGCTGGATGGACCAGCCCTGCTCCTTGTCATTCCGAAACACCTTCGCTCGGAAGTTCTAAATGAACTCACCAAGGTGACCTTCCGATTGTCGGTCACCTTGGTGTGTCACGCACTTACGACCGAATACGCTTTTTCTGGCCAGGGCTTGCATGCACAGTCAGAAGACATGTTGCTGTTTGTGAGAAATGTCAGCGCCGCAAAACGCCATCGACACTTCCCGCCGGACGCCTTCTACCACTCGACATTCCTTCATTAACCGTTCTTCCCCGTTGGCTTGGACTTACTTGACCCTTTCCCCTTATCTTCCTCCAGTATAACAAGTGGATAACTGTGGCCACCGACTACGCCACTCGTTATGCCATCATACGAGCTCTTCCAACAAGCTGCGCCACAGACGTCACCGACTTCCTTCTCAAGAACGTGACTTTGCAAAACGGAGCCTCACGGCAGCTGCTTACAGACCGTATCGGCACCTTTTTGTCGAAGGTCATAGCTGGCATCCTGCAGTCCTCTCAAACCAGACAGAAGCTCACCACGTCATACCATCCGCAAACCAACGGACTCACGGAGCATCTAAATCGGACTCTTAGAGACATGCTCGCTAAGTATGTTTCTACCAACCACACCAAATGGGATCTTGCGTTGCCGTACGTCACATTGGCCTATAATTCTTCACGCCATGACACAGCCGGTTACTCTCCATTTTTTTCTGCTGTTTAGCCGAGAGCCAACATTGCCTTTAGATACCGTCATACCATCCCCTGCAGTACCAAACTGTGAATATGCCATGGACGCTATCACTCGAGCCGCTCACGCAAGCGAAATCACCCGTACTCGCCTTCTGACCTCTCAATAGAAGCAACGGCGTTTGTATGACCAATGACACCGCGATGTACACCTTCTGCCCGGTTCTTTGGTTCGGCTCTGGTCTCCGGCCCGTCAAGGAGGCTTGTCAGAAAAACTGCTTACTCCCTACACAGGTCCATACCGAGTTCTTCGTATCGTTGCTCCTGTGACATATGAAATAGATTCTGTCACTTCGTCGCCTTCATGTGCTCAACAGGCTAACAATATTGTACATGTTGCGCGCTTGAAGCCCTATCACTTTCCTAATGACGTTGACATTTAGATGCGCCCAGACGGCGCTTCTGCCGCCGGGGATTATGCTACATGCATGCATACTGAGATTATAGGGGGCGACGCGCGTGTGTGCCTGACGAAGAAGACGAAGGGTGGTCTCCGCTTGCTCGCTGGTTGAACTGGTCACGCCATTACCGCTTGTTTCAAATACATCTATTCCACGGCCTCGTCGATACGGTGTCTCTTCTTTTCCGTAACAATACCCTTACCAGAAATATGTTTTCTGTATGAATGGTGAATTCCACCATCTATATAATTGATAGATTGTAGTTCTGGAGGTTGTTCATGATGTGAATGCTGTATGCTGGTGTATAGTGGCTGCTTGATGCACCAGAACGTTGTTCTGACTGGGGTCTGACGGCATCCTTCCTATGCTGGCAGGCGTTCAGGCTCGGGTCCAGTGGGCCTCATTGTTGGTAGCTTGCCGCTGCCACAGGACCCGCATAGCCCATATTGCAGGGAGGAAGGCGCGTTCTCGAGGAGGTAATTTACAGTGGTTTCTTTTACATTATTTACAAGTGAGTGCTTCTCGCCACGTGACAAACATCTAGACGAAAATGTCGTCCTGCATTGTGAAGAT
Source organism: Rhipicephalus microplus (assembly GCF_013339725.1). Classification (NCBI taxonomy): domain Eukaryota; kingdom Metazoa; phylum Arthropoda; class Arachnida; order Ixodida; family Ixodidae; genus Rhipicephalus; species Rhipicephalus microplus. The sequence goes on along the minus strand of NC_051168.1, from coordinate 115,904,970 downwards.
CTCATCAAAGGCTCTACATCGAAAAGGCATCAGCACGAAAAGCACTGCAGCGAAAAGGCACTACATCGCAGAAGCACAAGAAGCAGTCCGCGAGGACTTGTTATAAACAGTCCCATTTCCCAAGATTCCTGGATGGGAGAACGGACACTAAAATACGCGGTCCAATCACAGAACACACACAACCGGTGAGGACGACGAGCATGTACAGACCAATTGTACGCCCAGTATTGATGCGATGCTACTGCACTGCCATGTGTCACCGACGTGGCTGTTCTTCGCCGTGTGTGGGCCGCTATGCGAGAGGTATCCAGCTCAGGTCAGCCTGCATCAAAAGGGCCGCCGCAAATAGGCTCCAAAGAGGTCAAAAATACTCGCTTTATTAGCGGGGCGATCTGCGGCTGCCGCCACCGACTCCTCCAACAAAGCTGCTGCACCCGTTGTCGTCTCCCGACAGCACGGCTCCTCGCTTAGACAATGCAAGGCGGACACAGGCTACCAGCCTCTCAGCGACTTGCTTGAAGATAAAAAAGGCCGCTTCTCCATAAGATCAGGCGTCGTACCTAACAAGTTGCGTACAATTGATTCAGTATTGCTTTCTTTGGTCAACGTACAGCACATTGATCAATAGCTTTATCGTTAGCTACAACTGCTTAACTGCTCGGACGAAAAGTGCGTGGGGAAAATGTGCAGTTATATTGGTTTAGTTTAGTGTACAAATTCACAGGCATGTGTTCTCGATTACGAGTCAAAAACGCGCTAGTGAGTACGACTGGCGACTCTCAGTAACGAGAGGCTTTTGCTGCAAGAGCATCTCACTGATTCTCATGCCTTCTTTTGCGAACTCCATAGTCAAGAAAAATCGCACCATATCCACGGAGTGAATGATGCTGCTAAGGGCGAAGTTTCCCTTCGTTCATCCGCCCATCCATCCATTCATCCATCCGTCCATCCATTCATCCATCCATCTATTCATCCATCCATCCATCCATCCACCCATCCATCCGTCCGTCCGTTCGTCTGTCTGTCTGTCTGTCTGTCTGTCTGTCTGTCTGTCTGTCTGTCTGTCTGTCTGTCTGTCTGTCTGTCTGTCTGTCTGTCTGTCTGTCTGTCGATATGCTGTGCTGGCTGCGCCAGATTAATGGACTGTCCAAGAACATAAAAAGCTTTGCCGCTGAAATGATTCTTTTAGGTTTATGGATGGTCCTGCTGTGCCATATGTGATTCATACTCATCGTAATCACGTATTCTAAAACACAGAAGCGCTGACGACACGTACACCAACTGGGTCGGCACTCTAGGCACTATCTTTGGTGCAAATAATGTTGCTAGAATAAAGTGGGGAAACTCGTACTTTTTGGGGCTCTTCTCAAAGCACGGCGGGGGTAAATGGTTGCGCGTTTTAGTTTCTCATGCAATTTCGTTGTCATTTAGAGTATGTCTCAAGTGAGTGAGTTGAGAGGGAGTTATGAGATGACGATGTGAAGTTGCGGCGATTTTTTTGTCAAACCGTTGGAAGAGGCGATTGCGCAGCAAGAGCTTCTTGACTTTTTGACTTGCGTGGCATTTAGCATGTTCGGGCAAGAAAACATGAAGCATAGCTTGGGCCCATAGCCTCCCTGATGCAGCTACTATGCCTGACGGTACCGAAGTGCGCCATTCATGAGCTGGTGTTCCCGGCAATAAAGCTCCACTCTTCTCGAGCAGAAACGTGAAGGCAGGGAGCTCCAGCCGTTTGAAATCTTCTTGGCTTGGGTCACTGACGCCATGTCTTCAGTGCTCGGTGTGATGAAAACCTTCTGGTTCTCTCTTTCACTTCCACCTCCCGCTTGCTCGTTTGGGCCCCAATGTTTTTCTCTACTTCAAGATGACTTGTCTCGTTCTGGAATGATACTGCTGGAAGGGTGATGATGAATGGTTGGCCGTCTCTTCCCGTATTTTTATTGTTCTGCTGCCCGTACTAGTGCTTGCCACTTTTCAACGTCCCGAACATTTACAACAACCCCACTAGTCAGAATTATTTGGTTCGCTCATTGAATTGTCTTTGAAAAAACCATAGCTCTTTTAATGAACAGTTATGAGAAACAAAAGTTGTTGCCCCGACATTACGCATCTTGCATCCAAATCTAGCGTCGCTGTTTTCCGAGCTTTGAGTCCACAGGCAATATTTTTTCCCCACCCCTCCTTTCTTAAAACACGTGTCCAATGTTAGCCCTGAGCTTCGCTCCAATGAAGATTATATGCGTGTCATCTACGCGCTGTTATCGCTACTTGTACATTCGGAAAAACACAAGATGAAGGGCAATGTTTTGATCACGCTACTAGCGGTGGCATAATAATGGCAATAATGATAGTTAAAGCCTGAAAACCATGATATTTTAATTAGAAAGAACATCGTGGAGGGCTCCAAACATTTTGACCCCCCCCCGCCCATTTTCTTCAACGTTAGCCTTAGAGGGTTTAAATGTCAGGTTCAATCTCGTCCGAACAAAACACGTGAGGTGACTCACTCTGGCAAAAAGCGAGTACCACACTTATCACTTTCGCTAGAAAGAGGGAGGGTTTGAATCCTATCAACCAAAAGTGTGTTCGGATAAAATAAATGTACGGGTTCATATGCTGCCAATCGCCGTCATGTCGTGTAGTCAGTAGGAGTCACGCACAAAAAACCATGCATTGTGTTGCTTCTCCAATTTTAAGCAAACATAATACAAGCATAATGTAAGCAAGCGAACGGAAAATGGAGGAGTGAGGAGGTGGTGATGAAGGCAAGGATAGTATAAATCAAGGTGTACCTTATTATAATACAGAGTTGCTATATGCGCAATATTATAGCAGTATGTGGAAAAAGAAAGTGCGGGTGATAAGGAGTGTGATGCTGGCTGATTGATTGATTGATTGATTTGTGGGGTTTACCGTCCCCAAACCACCATATGATTATGGGAGACACCGTAGTGGAAGACTCCGGAAATTTCCACCACCTGGAGTTCTTTAACGTGCACCCAAATCTGGGCATACGGGCCTACAACATTTCTGCCGCCATCAGAAATGCAGCCGCCGCAGCCGGCATTCAAACCCGTGACCTGTGGGTCAGTAGCCGAGTACCTTAGCCACTAGACCCCCGCGAAGGGGCAGTGTGATGCTAGCGAAGAAGCGGACGAGGAGATAAGGCATAGCCACATGGGGTATAGTACAGCAACAGCGTTTGAAAAGGAGGTGCGGCGTGACATTGCTTAGCGTAGTACCGTATGTGGTGTGCAAAGAACAAGTGATGTTGAGGAGGAGCGATGCGAGGGCGATGTAAGGGAAACAGAGGAATTGGAGGGTGATGCATATGTAGTGGTTAAGGTACGTTAAACAGCGAATGTAAGGGAAACTAAAGAGGAGGGAGGGAAAGAAGCAGGTAATAGGCCTCCACTGCGTGAGAAATAAGCGTTCCCTTTAAGGCCATGCACTCCGAGTGGGGCACACATATACATTGCTACCGCGCATTTTCTCATAGACGCCCGTGTCACTGAATAGCAGGCTAACCACTTCTTGTCATTCATAACACTTCATGTGGAGTGCAAAGCACATTTTTCTCGCATTATAATTCATTTCAACTTTCCCCTACATGGCCGCATAAATGAATACAACACTATTGTCGCCTATGTCTTTCTTGGTCGCAGAATTTAGTAGAGTCATTAAGCCCTAGCAGTTGAATGTAGACTTTGTGTGATAGTTCTTAATTCAGAGGCCTTACTGCTTCTTTCTATAAACAAACATTTTGTTGAAACCATAAGCATGAGACCACTCTTCAGTGGAGATTTTCACGCTGTGAACTTCTCTGCAGGTGATTCATCCAACTCTGGAGATGATGACACCGCGTCCGGGTGAGGTAAGCACTCTAAGCGAAAGCCAAGTGTGTCGTGAATATATTTTACGATTGAAGAACGTACAGCGAAATTCTATCGGAGGGATCATAACTACAATTATATAAACTATATGTGCTGGATTGTACAGTAAATTGAGTACTTATGACTAAATATAAACAAAAACGAAAAAGTCTCAAACACACCATCATAGAACGTGATTCGAGGGTATCTAACATGAGAACAAAATAGCGGTTACTGTCATGCCAATGTAATTATTGGGTAGGTCACGGTGTGGCTTTGTCACCCATGTTAAATCATGTAGTATGATGCTTGTGTAGGCCATGGCGCAGTTCCCATTTCTGTGCCAGTGCTGTTGTGTAACAATTGTTGCATTTCTATATCTGACTATTTATACAGCTGCACTGATGTGAGGCCCTAAAAAGTGTGCACCACGAGCAGCTCACTGACTTTTTAGAGACCCCACGCTTTCTAAAGTTCCGGTTCTCACTCTGGAGTGTCGTGGTAATTAGCCGGACTCCTCAGTTGCCTGCTGATTGTCGTGCGCAATTACGCGAGCCACGGATGTGCATGATTAGGGCTCTTGGAAGAAGCTCACATATGGCCACACCAGGATTCCCTTTCACATCAGGAGGCAGGTAGAGTGATGTATAAACATCAGACCTATTTCTAACTTCACTATTTAGGGCGTGTTGCATTTTCAGAATGTGTATTGACGCTGATGTCATGGTTAAAGTACTCTGGTGGAATTTTTATGCAGAAAAACTTTTATTTACAGCTTGTGTACTTATATCTGCAATAAAACACTTCAATTTTAGCACTCACATTGCCCCTTTTTTTCTCTCTTTTGCGTTTTTGTGAACGAAGTGGCTGAAATTTGTTGTTGTTGTTGTTCTTGTTGTCGTTGTTGTTGTTGTTGTCGTTAATTATAGCGTGAGCCCTTAACCTAAACAGCAAGCACTTCTGACCGATAACTTCCTTCGTCAATATGAAGTAAAGTTCACCAATCATCACTAATGTCCTCAAAACAGAAGCAACAACGCGAAACCTTGCAAACACCGCATATTCCAAAACAAATAAAAATGAATACCTACACCACTCAGGCAGCTCCTATAATACTTCAAAGCACGAGGAGCCAACTACAAAAACAATAACCAACATTATATATAAATACATCATTAGTTTTTCTGTTTTTTTATTTATCAGATTAACGGCAAGTGTAGTTCAACACTATCTCGTTGCGTTGTTTATGATATCTATTAGCCTATGAAATAAGTTTCTTTTTGTGCTAAACGTCCCCTTATACACCTAATTTTAAACTTTCTACAGATTAAGAATTTGGTGAAAACGCTGCAAAATATACGATTATAATTGGTATTTTAGAATGGCTACTGTTAGGATAACTACTTATATGTGTACTCTCGTGTGCAATGTTGACTTTTGAATTGGTACTGTCCTTGTTTCAGCCTGGGTCACCTGAGAATCCCGGAAATATAATACCTGGTCCTTCTCAGGCAAGAGATTTGTTTCTATCGAAGCAATGCGAAGTGTGATGTTAAAAGGTTTTACTAATTCACGCCATCGTGATACTCTGCAACAGCTGGACGTACAGCAAAAGTCGGGGCAGACAAACGAATGATTGAAATATAGCCGCCCGCATTTTCAAGTGACGGAAAACTCGAGCACATGCGCCACATAGGGGTGGAGCCAAGAGTGAATGTTGTGTAATTGAGTATTATTTAGAAATGCCTAACTGTTATCTCGTCTTTATTTTGTCCACATGGCGCACCACCAATTGAACAAGCGGGTGGCAACTAATTTGCTTAGCGGGAAGGTGAAGCATACTTTCGCCTGAAACTAAGCAAAAGAGGAGGTGAGGCAACTGCGAGGCGAGTCGGAGTATAGAAAAATGGACTCAGGAGCCGAACTGAGTTTGTAAAAAGGTAGCCTGAAGAAACTCAAAGACTGGTAGAATAATAAAGATTGCAAATCCAGCTATTTTATCTGAGTTTCAAGTTCCGGCTATTCGCAATCGTAGCGGTTAGCATCCGTTTGACAATCGCACAAGAAGTCACACTATATCCACGGAATAATCATGATGAGTTGGACAAAGCATGTCCTTCTGTCTGTTTGTCTATCTGTCTGTCTTTCTGTCTTTCTGCCTGTCTGTTTGTATGTCCGTCATTTCATCAATTCACTCACTACTCTAACTAGAGCACGCATCGGACAAACGGACGCTCCACACCAGCTATTATTCACTCAGTGGATATGCTGTGAATTTATAATTATAACAGCGCCATCTACGTTCTCTATTCCTTAGATATACGGAAATCTTAACGCCATCTAGTGATAATATTGCCAACGACATATACTCACAATGTCATCAAGGGAGCAAGTCATAATCTAGAGGTGGCTCCAAAATACGACATACAAGCGGAGCAGTGAACTACCCCCCCCCTGAGAAGCTTCGCCCCTAAAACTGCCAGCGCTCCGGTGCTATGCACAGCACTCTGTGCATTGCAGGCGTCGTGAACCATTCAAAGTACCGGCAGCCCCTTTTAAACATGGAAATCTAGCCGCCATGGACGCGCCAGCTATGACTCAGAGGCCAGTGCACATAACGGTGAAGCAAGGGAGGTCAGAGGCAGTGGCTCATGGCATCAAATAATTCCGCGCTCGCCCGTTGTCATCCTCGTTCAGTTTATTAGTTGCGCCAAATTCAATGGCACAAAGAGCTAGGTCGCTCAACGCAGGAACGAGCGCCCAAGGACAGTGCTTCAAATGTACGAAAGCGGGGTTGAGGGACGGCGGCATTCGAGATGTAGGTGCTTTCCCGAGTCATAATTGTAAGACTTGTATGTCTGGAAGGGGACTGACAATGACACAGTAAGTTAAACAGTACCGGAAGAATGGCAGTCTGTCAAGTGAATTGGTCTTCCAGCATAATAAACTAAAATGTAGCTCAAAAATTTACCCAACGTGAAACAACAACAAAAAAAACCGGCAACTAGCCCTAAAACACCTGATATCAGTGTGTTCCTCTTCATTATATACAAAAAGAAGTACAAACTTCCAGGGTGGGCGCAGGTGTCTGCCACAATTTAAAACCCGGTAATTACAACGAGAAAACACTAATGATTGCTGGAACTACCAGGGTTATCAAATTGAGCTTTTACACTTTCTGCACAGAACATATTTCTCATCAACAAACAGCTCAGGGAAAAGGAACAGACAAAGAGTACAACAAAAACAAGTGATGCATACAATCTCAAGATTTATTCACAAGCGCACATGGGAACATGTTGGCCTACTACATCACGTGAGTGCATAACAGCCGTTTAGAATAGTGAAGACATTAAATAGGAAAATTTGATGGGCGGTACTTATTTACGCAATATCAAAATGTTTAAAAATAAAGTGACAATAAACAAATTAGTGGTGTAAGTTTTAGCCTATGCAACCGTAATAAGCCTGTTTTTTGGAGTCGAGGCAGTGGAGAACCTGCTGATTCTATTAGGCTGAAAATAATGAAGGACTGATCGATCATTTTGATCTGATCGGCAGAACGCAAACCAATGTGAACATGTCTGACGTCCTTTTGGTTGAATTTTCTTGCTCATATTAATAATTTGCTTGGTTTTTTCTCCGTTTTTCTTTATTGAGTCTCGTTATGTTTTCTTGACAGCAATGGTTGGCCTCTGTATTCCACCGTGGCTTTATCCCTGAAGGAAGGGCAAGTACTTCATTATGTCATGTCGGAAAGTGCAATATCATTACTGTTTGAAAGTGCACTAACACACATATATATTTATATGTATATTTATTTATTTATTCATTTATTCATTCAAAATTCTTACAAACCCAAGAGGGCATTGTGTAAGGGGAGCATAAAAGGAATACATACATGAATTAGTGCAACTCCTATACAAACAATAACATGATCTAAATGTCAATTATTATACAAACCTAACAGGAATAACAATAAAAAATATTAATAATGATTTTATTAGGAATATATATATATATATATATATATATATATATATATATATATATATATATATATTATAAATGATGCATGGAGATTTCACCAGGAGGACCAGCAGAAGTGTTTATTCCGCGATGATTTCCTCGGCTTAGAACAGCGAAGAACGAGACCAATCGCGTCGATGATAGTTATGTATAAGTGAGAGCGATGAAGTACGATGAATGTGCTCACACTAATTTCCCCTTGTTTCGAAGCGGCCAGCCTCGCCGCTGCTGAACGAGTAATGAAAGGCTTCATGTGTGATATGCGATCAATTGCCGTGCTGTGACAACGGCGGTCAGTGACGGATCGAAGCGGGGTCACGAGGAAGTTCACTGGTGAAGTTTATCGTAGAACGATGTATGGGCCAACGTACCAGTGAAAACATTTTTCGCACAGCACTGATGCTCGAGTCGGGGTTTATAGTAAGACCTTCTCTCCGGAATAAAAGGTCACATCATGTCTTTTACTATCGCAGCGACGTTTTTGTTCTTCTTGAGTTGCTTCTGTGTTCACCGAGCAATTTAACGACATTGCGCGGCTCGAGTTGCGAACGCTTCTGGTAGAGAAGTACTGGACGAAGCTTGTGTAAAGAAGATTGCCTTGTCGAAGACTGAGGACGCAGATCGGCCATACAGAAAGAATACAGTGCTCTAGCCAGTAGATGTTTGTGTTGCGGCATTATATGCGAAGTGAACAATTGATAAAATATTGTCCCAGTTTTTTTAACTGGACGTAGGTACATGGAGATTATGTCAGAGAGCGTTTGGTGAAAGCAGTCAGTAAGGCCGTTCGTCTGAGGGTGGTACGTAGAAGTGGTTTTATGTGTCGTTTACAGACCCGTAGAACCTCCTCGAATACCTGCGAAGGGAAGACTCTGGCCGGGTCACTCAGCAAAATGCGTGGAGCTCCATGCCACAAGACTGCAAGAAGAATTCAGCGACTTCTAAGCCGTACCGGACCGAAAAGACGCAGTCTCGGCGTATCTTGTCAAACAATTGACTGCGTTGACAATCCAACGGTGACCATTAGACGTAAACGGCAAAGGACCACAGAAGTCCATTCCGAAAATTCTAAAAGGTGTTGCTGTACAGGAAAGCGGCTGCAGGACACCTGCAGGTGGAGACGTGTATCGCTTACAGTGCTGACACGACGAGCAGAAGCCGACGTATTTGGCTACCAAAGTAGACAAGCCAGGCCAGAAACAGCAGGTTCTGATGCGGTCATAGGTCTTGCGAAAACCTAGATGACCAGCAGCAATAATATCATCGTGAAATTCTTCTAGAACACGAGAAAGAAGGCAGTGGGGAAGGAGTGGCACCCGCTTGTTACCCATGGGATGATAAATATAGCGTTCGAGCACACCGTTGTGAAGCCGAACTTGTCGAAGCTGCCGTCTTAACCAGCTGTTGGGTGGTTAAGTGTTGCCGCGAATGTTGTCAATGAAAGTTTGACAGTAGGAATCGGCCAGCTAAAGTGAACAAAAACCGGGATGCGAAGAAGGTAGAATTTGGTCCAGTGAGGTGATGGACAGGGGTCGTAAGCCATGCGGGCTGTTGGAGCTCCCAGGATGCGATGCGAAGAATGTATTGTCGAAAGAAACTGAAAGGTGGCTTCGGGACAGCACGTCGGCATCATGATGACATTTGCCAGACCTATATGTGATCGTAAAGCAAAATCATATATAACAAAATCTAGCTCAAAGAAAATATCAAATATATTTTTTATTCACCTACATAGCCGCTAGAAGGCTCACGCTATAGTTGATTTTTTAAATTTAGTTTCAATGACCGCACTACCCTGATCGCGGTGTACACATAGCAGTATGATTATTTTAGATGAAGCTCGTTTACTGCAGACTATGCATTCCCGGTCAGGGGCATGACGTGGTCAAGAATTTCGAAGACGATAGTCCTTCTTGGGACCTTCGACTGAAAAATTTTGGTACGTCTGAACATTTGTCTGTTTGTCCACCCTAACGATACTTCAAACGGCCCCAAACAGCCCACCCCATCCACAGCGCCCACCAATTTTGGTCAAGGTTTGATCAAGGATCAATATTGATCAAGTTGCACAAGCTCGCTAAAATATGCTTCGCGTGTTTTGTGTCTGGATTTCAAAAGGAATCAAACCTTACCGAATTGCGGGGCACTCAAGTATTCAACCGTAGAGCCACACAGATTTCGGAACTGGTTTTCAAGTAGAGCTTAATGATAAGGAAACGTCAAATGTGGTTACAGTGCTGCTTATCCGTTCCTAAATAAAAAAACATCACTTACGCTCTATGTCTCAGTCATCACATTAAGTTAATGTCAATTGTAGTTAGGTGCTGTCTTCTAAAGTTTTCTTGTAGAGCACTGTTAGGTCCTGCAATCCTCACGAGCGCAAGCGCTGTATATAAGGTTGCGGCTAGTGGCATTGCAATAACCAAGATGCTGTTCGCAACATTAAGCAAACATATGGAACTGGTTATATATAACATATATGACTTTTGAACGCTTGCCTCAGCGTACAACATCTGTATGTTGTGGCGAACCACTTATTTGTTTTCATTTTCATGTTACCGTCTTACTTTATTGTACCTGTTGTCTTGCGCCAAGCGTACCTTAACAGCTGGGAGCAATCTAGATATTGTTGGAACCTCCCGGTAAGACTACTTGTTTAATGCGTACATGACTCTTAGTTTTTCAACATACGTGGTAGCTAGTGATCACGCTGTAATCTTGAATTTTGCGTGTATAAAGCCGACGCAATTTACCACTTGTCACTTTTATTGACGATCAACGCATATGCGCCGATGTCAGCGTACAAAGTGCTTTGCTTTCTGTCATTTATTTCAGTTTTGCGACCAAAAACTTAGCCCTATACGAAAGTTCTCATTAGGACGCTGCTGCCTTCGCCCCCCTCGGGATCCTGGGAAGAAATGTGTATCGTAATTTCAAAACGTTTCACTTATTAAAATATAACAACTCAGTTACCTTTCCTCCGCATGTTTTGCATAACGTTGGTAGACAGGGCACCTGGGGTTTGCGGAGTTTTTTTGTTTGAAGACTAATGCTGTGCCCCAGCTCTGAGCCTTCATGTGGTTCCACAGTATACTTCCATCAGCTACTGATAACGATGGATGCAAAAGTGACATGTTTGCTGTACCCTGTGACCAAAGTTTGGACTAAAGTAATACCAACTGACGAGGCAATGAGGCGCGCTGCCAAATTGCAATAACCTGGAGTATGTTAACCATAGCCAGTAGAATACTGCTCAGGAGGACTGAGTACCTTCTCAGATAGAAAAAAGTGCCTAGGAATTTATCCAGGAAAATATCCACGGCTATTGACGCAAAGATATTGCTAGGGCAGGTGGCACCAGAGGGCAACGAGGGTTCAGATTAAGACGACGCAGCACAGAAATGTATCGGTGAGAAACGCACAAAAGTGGGCGAGAAGGTCGTTCGCAATGACGCAGTGAAGCGCCGAGAAACCTCAGATGAGTAGTTTATTCAAGATAAAGATTAGGAGAGCCTAGTAGTTAAAGAGGGTTCTCAAAACTTGCGATGAGCAGCTGAACGATTGTGTCTAGGAGGGCACTAAGCAAATCTAGTATTAGGAGGAGAGTGCAGGAGTGTCCCACTATAGTCAGTGTGACGAAGAGATGGAAGGTATTGAGCCCGTTGAATCCGATCTTATGACATCTGGGAGGAAACCTCAGTTAGACGTCAGGAGAGTGAGGAGGGTAGCCAATTGCTGAAGTGAGAGCATATGCACCTGGAATGGCATGTACGGATGAGTGTTGTGACTTCCTTTATTCATCCCTCACAGCAGAAGAGCAGTCATCATCATTATAGAGCCTCCTCACGAGCGGACGGATGGCCTCGTGGCAGCTTTGACTCACCCTTGTCTTTTTGTTCCTACTTTAGTTTCACTAAATTCTTTCATCTGGCAAGGCGTGTTTTTTGCTTGATGTGAGCCGCACCGCAGCAGTAGGACTCAGAGGTCCAAAACGTCGTGCCGAAAACCAGGGAGCTTTGACGACGCCAAAATCATCAACGTTAGGAGCCGCAACACCTCGAAAGACGGCGCCTGCGATCTTGCCGAGATACATCGACTGCGGGCGGCAGATTGGAATGATATATTTAACGACTCCACAGCATGCGGTCCAAACTGGATGTCCTGTTGTCGGAGGCGGAAGACCACTTGTGTGGAAATCAAATCGTCCCGGCAGCAGCAGTAATGTGTATTTGTCGACCGAATAAGCTAATTTTATGCTCAGATAGAGAAAGTGGGTGAGGCAATTTTCGAAGAGACGCCAGACGACCTGTTGGACAGTGAGACATTAGACGCTTGAGAATACCGCGACAAGTTTGTTACTCTCACAGGGAATCTACGAGTCAAGCTGAATGAATGTCTAGCTCCGTCAGCCTCTCTCCTTACGAACGTTCACCCGTTATCTGGCAAAAGCAAGCTTCCCCATTTAGAAGTCGTAAAATTTGATGGTAACCGCAGACTGTGGTCGAGATTTCAGATGCAGTTTACATCAGTAGCCCACAACAACGGCGAGTTTAGCGCAGCTGACAAGTTCAACTACTTGAACAGTTCGGTTACCGGAGCTGCCGCGTTGGCCATATTGGGATTACAAGCTACAGAGGAGTGCTATAAAAACGCAATTAAAGTTTTAAAGGAGCGTTTTGGAGTTGAAAAAATCAGTGTGCACGATCATTTGCAATGTTTTCTGGATCTAAAGCCGGTGTCGTCATCAGCAGACTTTCGTAAGCTGAGGCAACTAAACGACAAGGTACAGGTTCATATTCGAAGCCTCAAGGCGCTTGGCACAAACACGAACTCGACAACTTATTGCTCCATGCTTCAGAAAATCCAGCTAAGAGGCCTACCGGCGGACATGGTGCTGCGTTTCCATGAGATGCACAAGGCATCTTCGTCGGCCTCATTCTCTTCGAATACGCAAGGCAATTCAAACCGTGTAACGGTTCCTGAAGATAACAATCTCCGAATGCTTCTGGAACTCTCTGAACTCCAACTCACTTGTTGGGAAGCTGTTGCTAAACAAGACGTAACGGAAACTTGTCGAGCCCCAGATAAGGGAGGACTAAAACATAGTAATCCACGTGACGTTTCCACTACAGCTGCTGTACAAAGCTCAACAAAAAGTCCAAAACAATAGCTGTTCTGTCTGTCTGAAAAGCATTCTGCCATAGTCTGTGATACGAAGAATATCGACTTCTCAAACAAAAGGGAGATGCTCATCGAAGCGGGGCGATGCTTTTGTTGCCTAAAGCAGGGCCACATGTCAAAAGATTGCAGAAGCCGGTTAAAATGCGCCAAGTGCGCAAGCACGCAACATCTGTTTGCGCATCCGACGACTTAAAAAAACGTCAAGAAGGCGATTTCTGCAGCGGTCAATCTGGTGTCCGAGCAAGCAAGGTCGTCGTAATGCTGCAGAGTCTGACAGCCACCGTATTAGGCGCCAAATCATCCAGTCGCTACCGAGTTCTTTTTGATAGTTGAAGTCAGCGAAGATTCATTACAACCAAAGCTTATGGAAGACTTGGATGCGAGCTAATAGAAGAGGAAACATTAGCCATTGGTGTGTTCGGGGGTGAAAACATACGGAATACCATAAAGAAGGTGCGTGTATCAATTCTCCCTGCGAACCAGAAGCTTCGATTTCAATAGAGGTGCTGGTGGTGGACACGATATGCACTGAGTGCGTTCCTGTACCAGAAGAAAACATTATAGGAGAAATCAACAATATGCACTTGGATACGCGAGCTCTCTTCACAAAGAGTACAAACAAACAGATAGTGGTCCTCATTGGATGAGACTATTATAGGGATATAGTACACGTACCGTGGAGTCCGTGTTCGAAAAGTTGAAAGCTGTGAAGACGAAACTGGGATGGACTGTGCCGTTCTTCACTACAGCCGATTTTTACACAGTGTGCCAGTACTGCAGTTATACGATTCACAGCGACCAAGCAAGATATCTCGAAACTTTTGTCTCGTTTTCGTGATATGAAAAGCACCGGTATCTAGGCCGAAAATGAAGGAACGACGGTCGCTGTCTTGGTGCGGGCAAAACTTGAAAAAACATCATTAAGAAAAACAACTGATATGAAATCGCACTACCATGGAAGGAAAAGGTTGCTCTGGGTGAAAACTAGGCAGTTGCACTCAAAATTAGCACAGTTTAATGAAGCTAAACAAATCAAGTGAGCTCTTAAAACAATACGAAGCAACAATTCGAATGTACCTCGAAGAAGGATATGCTGAAAAAGTAGCTACAAAAGAAGACCAACCATTTTGACCCCGGCAATATATGCCACACCGAGCCGTCATACGTTAGGACCGATCTACTACGAAAGTGGGCATCGTGTTAGACGTTTCGTCTCACGAATACGGGATGAAGTCTTTAAACGACAATCTGGAAGCCGGCCCAAATCTAAATCCCAACGTAGTGACGCTACTGCTTCATTTCAGGCGCTACAAGATAGCAATGAATGCTGATGTTGTGAAGGCGTTGCTTCAAATTGGCCTGCAAGAACACGACAGAGATTCGCTTCGCTTCTTGTGGTTCAAAACTTCACCTGAAGTGGACAGCCCACTGCCGGAAATATAAGTTTGGAGAATGACGAGAGTGCCCTTTAGAACTACTTCAAGTCCTTTCCTATTGACTGCTACCTTAAAGCACCACTTTAGGTCCGAAGAAAATCGCTCTCCTTTGACAGCCCGGCTATTAATTTATTCATGTGGTTTTGTGTCCCAAAACCACCATATGATTATGAGAGATGCCGTAGTGGAGGGCTCCGGAAATTCCGACCCCCTGGGGTTCTTTAACGTGCACCAAAATCTGAGTACACGGGCCTACAACATTTCCGCCTCTATCGGAAATACAGCCGCCAGCAGGCCGCCTATTGCAAGACTCCGTATATATGGATAATATTATTATTGGCGCTGAAACCATGGAACAAGATATTCAAATGCATCAAGAGATAATTGAAATCTTCAAAGATGCTTCATTGAACATTCGTAAATGCGCCAGCAATGACCCCGTTGTATCTGCCGTCTTCGTACAATGAATAATTTCTTCTGAAAAACCATTTTGCTCGCCTTCCGGACTTCTGAATGTCCTGTTACATCATTGGAACAAACAGACGGATACGTTTTCATTTAGACCGCAAGATATTCTTAAGTATATGGAGGAGGATCAAATTACCAAACGCTTAGTGATCCAGACTGTTGCAAGGATCTACGACGCTTTGGGCTTTCTGTCACCCTTTATAGCAAGGGCGAAGATCTTCCTACAAAATGTCTGGAGGAAAAACTTCGGCAGGGTTGACACCATGCCAAGGAAGCTGTCAGCTGTCTCGCAAAAATGGAGCAAGGAATTAGCCATGCTACATGAGTTCAGTATTCCCAGGTTCCCCGCAGCGAGCAGCGAAGGCGCTTATCAGAAAGCAGAGCTGCATATCTTTTTCGGCGAAAGTGAGTCATCATACTATGCTGTAGCCTACCTTCGTACCGTCGACTCAAGTGGTAGCGTCCACACTATACTACTAATGGCAAAGACAAGAGTTGCGCCGTTAAAGACGGTCACCATGGCGAGGCTGGAATTGATGTCAGTTTCGCTTGCAGCCCGCCTATATGCCTACATCATCAAGAACTGTGACCTGGGCATCGGTGAAGTAACATTTTGGTCAAATTCCAATATTACCCTTTGCTGGATTTACAAAAAACCCTTTTTTTCTGACGGCAATTTTACGGAACAGGATGCAGGGGATAAAAAATTCGACAGAATATTCTCGATGGTAATTTCGTCCCGGAAAAGAAAACCCTGCAGATTTGCTCCCTCTAGGCTTGACTGCACACAAACTAAGTAGATCACAGTTGTGGTGGTATGGAGCCGGATGGCTTGCCATGTCTCATACATTCTGGCCTTAATTCGGGGAAAATCTTGACCTCGAAAACGAAAAACTCGAGGCAGCTAAGACGGAGTCAAAAATCAATATTCACGCTGTCAACACGAGAACATCGCTACCAACGCTGAATGATAACGAATGATTCAGCAGCCTCACAAAACTGGTAAGAGTAACGACATGGGTTTTTCGTTATGTTAAAAAGTTGAAGAAGGAAAATGATGGGTTCAAGGAGCTGTCTGCAGAAGAAATTATACAGGCGGAGTGCTACTTAATTCGCGTAGACCAGAAAGCTAACTTTGGTAATGAAGACAACTGCGTCAAAAACAAGAATCTCATTCCTTCCCAAATTCCAGTTGGACAATTAAGATTGTTCCTCGACAACAACAGGCTGCTTCGTGTACAAAGAAAAGTTCAGATGACGGACGACTCGTATGGTTGTCTCCATCCAATCCTTCTACCAAAAGACTCCCACCTCGTTACTTTAATCATCAATCATGCTCACGAAAAAGTCTTCCACAGAGGAGCACGAGACACACTGACTCAAATAAGAAACCAATACTGGATTCCACAATTACGACAGCTGGTGAAAAAACAATACGACTGTGTGGCATCTGCCAACGCCTACAGTCTATACCAGTTGAGGAAGTTTCATTTTGTATGCCCCACGATTGTTGTAAACAAACCTCTCCGTTTCTTGTAAGCGGAGTAGATTTTGCGAGTCCACTTTACATCAAAAGGCATCTTCGCCAGCACTCTTACATCGCTCTTTTTACTTGTGCTGTAACAAGAGCTGTTCACTTGGAACTTGTTGAAGAATTGACAACGGTGACTTTTCATTGTGCACTTCGCCGATTCTTATTGCATCGAGGCCTCTGTCACACAATGCACAGCGACAATGCCCAAACCTTCGTCAAAACTTTCAAAGATCAACAGAAGCTCTGGGGAACGATTTGGCATCCCGAAGTACTTGCATATTTCTCTTCCTTGACGATTCAGTGGAAATTTGTTTGCCTGAGTGCTCCTCTGTGGGGCGGGTTTTACGAGAGACGCGTACGTTCTGTGAAGACCTGCTTGAAGAAGATGCTTGGTAATCGTTTGGTAAATCAGACAGCGTTGGTCACTTTACTAACGAAAGTAGAAGCAGTTTGAAATTCTAGGCCTTTAACATATGTGTACAATGACGTTGATGAGCCGTATTTCCTATCTCCAGCAGATTTTCTCTTTAGAAGAAGGCTGACAACGCTACCACTTTACGACCTCAATATCAAAACCGAGTCGACCAACGATCAACTGAAGAAACTTTGGAGCAAGAGAAAGGATCTGCAAGCTTTCTGGTCTCGTTGGTTAAAGGAGTACCTCAATAAACTCAAGAATTACACATTCCACCAAGCAAAAAGAAATGACAAATTGAAGGAGGGCAATGTAGTTCTATCCGGAGAAAAATATCGTCCCAGGTGACTGTGGAGCTTGGTTCGCATAGATGAACTTATAGGTGAACGTAACGGCATTGTGAGGATTTTCTTTCTACGCTTATCCGACGGCACTGTTGTGAAGCGTCTTTTGCAGCTACTGTACCCATTGGAAGCCACCAATGTCATTTGTTGGGGCGGGAGACTGTGGTGAATTTCTTTATTCATTCCTCGCAGCAGAAGAGCAGTCATCATCATTATTGAGCCTCCTCACGAGCTGACGCTTAGCCTCGTGGCAGCGCCGGCTCACCCTTGTATTTTTCTTTCTTCTTTAGTTCCATTAAATGTTTTCATCTGGCAGGACGTGTTTTTGCTTCATTAGAGCGGCGCCGCAGCAGAAAGGTTCAGAGGTCCAACAATGAGCGAATCGGTATCGATTCGCGGTAGCCATGAGCGTGATTTACTTCGTTGAAGGACAGCAGGGTGTACACGTCACAGTTCTGACTTTCGTGTTCTGTTTATTTAAAGTAAACTGGAATATAAAAATATAATGAACACAGAGACTCATATACGGCACATCACAGCACTTTGCCTTATGTCCCCTTTAATTTTTCGCCTGCGTTTTTAATTTGGAATTTCTATTCACGCCGCATCAAAAACCGGGCTTGTTTTAAAAGGCCTACCGGAAGTGTTCACACCTACACCACTTTTACTTTGCGTCAAATTGTAGCTCGAGCTCAGGAAGTTCGAAGAGTTCAAGTGCAACCGACACTACAGGGCCTGCTAAGTTGAAGAAGCGAAGGATGCGGTCTGATACATAGTCTTTGGACCGAAAATTTGCTCTCATGATGAAACGAGCACGATTACAATGTGGATTGGTCATGACAGAATCACTTTGGGGTTTTTCGCTAGCAGCTCGTCAGTGCTGTAGAAGTGTTCGAATCTGCCACCAGTCCCTTAGGGCCAGTGATAACACTGAGGCCATCGTAATAAAGCAAAGTCTGGCGACATATCTGCATTATTTGTAATATTATTTGTTTAGAGGACGTGCACCGTAGGCCAAAGTAAGAATATTGTTCCGTGATCAGAGGCACGTGAGCTAGCTAGAGATATTTCATGAACGTTGTTTAGTCAGTGAGGGTATGGGGCCAATCAACGATACCCAGTGCAAAGAACATCGTATAAAATCTGTGATCTGGTCACAGATTTTAAAAGTGTCAATCAACTCCCAGTCGAACAAACGAATGTTTTATGTTTAGTGAGAGACGTAAAGCCATCTTGCTTCTTTTCGCAGCAAAATGGCTTTGTTCAATGTCTTTTATTACCAACTCACAATACGTATAGCAGGAAAAATACTTATAAGTCCAGCCGTGCCTCAGTCGAATGTAATATGTGTAATGTATATACGATTGAGTCCGATTGCTCACCTTGTAAAGCGGGTAGCACACAAGCCAGTAGGTCTCGCACTAATTGAATACATATGGCACTAACTTTCTCTCTCTCTCGCTATAGTTCAGGCGCCTGGATGAGCCTTGCAACGAGAAGACAATCTGCGAAGAAGGGACATGCTGCCTGTATGTCATTGGCAAATATAGATTGTGTAAACCAACGGCCAAGCGTGGTGATCGTTGTTCAGCAAGGTCCCTCATTAATGTGTATCTCCAGCATTGCTTCTGTGGTTATAATGAAGGTGAGAAAAATTTTCAATTACTGTTCGTATCAACAGCATGCTTCTCTCTTTTGTGTGCTTCAATTTTTTATAATAACAAGCATCCATATCATCAATATCAGCCTGACTACGCCCACTGCAGATCAAAGGCTTCTCCGAAAATCCGCCAATCAACCCAGTCTTGTGCTTCCTGTTGCCAAGTTATACCTGCCAACATTCAATCCTGTTGGTCCACATAAATTTTTGTCGTCACTCGTGCCTTTGCCTTCTTTGTTAATCCAGTCAGCTACAAATAGTGGGCAGCGGTTTTTTGTAATACTTAATACCGTAAAGTGACAGCTCGATGACCAAAAATTACAACTGACCTTTGATCTAATATACTTTTACCACCTAAAACAATTTTTTATGGCGCAACTGTACTCAGTCGTCTACTACCATCTTCAGCAACCTGCTTGACGATGCTCGATCACTGTGAGGTCTCATCTGGAACCTGTCAGGGGAATGGAAGGGGAAAGCCCCGAAGACGAGCCTAGCAGTGGCTTCACTATAGGTCTGCTCGTCCGCTTCTCCTAATGGTCATATGCCAAGGGCGCTGCAACAAAAAAAAAAAAAGCCGCAGCAGTTGAGCCGACAAGTTCGGGTGTGATCTGCCAAAGCATAGACTGCTCGAGGTGACAGGTTGTCCTGACTACCGTTCAAGAGCAGAAAAGGATTTTCGGAATGCCACGGTTTTATTGGACTTTAGAAAATCAACTGCCTGTAGACGCAAGCCTTAAAATGAAGTAATTGATTTTTTTATGATTTTTACATACCAACGCTGAAAACTACCGTTTTGTTAAATGAATGGTGTACAGAAGTTCATATTACGCCATTAAAGACTCTGGCTCGAATCATCTTGTGAAAGATTTTCAGTGTTTTCTTTTTTTTTCAAGTATAACGACTTTATAAACTAATGTTTAAGTTATCTGGCTGAACATTTGCAGTGATTTCTTTTCTTCCAGAGTGATACATAGAGTACAGCGAAAAAAAGACAATAGAGGCTTCTACCATTTTTTCTTTTCTGTATTACTCCAGTGAAAGCGCAATTCCTTTCGGCGGTAATTTGTGCGCCATCGTTCTTACGTCTTTCATCTGGACTTTCGCACTGATGAAAACTTGCTTTGATGGTCGCTGCTACAAAGTTCACAAAACTTTCTCGTCATTGTTTACTGCTCACAAATGTTGAGTTCTCTTCAATCGTTCATTCAGTGATTCGCCTACGAAACTATCTGAAAATATGAGAGTAATTTTAAATATTCCATATTCATGAAGTACCTATTGATGAAACAACTCTCATCCCGTCCGACAGGTAGTGAGGCAACCACATCTTACTCTAGAAAGACCGTATTATTTTTCACTAGTATTTTCTTGTTACTTGAAAAAGACATGACACTAGATTTTTTGCTCACGTATGTTACCTTGACGTCTGCATTTGCTGCTGCGTCATTCGTTACACCACCCTTCCATCGACACTGTGATAATTTGCTGTATGTCACTATTTTATCAGTGCATTGGTCAGTTCGTCATAAGAATACTACTCAGTTTTCGTTATTGCAAATCTATTCGAACAAATTTTACTGGATAGGGTATCATGCCTATCAATGTTCTTTTTACTTTGAACAGTTGCATGTCACGTAAGATTTCCTCAACCACACACTAGTACCAATACACTCAGGTATTGTGGCATGAATATAATGTAATCTTAAGGAAACGGCGCATTCCACTATTGTTCGTCGAGAGAGGGGGAACAAGTTTCTGCATTTTCTTAAAAAAGCGATTGTGCTAAATGATTGCCGCGTGCAGTAAATAGACATTTCGGAAGGTTATAGACCGGCCCGTGCTTGTTATACAAGCATTGCGCATAGGCGACTTGGATGAGAACCTGCAACTTGCCCGTGAGCTTTTCGTAACTTCTTTTGTGGCGTTGGTGTTTTCTTTTTTTTCGGATATCAGTACTAGTCAGCTCTAGGTTCTCTAGGTTTTGGTGTGGCCTAATTTGGCCAGTGTAATTATTAGTAAGTACAAATTATTCTACAAGGCATGTGCAGAACACTAAGGCACAACCTCAACCACAGCGACAACACATGTCTTATATTTTGTTAAGCCAAAAATAAAACTAAGTCAATTCGGGTAACAGTTGTGTGCAACTAAAGAAGACCTCGTGAATGTTCTTTTCCAAAAAACTTTTTCTTTTGAAAAACCCGTCAATTTGTTTGCTAGAAATTTACAGTGCTATTTTACCTTGCCTAAAGTAATTAATTTTCAACATTTTCAGGCACCTGCGAGGATGGTATCTGCATGTAGGGGGAGTTCATGAGGAATGATGTTTCACCTTGCGTCATGAGAAGAAAATAAATACGCTTTTACTGCCGACGCATTATGGAAGACTTGGAGCTTCTTCTTTCATAGACTGCTTAAAACGCTCACAATAAAGTGACCGCGTTCATTGACCACTTACATAAAAGAGGGCTGTTCCCGTCCTTCCTTCCCGCACCCACTCTCCCATTGCACATAACGCAAGCGCATCCCTCTCCCACGCTTCTCCTTTTCCTCCCGAGTCAGTGGCAAAGGCAACGAGGTCCTTCTTCAAAACACGCGATCAGCGTGAACTTGTTTTAAGCGCAACAACACAAACACACACACAAGGAACGATGGCTGCGGTATACTATTAGAAGCCTTTTTTAACTTTATTTTACCTGGAAAGCAGTTTGCTTTCATGGTGAGTTGACCTTTGATATTTATGTCCGAAGATCAGGGGTATTCATAGGGTCGTGTGTTGCTCGTATTATCAGTGACTTTGTTTTAGGTCATATAGACAGGCAATTAGAAGGTCAGCTTGATAATTGGTGTAGTGGCGTTTTCCGCTAATTTGATGACTTTGCTGTAATTTTCAATTGTGGCTGTCACGGCGAGGGCATTGATGAAATTTTCACGTCATACATACAGCATGGTTTGGTCCTCGGGTTTACGTATGAAGTTCCTAGAGCTAATGAGCTACAGTTTCTAGACCTCTGAACTACTGTTTCTAGACCTCAGACTAGCATTTGGGAAAACTTTTTGTGCTGTAAATATGACCCCGGGTCTGTTAAACTCATCCCTAATTTCAAAGCCGGTCATTCTAGCGTCTTGAAAAGGGCCATTGCGAAGACCATCTTAAACTCCACTTTGCAGAAGTCGTGCGTTCGCATGACTGAATCTGCTTTTCATGATCAGGTGAAATGTCAAATGGACGCGGGTCACCCTGATGCTGTAGTTTCATCTGTATTTGATCGTAACATCTATGATGTCAAATATATGAAAAAAGTAAAAGTGGTAATACCAACTCCGATGAAATAGAGAAAAAATAGGTTTCGTATCTGTATGTATCACTGCAAATATCGTCGCAAGATGATAGTCTTGCGTTTGGAAAAGTGAACAAAACGTTTGATGTTCTGCACGACAAAATTAGTAAATTGTATTCTGGAGGCGCTGCGTAAAGGAGCCTCAATCCGTGCACTGAAGGCGAACAAGCGCACGGATCGCTATCTGGCAGCTATCTTCCAAAACGAAGGAAGGCGTGGGTGCCTGTCTCGGAGCGATAAGGTGTAAAACACAAAGTCACGAGCAGGTGCCATCACCATGTCGATATAAGAAAGCGTTGTGAACACTTGCCTTTTTGACAATCGCTTCGCATTGTCAGCGTAGCGTGATAAACGCATTGGTCCTTACAATTATTTATGTATGCCTTCTTACTCTACAGATCTACATACCAACTATTGACGTGCTGTCATGGTGCCTGATATATTCACAATTACTGCTTTTTAATTGACAGTCGCACAAGTATAAACGCTGAAACGTGTGAAATATTGGTGGGCGCTGCGAATATGGTTGGCCGTTTAGGATACTGTATTGGTTTTTTTTTGAAGTATCGTTACGGCGGACAAACAGACATAAGCACAGACAGACATAAAGACAGACAGAGAGACAGACGAAAGTTTTTGCGTCGAAGGTCCCCCTGAAAGTAAAGTGCAGTGTTTTTTTTAACGTACGTAGACTAGCGCATGGGCTTAAGAACGGAGGTTGTACAGCGCCGACGTTTTTTTTTCTCTGAAACGGAAGATAGGTCGCATGTGCCCGATGAATCACAATGGCCTGAAGGAAAATCAGGGTAAAGGAAAGTGTACCATTAATCAAAGGAACAAGTAGATGACGTGTGTTAAGGGAGCATTGTATGCCACTCAATTAGGATGTTGTGGGGAGGGCATCGGGCAAACTAAGTGATTTGTCAATGTTCGGCTGAGCGAGCATGAGCGATCCTTTCAAGGAATTGCGCAAATCCATTTGCCGGGTAGATAAAAGTCATGTGAGTGTCACCCTATCTTTTATAAAACCACCGTCATTTTTAAACACGTCAATAAAGTGACAAGGGAAAAATCTGAGGCTTATAATCGATTAGGCGTAAGAGCTGTATCAGTGAAGCATCCATTTTTATGCAAAAAAAGGAATTCGAATACTTGTTCGGATCTTGATTATAAATATATATGACGACGCTGCTGGAATATTTCCTTTGTCCTGCGCATGTCAATTACTATATTATGTGTCACAAGTCATTTTTGGATGAAAATTCGTTCAGAGTCACCGCCGTCTTTTCTTTCTCTTTTGCTCCTTTGCCGCGTCTGTGTTTTTGCTGTTGCGCTGTAAACAAGTTCAGGATAAATCACAATCAACTCGTAAAACTTACCGTGTTAATGTAAAACACAAGCAGTTCGTAGCCGTCTGTCGTTGGTGTTGCGGCGCTCCACTTTTCCGTGAGACTTAGCACATCTGCATTGGTGCGCAAGAGAGCACGTTTGATAATTCTGGAATGTGCGTTGAGGAACCGGCTGTTTAAGAGTGCTGTAGTCATAAACACCAGCAGGGTTGGTGGCACCGGCCACCAGCATTAAGCGAGGGTCACCAGTAGCATTAGTCGGATAGAGATAGTGAATGTTGTTCAACCTGCCTATGGCGACGTAGAGGCGCTTCTCTAGATATCGTTCACCACCTCCCCACTGCTCCGAATCCACACAAGTTCCCTACAGCAGTGATATGACGCAATGTTTTTTTGTTCTTTCAAGAATTTTGGACTCATAAACAACATATACCACGTCACTCATTACAAGAGCACCTTTCCGTAGCACATAATACTCTGGTATTTCATGATACGCAAACGACTAAAGGTTTATGATTGACTGGTATTTTATTTATTATTTATATATTTTTATACTGGAGACTCGTGGTCCAAGCTGGGTGGTAATACATCTACAAAATAAAGGAAATAATTGCGAAACGAAACAATAATGGGCGAAGGAGGTTGTCTGGAAGGTTAATTAATTCATCACATGTATTAGTAAGACCTATTCACATATGGTTTTTGCAAAGTACGAATACTTCAGTAGGTCTGTGCGAGCAAAATATGAGATCAAGGCCTTTGGATGGTGGTGTCGGGTGGGCCGGATACTAAGGGGTGTCGAGTACGGGGATAGGTCCAGAACTATCTTTTTTTTTTGTTCTAAAGTTGATCAAGGAATTCTAATCTAGCTTTTTGTGTTCGAATTTGCAGTAAGGGAGTTTTTGGCTAACATTAAATCTGAGGGTGAGTCTAACATGGAGTACTTGTTGAATATACATCTAACAGCTTTTCTTGGAATACGCTCAAGAGTGTATATGTTACGTTTTTGTATAAGGGTCCCGCTCTCGCTCGCTGGACTCCGTGCCGACCGGTTGTGCCCTTACGATCTCCGACGCCAGCGTAGCTCTGGCCAACTGGGCTCGCCCTACGTCAATTCCTGATGCCGACCTCCGACGACAGCGTAGCTATGACCGATGGGACTTGCTCTACGCCACCTCCTGACACCGACAAGAGCTCTCACAAGTGGTGCCCTGTCCTCATGTTACTGTGACCGTGTTTCCTATCTCTCCTATCCCCTCGATATGCTGTCGCTCTCTGGCTTACCACCTCATGCCTCTTTCTCTTTCTCTACCCCTTTATTCCTATCCTGTTAATCCCTCCTCCTCCCTATCACATGTGAGCTACTGTTTAGGTGTCGCTCGCTGAAGCAGACAGTTATGGGCCCACGTTTCTCTTCTATTCACTCTTAGAACCACTTTGTATAAGGGTCCCATACTATGCTCTTGTACTCTAGTTATGGTCGCACAAGGGATGTGTAACAAAGAAGTTTAATATTCGTGGGAGCACTTTGAAGTTTAAGCTTAAGAAGACATAGTTGACGAAAGGCCGATGAACAAACGTTATTAATATGGAGATTCCAAGATAAGTTAGAATTGAGTGTCACACCAAGCTCTTTGTAGGGGTTTACTTGTTGCAGTGGTGTTGACCCTAACAAGGGTGTATATGATTGTGGATTCTTTTGGCGAGTCACTGGAAGGCACATATATTTGTTTGCGTTGAGACACATTACCCATGTGTTGCACCATTCATATATATTGCAAAGACTAGTGCTCGGATTGTTGAAATTGTTAATGGAACGTATTTCTTTGAACAAAACACAATCATCCGGAAACAATTATATTTCCACACTGGGATGAATAAGATCAACAATATCATTGATATACAATACAAATGTCATTAAGGAAGTACCAGCTGGGTCAACAATCAGTACAGTAAAGATATTTCAAGAAGAAGGCCAGGCTTACCATTCTCCCAAGAATAGTTGTGAAATAGATCGTCTTTTCCTCGGTTGGATGGAGTACACTGAGACACAAAGCAGTACTTCACAGTTGTGCAGCACTCGCTGCGGATAAAAAAATATATTACTTTGTAACACACTATGCTCACATAAACTAAACTGTTACGAACTCGATCACCACGGAGACTTTCAGTGGTGGTTTTGCAAGTCGAGTACGTGCCGGATTAGAGCTTGACGGTGATGTGATCTTCGCTGACGGCCTCAACCACGTAATAACAATATGGCCTGCGTGTATCGTACACCACTTTACCCTCGATAAGACACCGCGTATGTGTAGATGCTGGCAAAAGGCACGGTGAGGAATATATAAAAAAACTGGAGAACTAATTAGTACGACCATGAGCGTCAGCAGGCATTTTTTTGGGGGGCGCGAAAATCGTTGTATTTGCTCTGGCAGCTTGGTTAGTGATGAACTCAAAATTGTTTCTTCCGACTTTTATAATGGGAAGACAGAAGCTGCTGTGAAAGTACTAAAATACTTAGGTTTAATAATGCACGTTCCCGCTTGGTAGTGCCGGCGAGCCTTCGGTCAGCCATTCTGTGGGCTATCGACGATGACCATACGTCCTTACATGTAGGTTCTGCGCGGATGAACTACCGTTCTATGGAACGCTTTTATTGGCCAGGAATGTGATAATTTGTTGAAATGTATGCGTCCCCGAATTCGTCCAGCGAGTATCGTCTGCGATGATTTAATTGCTGTACGTATCCACGAGGAAACGAAGACCAGTAAACGTGCTCGCTGTCCCCAGCCGCAGCTAAGCTGACAATGACGACTCTGTGAGAATCAACCTGTTGGCCACTCCTGCATTCACCTTCGATATCTAATAAACGGCCTCTTCAGTTGCACGCGTCTTCGCTTTCTCTGCGCGCGACGACGTGTATGATGAAGCAGGCAGGCTCGCTCAATGATGAATTAGAGCTATTTACCTCGTAGACAAATTCTTGCTCTCGTGGCTTGAATTGCGTACAGGAGTCATGAAATACGGTACCAGCTAATTCAATTGGCGTGTTTTTGTACCACAAATACACTGTGCTACCGCAGCGAAAGCCAAAAAAATCACATTTACATTAGCATAAGTAGTCATGTGCAACCTTTCAAATGACAGTGTAGAAGTACTTAAAAATTCAAATCGGTATTATCATTATAGTAGAAACTTCTCTTAACTTCCAAACCACGGACTGTAGTATGTTTTGCACGGGTGCAGACAGAGCACGTCGAACCCATGCCCCCCACCAAGGAATTTTTTTTCACCATGGCCGATAGAGCAAAAAATTGACCAATTCAAGGGGCGCCCCCGACGCCTGGAATGTGACGGTAAATTACATACGGCACTGAAGCTTTGTGACATGAATGACTCAGCACTTCAAGAATTCAATTAAAATAGCAGAATTGAGCTTTCAAAGTAACCAACGCAATGCTTGTTTACGAGAAACACTTAAGGCGGACGACTGCCTTGAATGAAACGTATGTATTATTGCAAATGTTTACTTCGTGCAAAAAACTCCCTTTTCGACAGAGTGGGTGACCGTATCTGCCAATATCCATAAAATGTATTGTTAAAAAGTACACGAAACGCATGAGAAAAGGAGACGCCGTATGTTTGGGCTTATGTTAGTACACTGACTTCTGCAGCTGGTGATTGACTGGCCATTTCCTGCCGCTCATAAAGTGCTTATTTATTTCTTGTTTCATATGCAGCAATACATTATTTTATAATGCATGCTTACTGTACGTGTTTTGCGCTAAATGAACACAGTTTCCCGCTGTTGTGGCTGTTATTAGTGCATGTGTGCGTGTTTTTTAGCGGCAAAGCATGCACGTTTCTGGCATTTTTCAAAGTAAACTTCGCGAAAGAAACCACTTATTATGGCCTCCTTAACAAGCATACGAACCGCGGAGTGGGCTCATTTCTCTTCTCAGGTCTTGCCAAACAGGTAATGTTTTCTGAAAGCTTTGCTTAGTTTGTATGACAGATGAGAAAACGTCCGCGAGCCGACGGAAGCACGAAAGTTGCGAAGTTACTCTTAAAATGACTGCGCGCTCGGAAGTTTTGCATTAAAGAAAATCGCCCTTGAAGAGTTGATGCAGTGAAGTATTGCTGACAGAATATAAAACGATTTCTTAGTTTATCACTTTTTTTGTGATTTTATTACAACCTATATGCACCAACCCATGGTGCTTGCGGGCACGAAACTTCTCCTGCTGACTACCAGACGGGACCCGCCACGTAGAGCGTGGAAGCTATTACTAAGCGCACCTGTTATTTTCAATTATACACTTCTTTCATTGATTGTTGTTGTGTGGCTGTAAGGCCTTAGTTATTCAGTGTGTGTCCTCTTCTTGGCAACGACGAAGAGTGTGTTTTCTAAACCTCAGTGAAATACCTTGTTTTATTTCTAATTCTGTTCTCTGTGTATTTTCCAAGGGCTGCATATTATGCTGCCAACGCCAGTGCGTGTTCATAGCTTAATTTCAGAAGAAATAAGGAAAATGTTTGAAGATTTCGCATATATTATGCGCTTGGATTAGCAATACTGTCCTGGATGATGGTTGTGCCAAGCAATCTGTGCGCACGACATATTTCTGTCGATAACAGTAATATTAAAAACGCGTGCGCTTTCTTTTTCAGAATCAATAATAATTAAGGAGCCGGCCTTGTCACTGCACTATCTGAACGTCTCCTAATACCCACTGCTTCTTATTTCCTAGAAAGAAAGATATATCAATAGATTCGAAGAAGAAACTTGAAATATAAATTCCTAGAATTGCGTAAACTCACATCTTTATAGAGCAACATTTAGTTCGGATGTCTACTTGGAGTCTGGGCTAGGAGAACTTGAAGACTCTGCTTTATTTAGACGTTACGTCGAAGCAAAGCGTGTCCATGGTCACCAGTTTTTGCGCTAGCGCTGCACACAAACTAAACCCATTATTTTGGCTAAGAGGGCGTAATATTGCACAGCAGAGTTGTACTCACTTTGAAGAACTTTGCGTCCCTAACTCTTCAAACGGGGTGATGGAAATTCAGACGCCCCTGCAGTTCAGCCACACGTTAACAAGGACTGACCGGTCTCGTTGTTTATCGTCATTAAAGGTTGCAGGTCGTTCATATTGCCATTACAACAACTAAAACTATGTTTTTGCACAAAATACAAAGCGAAAACACACGGAATGTGCATTGGAAGATTCATTTGTAGTTTTTGTGGTATGTAACAGGATAGCATTAGCAGTCACCATTGGAGTAATATTCACTGGGCCAATTTAGAAGGCAAACTATCATACATCTAGAAACAGAAGACCCCGTTTCGGTAAACCCCGGGCCACCGCCTTTCTGTGTTGTCACTGGCACAATTTTTTTCGTTATCTGTGGCTGATAATCTCTTCTGTGCCCCTATATTTCAATCATTTGTTTTGATTTTGGTTATTTCGCCCTCTTGCTTTTGGAGGTGTCAACTCGATTGCTAATTTAGTTCTTTTAAAAGTGGACACACTTCATAGACTAACGTTATCCCTTACACAAATTCTTTTCAGCAGACGCCAAATTGTCATGGAAACTGGCCGCATATGTTTGGTCAAAAATATTGTAGAATAATAGGTGAAAGATGAGAAGGTCCGTCTCGCAGATGCTGTTTCGTCGGTATATCTGCGTGAAGCCATTGTTCCTACAACCTGTACCGACATTGAACGCACCCTATTCAATGAGAGGTTTTACACAATAATCCTGCGTTGTAGCGCGACCCACGTCTAAAAGCATTGTGTACATTGTTAGCATTCAGAAAAAACACAGTCTGCGCAATTGAGTGGTCCACCATTTTTGCATTTAATTATTTCAACATGCTATGAATAATAGCCGTTAGCACAAAAAGCAGTTTGTTTACAATTTGTGTCGGCGAATATCTGCAAGGAAAGTAGCTATATGCGAAATTGGGTCAATTAGGTATTGGCAAGAACGTTTTTGGGTATTTTATACAACTCTAATAGGCAATGTGATTCATTCTTTCTAGGACCTAATAAAACCTCTAAAGAGAAAAGAATTGAAAGAGTATGCCCAATATACCTGACATTTAAGACTAAGCCTGCTATTTGTGACCATTTATTTGATGAAAGAGGAAGAGCAATGAAAGAATAAACCAAAAGACATCTGTCATCTAAAGTCACGGAATTACTCACTCTAGAAACTCTTGCAACAGTGCATATGCGTAAATGAAATTCCATAGTAGCGCTTACCTACTATATAAAGCAAGTTGCATAATGACTCATCTTATACGATCTCTTTATCAGCAAACTTTGGCGCAGACATAAGTGCTAAATTTAGAAGGATTCGAACTTGCATCCTTATATTAGCGGTTGCTATTGTAATGCCAACATCAAAGTGCCTAATGGAAAGAGTATGTAAACATCGTGTTACATTTAAGACTATTTCAAGAGTAATATTGCAATAGTTAAAAAATAATTGAACATCATTTGATTATAACCTGGTTTCGAGTTTCTATAAATATATCTATTTCTCCCGAGAGTGATTTAGCTACAGAGTAACCGAGTCATCGTTTAGCAAATTTTACTAAAACACCAGATAATATTCAAAAGGGAGAACAAAATAATGAATTTTCAGTTTACAGAGTCGAGTTACCAGTGTAATGAGAGTGTAAAACGATGCTTTATTTCAAGCCAATATCAAGATTTTGGCTAGAAAGTTGGACATCGTGAAGCATGTTTCAAAACAAATTCTTTCTGTTCACTAACAAGAAATCACAAGACCATCCATCCATTTTTCTGAAAGTAATATGCACATTTTAGCGTCGTTGTCGCGAAGCCGCCACAGTTTTCTAGACACAACGACACTGAGAACATGCAGCACTGCTCCATTGTTAGGAGTGGAGAACAAAACAGTTAAAAATATACCTAATATAAAAGTATTTTTTTATGTATTTTTACTCAGAATAAGACACTAAAACAATAATAAACATTCACAACAAATTATAGTAGTCAGAAAAATCATCAGTCATTGATGGTCAATCACTTCAGCATTTGCACGCATTCCCCCAGGCTTGCCAGGTTCAACAGTTTGCCCCAATGTCTCTATTTTTAAGACCAGTGGTGGCAAAAAAAATCCATGGAGGCTACTTGGTTAGTTTTCAGCTACTTTTATGTTACGTCCACCCAAAATAAATAATCTAATTCTTGTAACGTTGCAGAAGCTTAGTTTGAGACCACGGTGTCAAAATATGGTGGCCAAGCTGTTGTTCCAGCCACCAATATTGAATTACACATGAAGGAAACGACCAATTATTGACTGTTACTGCAGGAAGTAATATTTCATGGTGTTTCATGGTGAAGAGCAGACTAGTGTTGAATAGGGTTTTTACACTGATGGGAAAGTAGAGCGTCTTCTAGAAGTGGCGTTAAATAATTATTATGTTGGCGCCCGCGAGAGCGCGCAATGACTGACTGGTCAGAGCCACATTATTATTCGAGAAACAAGCGCAGAATTGACGTTTCTACTCTCAGCTTGAATCGATTGAAGAACTGCCTGCCTGCTACAATGATTTCGCCTAATTGTTGCAATAAATCGTCGCTACGCATACAGCATCCGCCATTCGAACAGCCCCCACTGTGAACACTGCAAATAGTTTCAAGAAGCGCATACGTTGTGATCACCTGCGATATGCATCGCAACGAGAAACGCCGTCTTGGACGCTGGAACGTGCTCATGGGGAATGCGAAGTGAAAGTAGCATTTATGCAGCAATGTGTGATCACAACAAATAAACAAATGCTGTCTACGCTCTTTGAGTTTCTGTTAAGAGAAAAAGGCGTGACAGTAGACTATAGCGAAGTCATAAAGTTGCGCAGTTATTGCATGTACGCATAACCTGTTCCTCTCTCCTCCATCGGTATTCATCACTCATTTTACATGAGAAGCATTTCTTAGTAAACTCCGGCAATTCGGACCGTATCAATCAATCAATCAATCTATCTATCTATCTATCTATCTGTCTATCTTTCTCTCTATCTCTCTACCTATCTATCTAGCCGCCTATGACATTTTGCTCTTCTAGACGTCTCAATACCTAAACTGGTATGACATAACATGACTGTATGACGAATACAAGTGACTAGTTATAGCATGAAAATCTTTGCATGTATGCCATCAATGTCTTGATTTACATTTCATGGTCTTGCTGCTCTGACTGTGGTTTCGAACAAAAGACATACTGTAAAACTTGTATGATATGACATGACTGTATGTCGAGCATAAAAGATAGACATCATCATCATCATCATCATCAGCCTGTCTACGTCCACTGCAGGACAAAGGCCTCTCCCATGTTCCGCCAGTTAACCCGGTTCTGTGCTTGCTGTTGCCAATTTATACCCGCAAACTTCTTAATCTCATCTGCCCACCTAACCTTCTGTCTCCCCCTACCCCGCTTCCCTTCTCTGGGAATCATGGAGGCGGAAATGTTGTAGGCCCGTGTGCTCAGATTTGGGTGCACGTTAAAGAAGCCCACGTGGTCTGAATTTCCGGAGCCCTCCACTACGGCGTCTCTCATAATCATATAGGGGTTTTGGGACGTTAAACCCCACATATCAATCAATTAAACTCTGGGAATCCAAGTGGTGACCCTTAATGACCAGCGGTTATCCGGTCTACGTGCTACATGCCCGGCCCATGTCCATTTCCTCTTCTTTATTGCAGCTATGATATCCTTAACTCCCGTTTGTCCCCTAATCCACTCTGCTCTCTCCTTGTCTCTTAAGGTTAAACCTACCATTTTTCTTTCCATTGCTCGCTGCGTCGTCCTCAATTTAAGTTGAACCCTCTTTGTGAGTCTCCAGGTTTCTGCTCCGTAGCTAAATACCGGCAAGATACAGCTGTTATATACCTTCCTCTTGAGGGACAGTGGCAATCTACTTGTCATAATTTGAGAGTGCCTGCCGAATGTGCTCCACCCCATTCTTATTCTTCTAGTTACTTCAATCTCGTGGTTAGGCTCTGTGGTTATTACCTGCTCTAAGTAGACATAGTCTTTTACAACTTCAAGTGCACTATTACCTATCGCAAAGCGCTGCTCCTTTCCGAGGTTGTTGTACATTACTTTCGTTTTCTGCAGCTTAATTTTAAGACCCACCTTTCTTCTCTCCTTGTCAAACTCCGTAATCATGAGTTGCAATTCGTCCCCTGAGTTACTCAGCAATGCAATGTCATCGGCGAAGCGCAGGTTACTGAGGTACTCTCCATTAACTCTAATCCCTAACTGTTCCCATTCTAGGCTTCTGGAAACGTCCTGTAAGCACGCAGTGAATAGCGTTGGGGAGATTGTGTCCCCCTGTCTTACACCCTTCTTTATTGGTATTCTGTTGCTTTCTTTATGAAGCACTATGGTAGCAGTTGATCCTCTGTAGATTTCTTCCATAATGTTTATATATATTTCATCTATGCCCTGATTCCGCAGTGCCTGCATGACGGCTGATATTTCTACTGAATCAAACGCCTTCTCGTAATCTATGAAGGCCATGTATAGTGGTTGGTTATACTCTGAGCATTTCTCTATTACCTGATTGATAGTATGAATGTGGTCAATTGTTGAGTAGCCTGTTCTAAATCCTGCTTGTTCCTTTGGCTGATTGAATTCTAATGTTTTTTTTACTCTGCTAGCAATTACCTTTGTAAATAGCTTGTATACTACAGAGAGCAAGCTGATCGGCCTGTAGTTCTTCAAGTCCTTGTCATCTCCTTTCTTATGTATTAAGATGATGTTAGCGTTCTTCCAAGACTCTGGTACTTTTCCCGTCAGGAGACACCTCGTAAATAGAGTGGCTAGTTTTTCTAACACAATCTGTCCTCCATCTTTCAGCAGATCTGATGTTACCCAATCCTCACCAGCAGCTTTGCCTCTGTGCATGCTCTCCAAAGCTTTTCTGACTTCTTCTATCATTACCGGTGGGGTGTCGTCTGGGTTACTGCTAGTTCTTATAGTATTAAGGTCGTGGTTGTCTCGGCTACTGTACAGATCTCTGTAAAACTCCTCCGCTATTTAAACTATCCTATCCATATTGGTAGTTATTGTGCCTTCTTTGTCCCTTAGTGCACACATCCGCCTTTTACCTATCCCAAGTTTCCTCTTCACTGCTTTGACGCTTCCTCCGTTTTTCAGAGCGTGCTCAATTCTCTCCATGCTATACCTTCTTACATCGCATATTTTACGTCTATTAATCAACTTCGAAAGCTCTGCCAGTTTTATTTTGTCTGTTGTACTTGACACTTTCGTGATTTGACGCTTCTCAATTAGGTTCTTCGTTTCCTGGGAAAGCTTGCCGGTGTCCTGTCTAGCTATCCTGCCTCCAACTTCAACTGCACACTCCGTGATGATACTCGTCAGATTATCATTCATTGTATCTACGCTAAGGTTGGTTTCCTCGCTAAGAGCAGAGTACCTGTTCTGCAGTGACACTCTTAATTCCTGCATTTCCCCTCTCAGTGCTAGCTCATTGATTGGCTTCTTGCGTATCAGTTTCTGTCGTTCCTTCTTCAAGTCTAGGCGGATTCGAGCCCGTACCATTCTATGGTCACTGCATCTTACCTTGTCAACCACTTCCACATCCTGCACTACTCTTGGGTGTGCAGTCATTAAAAAGTCTATTTCGTTCTTATTTACGCCATTAGGGCTCCTCCATGTCCCCTTGCGGTTTTCTCGTTTTCGGTAGAAGGTATTCAAAATACGCAGATTATTGCGTTCTGCGAATTCTACTAGTAGCTCTCCTCTGGCGTTTCTAGTGCCGATGCCATAATCTTCTACTGCCTGGTCTCCAGCCTGCTTCTTCCCTACCTTTGCATTAAAGTCGCCCATTACTATAGTATACTGTGTTTTCACCTTACTCATTGCCGATTCCACGTCTTCATAGAAGCTTTCAACTGAAGCGTCATCATGGCTGGATGTAGGCGCGTAAGCCTGTACTGCCTTCATTTTGTATCTTTTATTCAGTTTAATTACAATGCCTACCACCCTTTCATTAATGCTATAGTAATCCTCTATGTTGCCAGCTATGTTTCTGTGAATTAGGAACCCTACTCCCAGTTCTCTTCTGTCTGCCAAGCCTCGATAGCAAATGACGTGCCCATTCTGTAGCACAGTATAGGCCTCATCTGTCCTCCTAACCTCACTCAGCCCTATTATATCCCATTTAATGCCTTCTAGCTCCTCGAATAAGACAGCTAGGCTTCCCTCACTAGATAATGTTCTAACGTTAAACGTTGCTAAGTTCAAGTTCCAATGGTGACCTGTCCGTATCCAGAGATTCCTAGCACCCTCTGCTGCTTTGCAGATCTGACCGCCGCCGTGGTCAGTTGCTCCGCAGCTGGTGGGGACTGAGGGCCGTGAGTTAATTGACGAATGCTTACGGGAGGGGGTGGCCAGATACTGCACCAGGGTGGCCAATTCTTCTCTGGTGAGATCATCGATGCGTACCGGCGTTAAGCCGGTACGATCAGACAGTAGTGGGAATGCTCCATGCATGTCTTCCTTATTGTTGTTCAGCAGCGTTGGCGGCCACCCACCACGGAGCCCAACGAGGGGACGCTACAAGTTTACAAATGCTGAAACCTGCAGACGCCAGCCGTACAACGCCACTATAACCCAATGCGCCTAGACCAAGGTAGGCTATTTGCACAGGGTTAACCCTAGCCGCCAGGAAGTTTGGAAGTAAACGGAAGAGAATAGAAGACAGGACAGATAAATAGTAAGAGATAAAGACGAAGATGTAGGGAGAGAGAGATAGGAAAAGGCGACTGCCGATTCCCCTGGGTGGGTCAGCTCAGGGGTGCCGTCTACGTGAAGCCGGGGCCAAAGGGGTGTGTTGCCTCTGCCGGGGGGCTTTAACGGTCCAATCACCCAGCGTCGGCTCAACCCCCAGGATCCCCTTTTCCTCGGACACGGCAAAGCCACGCATGGCTAGGCGTGGGAGGGAGTCGAAACTCCCCGTTAGCTCGGGTCCGTGGTGTCGCTACACACCAAACGCCTACTTGCGCAGGCACCCGCGGTGCATACAGCTTTACTTCACTTTATTTAACACATCTTTCAAGTTTCACTAACCTTCCTTCACACTTGATTCACTTTATCAGTTGTTATTCAACTGCTGCTTAAATTCGCCTGCCTTTTCATTTCATTCACCTTTAGTTTTTACCCAGGTAAAGTGGGTATGTGACTCATGACTTTTCATATTGTTACGTTCATATTGTTGTTCACATTGTTCCAAGTGTTTCATACATGACTTTTCCTGTTTTCAATGTTGCAGACAATAAATTTTTACTGGTTAGCCATATAAGGCTTTAGCTTTAAAAAAAAGAAAAGAAACTGGATCAGTTGAAGAGGCCCTGTGATACTTTTTGAGCATTGTCTGAAAACGCTCCTGATCTGTAGTTGAGACTCCTGAAAAAATGTGAGCAAGATAATATGGCGTAGCACACAGCCTGGAATTTGCAATAAATTCTCAAACTCAGCTAAAGATCGCTTTTTGCTGTCTTGACAAATGACGCTACAAGCTCAAAAATCAATGCCTTGCAGGCGAAGTATCAGCCATTAGCTGATTTGAGCATGCGCACTCAATTGTTACTGGGGCCACTATGGAAGGCCGCGACTGGTCCACGCATGCGCAGGCCATCGCACTGAAAAACTGTGTATTCGTGGAAAAAAGAGAAAGTGCTCATTGTTATGAATTGCACGTGACATATTTTGTCTTCCCATGCCATCGCTCCCTTCTTACTTTCAGTTCTTTCATCGGGACGAAAGAAGAGAAAAGCGATGGCAGCATGGGACAAATATAGACAGACTTATTGCAAAAATTTTCACGACGGTGGATTTGTGAGGCTGCTGTACTAAATTCATTCCATGGCTACTTGGGAAAGTGTTTCAGGGCCCCTTAGAGCACCGATGGTGGGAAGGATGGCCTTCCCCTCTTCAGCTTCACAGCACTCTTCCCCACCCTCACTTCTCTTTCTCACCCACTGCCTATAATAGCACTACTATGCATGGCTGCGCTCGTTCTCTCTCTCCACTTTCTTTTCTGTCTTTATTTGTCCTTCTTTCTGTCTTTTTTTCTTCTTTTCCTGATAGGAACGCAACCATATGGTTCCCATAATCGCTTATTCTGCTAGAGTACCTGAATAGCGGAGTGGCTACGATTCTTGTCTCCTTAAAATTTTTTTTGTTTTATTTATTCATTTCCCTTCTTTCTTGCCCCTCTCTTTCCTCCAATGCTGTCCCTCTATATATTTCTTTTTTTCTCTCTCTCCTGCCAGAGAAATCGACGTGCACATTTAGAGAGCGAAGTAGAAAAAAAGAGGACAAGGGGAGTGCGTGCCAGCTGAGTTACCGTGTTGCACATTCTAGGCTTCGACGTAGGCGTGTGCGAATATTCGAAATTTCGATTATTTTTAAATAGTGTTTGCTATTCCAT
This sequence comes from Rhipicephalus microplus, assembly GCF_013339725.1. Lineage (NCBI taxonomy): Eukaryota > Metazoa > Arthropoda > Arachnida > Ixodida > Ixodidae > Rhipicephalus > Rhipicephalus microplus. The sequence continues at coordinate 115,867,840 of NC_051168.1, read as the reverse complement.
TCGCACCGGAATTTTAATATTCATATACAAATTACCGAAGTAAAATTACCGAAAAGATAGACACTAACGTGAAAATCAATAAATGCATGTCATATGAATCATGACTACATGCTATACTCATGGTGCGCTTGTGGGCGTTTCACTGACTTCACATATACCAAATTCGGTATTAGAGATTGTGAATAGATGAAGAAGGTATATGACGAAGGATGACTGGTGCAAAAATAAAGAGATGCGTGTCATGTAACAACATGGCCACATTAGACGCTCATCATGCGCTCGCACTCATTTAGCTAGCTTCACATACACAAAATTTATTATCACGGTACATGAGTACACGACGAAAGAAAATGACACGTCCGAAAATGATAATGATGATATACGTATATCGTGTAAAAGACGACTACAAATTATGCTCATAGCACTCTCACGGTCGTTTCGCTAGCTTCACATATAAAAAGGTTGCTGTCAAGCGACGTGAATAGAGACGAACACAAAGCCAAGCGCAAACGTGAATAATCACGACATGGGAGTCATGTACAGCATAATTTATGCCCACTTCGTAACATCTTGCCTATCTAAAGTTGACATACCACCCTTCCTCATTCGGGTATCACATATAATCGATCTCCACTGTACGTGAGATCTGCCAATTTTTCACGTTCTGTTCTTCATGTGCGCAGCAGCACGCTTGAAAGCACTAGCTGTGGCCCACCACTCTGCCTTCAAATAAATCATCTGTCTATCATCATGAATTGCAGCTGCAAGCGAAGAGAAGATTCGGAAGTGCTCAGCGTCTAGAACGCACTGAACTCATAGTATTAGAACTCAGAGTCTGGAGAAAATACACTTTACTTATTTTACAGATTTCTACATGGCACCGGCCGGTGATTACCTTTGTCTGCACACCAGTATGGCGCGTACTCAATCTGTAGAGCTCGCAAAGGACTTCTTCGTGCAATTATCTTGATAATATTTGAAATAGTGCTTATTGATTCAAGAAACTGATCAATAATAAGTGAATTAAAATTAGCCACAGAAATCACGACATCATTGCTCAAGCAAACGAGACAACTGCATTAACCAGACCAGACTTGTTTAAAAACTAGTATGACAAGATTTGCATTTTATTTGCTGCTTCAGGTTTACATTCGCAAAAATGGAGAATAAATGTGTACATGCCTAGATACTTCAATCAAAATACTTCATTAAAAATTGGAGGCATTATTGTGGCAATTTCAGAGAAGCCAGCTTTTGAAATTGGGCACAACTGCTTAAGTTACGTTTACCCTATCTAGTGAAACCTTAAGAAGTTGTTTGTCTGAGTAATTATTGTCCACGACATCGTAAAAAATGTTTAATGGTTTCCATTCTGCGGAGGATTGCCTTAATGCACATCACAGACTAGCCCTTTGTAAACATGACTTCAATGGGGCTCACTGCTCGGTTTTTGTAATCATACGAGAAGCGATTGGGAAGTGACTAAAACATATGCACTATTATAGGCCCTGTAATTATGCGCACACCGAAGCAAAACTGCTATATAATTTCGCATCAAGGCTCGTAGTACTAGTTCTTTCCAGAAAAGGTATGCAAAACGTTTGAGGGAGCTTGATACGTGCACCAACACATGAAAATTAGTCATCCTGAACTAAACGTTTTCTCAAGCCCAAAAGTTATGCTCTTGATATTTGTACTTAGGGTTTTTAACTGTTCGCAGTATTTTGTCAAATTTTAAAATTGTTGCTACAGCTTTTGTTCATCTGAATGGCACCGTTCAAGCTGAGCTTCTGCGCCTGTGACTTTTTTTGCCTACTTTTAATGGGCATAGCTTAAGTTGCTTAGTTTGTAGCTAGTCATTCTACTCTCTTCACTACTCATTGATCATTTTCATAATTGCTGACCTGCATTTTACATTGAACAGCTTTGTGTTATCGGCACCGAGTAAGAACAAAAATTCTCTGTAAGAGTCTTCGTCCCAAAAAGTAAACACGTGTTCATTGCGATGTGTGGCTACGCGATCAGACATATTTCTTGATGGCACAGTGAAGTGATATTTTTACGGCATCGAAAAATCTTGAAAGTTTTCATATCCCTAGGAAATGGCTAGTGACGTCATGTGTCGGCGTCGTCTGAGGGAATAGTGGCACTGTCCTAAGTGACGTTTATTTCTTCCTCATAGTAGTCTAGCATGACACGAAAGTCTTCATAGAATCAGATGTTTCCTTATAGTTCATTCGTGTTAGAGCATTTCCACATTATATATTCTTTTGTGGAACCTACAGAACCACTTTTTGTAGATGCATCCTCATCAACACCTGGTAGGATGTTCCATCCTAATGACCAACGTCCATCAATCACATGACTGAACCTTATGACAACCGTAGTAATCATCTTGCACCTGTATACATCTAGCACTGAATTCCAGGCCAAGATGGCGTCAGCATCAGTGTAAGGACTTGTTGCAAAGGAAAGTATCTGAGTAAAGAGGCATCAAGGTGTGCGCTTCTCAGTAGTAAGAAAACTCACACCTGTGGTAGGAGATACTCCTCCACTGAGCTTTCAATAATGTAAGATGAAGATATCGTAGTTTGCGTGGTGTACGGGTCAAGTTATCCAGCTTTCTATTGACGTGTATGTCGCAGCGATAAACAAATCCCTCTCCCACGTCCACCGAAGTCGACCGACATCTTAGCCATACTCTGGCCATTTTTGCAACGATTTCATTAGTCGGTCATACTAAATTGAAGCTGTAGGCGTATGTGAACGCCGTTTGTTCACAGAAAGTTATTTCGCGTTGTGAAAGAGGTGTCACTAGCTGACGCGAAAAGCAAAACCGGCCATTTTACTCTGACCTACTGCGCATGCCGCATATTGCAGCGAAGCATTGTCATGACTTTTTTTGCATACCGCACCACAGTTTTATCTGCTTTCATGAAACGTAACATGTCACCATTTGACTGGAAGGATCGCAACGCTGCGCATGCCGCTCTTTCGGGGGGAATATCTCGAATGATCGCCCCTGTCTTGCGATTCAGCTAGTATTATTCTCCTCGACGACCATCAAGCATATCTTCGCCGCCATCTAAGGTGAGGTGCGCAGTTTTTAGTTGCGCAAGATCGCCTGATAAGCGGGTTCTTGTTCATTCTCACGGGCCTCGCAGTCTCCTGTCCTTCGGCTGTCAAAACTCCTACGTGATATTTGTTGGAGCTGCTGGGTAGGTTTTGAGGTGCGGTCACGGCTCCGTCGGGTACTGTGATTGCAAGAGGGCCTTGCCATTCTCATTTCAAATAGAAAGCGGGTGTCATCGCAATGGCGTTGCGTCATAGTCCCCGTACTAGAGACAATGTCTTCATCGACGTTGGTGATGCATCTTTGTCTTTTCGTCCTGAAGAAACTGCCGTTCTAAAGGCTGTTGGTTTTATTTTTTTCCGTGCAGCTTGGTGGCCTTCATCAGAATGGTGCCGCATCGATGAGGCTCGTCGACTTGGACCACATAGGAGACGAGGAACGGCTTCGCATGTGCTCAGGGTGCATGCAGTAAGCTGTCTTAAACTGGCGAAGGTGACTTCGCAGGCCATGACCACGATGCTCCTGAGGAAAAGCAATGCAGTCGCATCCACCTGTACTGGCAGTCTCGAAGATTGTAGCTCGCCTAAAATGTAAGCAGAATTAGCGGTCCTCAGGAGTTCTCTAAGTGTCGCATTTTTTGACTTTTTCATTTTCATATTTGAAGAAATTCCTGAAGTGAGAAACTTCCTCGCTTCTCGGACCCGACAGCAGTGCCCACAAATCTTTATAATTCGGAGTCGACATTCGACGTCAATTCCCTCATGACCCAGCACAGGCAGCAGCTGCTTCAGAACTATCTTTGAAGTTCCGGCAGCTACTTTGTGGCTATAATAAAGCTTCAAACAACGTTAGTTGCCCTTCATTGAACTTTGAAAAGCAGATTACCGCCCCATCCACCAAAGCCTTTATTGTGCGTGAACGCGTGCACGCCTATCCCTGCGAAATGAAATCGATGTAATCTTGCAAGAAGATGCGATTCAACTGTTGAGATCCCTTAGGAAGCGCCGGTCATCCTTGTGAGAAAAAAAGGACGAAAGCCTTCGGTTTTACATTGATATTTGCAAGTTAAATATTGTGGCCAAGAAGGATGTCTACCCCTTACCCCATATCTATGGTACATTCAATTACCTCAGCAATGCAATGTACTTCTTCTCAATAGATGTTAAGACTTCGTCGGCCAGGCGGAATTGGGGAAGTGCCGCCTTTATCACACCGGATGCGTCGTACGAGTTCAAGGTGATGCCAATTGGACTTCGTTCTGCCCTAGCAACTTTCCGCGTGTAATGAAGACAGTACTGCCCGGTGTATAAGTAATGTTTCTTGTGTACTTGCATGTCAATGTCGTGTTCTAAGCCAAATTCAGTGACCACCTCAAAAAATTTTAAACAGTACTGAGCACAATGAAATCATTAGGATCAAGTCGGACGTCAGGAAAGCTCCACATTGCCTACGAAGAGCTGCGGATTTTTCATCTTATATAGGCAAAAAAATGCACCCAGATTCACAGACCACAGATGCAAGCATACATTTTTTTCAGCAAGCAGATTTGAAAACCGTGCTCAGCTTTTAATAGATATGCAAGTATATATTACCAACGATGGCTCAGGTGAAACGTTTTGAACATTTGCCTTTTAATTTAGCTGGCCAAGTCAGATGTATCCTTCAAAAAGAAGAGCTCAACATGGCTCAATAAATAAACCTAAACAGCATCTACAATCACCGGAAACCCTTGAACAACTTGATGAAAACACCAAAACAGATTCGTACAGACGGGAATGACATCGGCGTAAGCGCAGTTCTCATCAAGAAGAAAAAAGGCTACGAGATTGTCATAGTATATCTCAGTCATTCTTTGTCTTCGTCGGAGGCTAACTTACGACAAAAAAGGAGTACATTGTTATACTCTGGGCGACGTCAAAATTTCCAATGTTCTTTTACGAGAGGCCTTCGAAGGTAGTGACTGACCCAAACGAGTTGTGCTGGCTGGCCAATCTGAAATACTCATCCAGCCGCCTAGCTTCATGAAGGAAACAGTTTCTGGAGTCTGACGTAAAGGTGGTCGATACGTGTGGCCGTAAGCCTCCTGACGAAAGCTGCAGCCTCTCACGAGCTCCCGTCGGCGGCTATGCATAGCCCGACTAAGCTTTTGGGCCCTATCAGCATCACCCCATTCACGCAACCGGAGTGCTCGTTCCCCAATCTCCGACAGCTCGTGAAGTAGGTGGGCTGCAAGTTTAACCACTGCTCCTGCAGCACAAAGGCTTGACTTATTTTTTTTCAGTGCTCTAAACAAAGTGGTCATGTAAAAGATACTTGCACCCAACTAGACCCTTACCCTTCAGTCGTCACAGGCGACCTTCGGCAGTAAAAGTCTACAACCCGTGAACGATCACCTCATCGCCAGCTGTCTCGGATTGGTTCTTACCTTCTGGGGGTACTACTGGCACCGTGTCTGTAGCAACGTTGCGTATTGCCTTGAAGTAAACACCGGAAAACACAGCTAACAAGACCAACTAGATTTTTACAGCCAATTAGACCCCCGCAGACCCAATTTGGTATAATTGGTGTGAACCTGGAGCCCTTGGCCCTCTTTCCGTGTCAAAATAGGTAACAAGGGGGTCATATTAGAGACAAATTACCTCACACAATACGCAGGAGGTACACTTTTACCGAACGGTACAGTGGTAGACGTCGCCAAATGTTCCGTCAAATTCATTCTACCGTGACACAGTGCCCCTGTAGTGCTCAATACAGCTAGATGAACAGATTTTATAGCAGAGCTGTCTCACGTTATTTTACATTACAGTCATACAAATTACTAGAGAACGGCTGCGTATCATTTACAGGCAAAAAGTCTTACGGCACTTCTCAACAAGACCTTTGTATATATACTCATCGTCTGCGTGGGCCGACAGCACAAGACCTGGTATACTTGATTCTTCCATAGGTGTTCTTCACCTATAACACAGCAGTGCAGGAGACCACCGAAATGACGCGCTTCAAACTTGTCCTCTGGAAGGTCTGCACCACCACTCTTGACGGCATGCACTGTAATGACGCCGACGAGAGCAACCTAGACGTCGCCGCATACATCCAGTGCACAGAAGAAGCCCGTTCATCCGAAATACCCTATAATGCTCACCAAACGACGTTTTTATATTGCATTTAGAGTCACTTTAGTACACATGTGCGATTGCGGCTAGTTTTTGTGTTTATATCTGTGCATGCAGTCTATTTACCATACATGGTGATGCTTCTTTAGGTGTTTGGTGATGCCACGATGCAGGTTTATGTATTTCTTTACGTCATGCCAGCCCACAGCATTATCTGTGTTTTTGATGCAGAACGTGTCTCAATTTCTCTGGCATGATCGCAACCGCACGTATGCATCAACTTTCAGGGGGAGTATCTTGAGTTGCAGACACTCTTTTGCAATCCAATCCAGCGGACATTTTGTTTCATGGCAGCCGACGAGCACATGTTCGCGCCACCGAAGCCGAGGCACACAGTTTTCCTTAGTAGGGCAGGAGGAGAAACAAACTTTATTGTAAGAGACCTGAGGTTTAGGTGGCAGGGCCTAGCCTTCCCATGAGGGGACGTCAAGGGCTTGCCTGGACTACGCCTCACGGGTGTAGTAGCGCAAGTTCAAGTAATAAACGTCTTCTACTTTATTCTCACGAGCGTCCCAGTCTTCAAGTTGCCGTTACTCGTACGTCATACTGATCCTGGTGTTTTATACGATATTCCAGCGAAAGCCTTGGTTGTGGTCAGACTAATTTAGCCTCCCGGTGGCCGCTTGCTAGTCACGTGGTGAAATATTTTACTTTAGCGCTTTTAGTCGATGATATTACCCTGCCAACCTAGAGTGCTGTTAAAATAAAAGCGTGCTTCTGAAGCCTCCTGCATCCGTGACGGCAGCGCAGTGGGCGGAGTGCTCCTGAGCTGTGTTGGCGGTGAACAGATTGGCTGTAGATTCGGCTACATCAACGGTATTTCTTCTAGTTTATTCATATCATCTGATGGGGTGCACCTTACTGATATATCTTCATCTTGAAAACACGCCAGCGAAGTCTCCTAGTAACCCTACATACAACCCCCTTTTAATGGGTGTGGAGACGACTTGTGAGAACGCCTCAATTTTTCAACGCACTAGCGTTAAAGAGCTCGTATCGCAGAGCTGCTGGAGTCAGCCGTCGTTGGTTTTGGGCAAAATATCATCCTGTTGTCTGTTGCCAAAAAATCAAAAAAGATAAATATACCTTAAAAAAATAAAATGCTCTGTCCAAGTGAGTCTGTATGAGTGGTAAGTTACGAAGTAGATACCTGGACGCTGACCTAGGTGGTTACACTTGAATTGACGACGACAAATTGAGCAAAAAATATAAAAAACAAGAAGTACAACCTTAAGTGTGTATAGGAGATATTTTTCATCAGGGAACAAACAGGAGTAGAGAGCACCTTATTTAAAATCAAGAAGAAATGGACATGACTAGGCACTGAGCGTGAGATTCGGTACTCATTGAGGGTTATTTGCCTGCTTTGAAGACAAGAAAAATGCACGCAACAGAAAGTGGGATTGACAAATGAGGTTCGAAATTTTTCTGGTGTAACGTGACCTGAATGATTGGTGGAACATGGGTGTCGCCTGTGGCATAAAACGGGCGCCGTCAGATTGAGGAACGTTATTACTCTGCAATTCTACTTATACACCTCAGGAAGCGATCACACAAACTTCAGTGTCAGCTAGTTTAACAATTTGAAATGCACTCGCAAAGAATTGGGCATCACAGTGGTGACTGTGTAAGCATAGCCGAAATTTCTATAACTGCCGAATGAGTGCCAGGCCCTCCAGCTTGGAAAGGCGATTGCGACTTCCCACACCCGAGTGTTGATATTCAACACACAACCATACACGCAGTTCTCCTGCAGGTCCAGGTTTCAATATTCTCGCGCCAAGGCTGCGTTGACGTTGAGGCCTCATCCAAATTAGCGAGTTATTGTTGCTGTACAAAAGTATTCTAAAACAAGCGGTAACATAATTAGCCTGTTACATCATACAGATGGGAACATATAGGTAGGATGTCAACAAAAGCAACCTACCAACTCATATCAACTAAAGAGCATCTTACGTTATTTTGAAAATTCGTGAGTGTCGAATCGAAAATTAAACCATAAAGCAATCAGGTTGTCGCGCGGGTACACATTGTAAATAATCCCTGTCACGAATTTCAGTCATCTTACCAGTGAGTTGCATTGGATAGACAACGCTAATATATACATACAATGGTGCAAACAAGACTCGCGAGGGGCAAATATAACATTGCAGTGACTTCAGCGCTTGCTCTTTCTGTGTAAGGCACCGGCAGTGAGATGTTTCTCGAGTGAGGTTAGTGTAATTTTCCCATTGTGAAGAACAGTCATGCGAGTGAAAGAAGAAGATATTTTCGGTACACATTGTTAGTTCCACCTTCGATGTGGATGAATCTGAAAGTTGTCGAATCACCGCGATTAACAAATACCAACTCTGAATAACTACCGAAAGGGCAAGACCGAAATAAAATGGTAGGCATTCACTGATAACTAAATGGGAAGCAAGATTAAAAAAGGTCTGTTTGCCTTAGAACGTATAGTTATAAAGTTGGATTCCGTAAAGAAGAACCATCCATATGCTGTGAAAACCATGGAGCTTGTTATCTTTGAATATTGAGATATTCACCCAAAAGTACGCTTGGGCACAAGCCTATATGAAGCCTTGGGCTCTAGAGACAGAAATGAAAAGCTGGACGCAACCATGATAGAATTAAGGGTGAGAGGATTAGAGTATCGGTGGCATATAAGTAGGAAGGCTTAACAAAAAGAATCATGGTTGAATACCAATGCAGCCGCCAGAAGGACCATACAAGTAGAATTTGAATTTCAGTTTTACGTTTGTTTGGTAAGATATATAGACAAAGCAGACGAGGCACTTGCTCAACTGTGAAAATAACAAAAAAACATTTTTGACGAGCCTGTGGAGCACGTCAACATCCGTTATTTACGGGGACGCTTGTAGCGTTTATTGACCCATGCTACCTTGCCTCTTGCAACCAGGTATCTGCAAATGTGTGGATGTGTGCACGCTGTGCTGCAAATATTGTGTAGTGACGACCTGATATAGAAGGAAAGAAAGACATGAGAAGAGACATAATGGCTCCTGTTTGTTGTTATGTTGTGTGTTACTTCTCACTGTTCAACTACGCCATCTGAGGAATCGCTCACCCGGAATGGCTCTGGCATATTTGATAGAAGGGGTGGGTGAAAGTGAAGTTTCCAAATGACGTGTAAGATGTTTGGTGGCCACAATCAGACAGCACACTTTAAAATAATTTACACACAAAAGGTGTAAAAGGGGTGTACGCATTAAAAACACCCATATGAACTCCCTTTTACGCTGCTATTTTGAATTTGAGGTGTTCGTGAATAAAACACCCTCGAAAAACCCCTTTTAACCCTTACATTTGGGTTGTTATGATAAGGCTACAAATTATTGATTGCTGTGTGTGGTTTAACGTCCCGAAATCACCATATGAGTATGAGAGACGCTGTAGTGGAGGGATCCAGCAATTTCGACCACCTGGGGTTCATTAACGTGCCTACAAGGCTGAGATTTTTTGGCAGTTTTGCTTATGCTGTTGGTATACATTAACCATCTTGATACCAGCAAGGCTACTACTACTAGCTGCTTGCAGAACTAGTAATGAATCGAGGCAGGAAGTAATGTTACGGAAACGCAGTTTTCATCGATAAAGCTCCCAAACTACTGTAAGACGGAAGATACAATAGGAGCGCCGCTTGTTCAATAGAGTAAGGACCGATTCTCCTGAATCTGTTTCTTTCATCTGTGTCATTTGCGTGATTAGTCAACACACACAAAGTGCACTAGTTTGCCTGAACAAGATAATGTTGCCCACAGTAGTGTAGCCATGCATAGAACACTCCCCCTGCCCCCGTTCCCATAAGATCGAAGCTTTAAAGCTGGGAAATAAAACGTACGTCACCTGCAAAAAATAACAGCACAGTTGTTCAGCCATAACCTCCACGTCAGCAGGCCATCAGGTCCCTTGAAAACGAACATTGGCGTCATGTGTTTTTAGCAGGCACGTTTTCTTTAATTACTGCAGCGAATGTTCCTCTTCACGTGTCCTTAAAAGTGCGACATGGAAATTAGGAGAAGGACACGACCATAATGAAAATGCAGAATAAGAACATTTCGGTGACCTTGACGCAGCCTTCGCCACAATGACGGGAGCCTTGTTGACTAAATTGCGAGCAAAGCTCTCTCCTTAGGGGAGCCGAAACACATTCTCTAGTTTTCTCTCTCTCTCTCTCTCTCCGTTTTTTTGTGGATCTACTTCTTTTGATTTATGTAACTTCCCCAGCAGACGTGCTTCGGTCAAAGCCTTGACTTTGTAGGCAGTGAGGAAACAACATTGATGAAATATTTTCAGCCGTGGTCTTGTTCCAAGGACTGCAAGCTAAGTACAAAGGTATTGTCGCAACGTGAAGACAGAGAAGTAGCAGTTAACAGGTTCAGAATGTAGCTGCAGGTCAGTATTTTTTATTTACTGCGCGCCAGAGCATTCCTGTTCTTTCTTATTATTGCTTGCTGCATAAAAGCGTGCAGATGCGCGTATGCGCTGTCGTCTTCGTCTTCCTAGCAGTACCAACGTGGCAATATGTTCTCGTCGAATAACGTGATGGCCGATGCATGCAATGTTGCAATGTCGTTACCAAAATGAAAGTGCTGATAAAATATCGCCTGCGTGACCCTGAATGTGGAGTCCCTAAAGACCCATAGAGCTAAGCAAAAAGCATTAGCTTAGATTTTTTACCAGTATTCACTACATTAGCTCAGTGAAGGTGCGCTAAATATTGCTCCTGAATATTACAAATGCGCGTTCTGACTAATAGCTCGTGCTGGCCGCACTGCACCGTCACAATGTTCACTGCGAGTCAGGATTCACTGTTAAAGAACGAGTATAACACAGCAGCATCACTGCCAAAAAAAAAGCAGCACCTCGCGCTATCAGTAGAGGGCCGGAGGCTAGCGTTAAACCGCATCTAGCCGGTCTGAGAGCGCGCCTACGCCATGAAGTCTCGTCTGCCTAGACAACCTTTGCTGCCCGGTATTGCTGCGCGGCCGGCGCAGAGCGCGGGAAAGGGAGCGGCATCGTCTTACATGTCACTGCGTGCGCTGGCGAAAAACCCTGCCGTATGTGTGCGTGTGGTAGCTCGTGGCTTCTCGATCGGTAGAGTTTATTAGTCTGCTGTTTAGTTTGAAATGTGCCAGCGCTCTGTGCTCGACCTGTGTGTTCTGTCAGTGCTGATTATTGCGAAGGTGCATCATCCTGAAGACTGGACCTGTGAATTCTTATTGTGGAGTACTCGAAGTGAAATAGTGAGTACCGCTATCACGTTGTTCCGTTCATCACTTGTTAGCTGCGTGAGCACGAGAATAACGCCTTCAAACAATTTTGTTTTCAACTAGTTGATGGCAAATCAGCATTTGTTTACTTAGCGAGAATATTTGTCCAAACTGTTTCACGGAGTTGATGACGAAGTGTGATTGCGGGCAAGTTTTTTCGTTTGTTTGTTTGTTTAAACTGTTTGGAGTACAAAGTAGAGTGAGCGTGAGCCGCTGAGGTTCAGCAAAAAAATTTGAACAGATTTTAGTGGTGCCCTTTGTTGGCCGCAGTTCTTAAGGAGGCCCGCTCGTGATGCAGATCAATTTTTGTTTACTAATTAATACATGTATGGCGACGGCGCCTGTTAGCTCTAAGCATCAACCGTATCTAAGACGCATAAGCTTGGGCCTGTTGGTAGTTCATTTATCTCTTTTTTTCTTATTACACAAAAAGACCAAGAACGGAATACAAGGGCGTGGTTTCTATGTCGTTCTTTCCGGTTCTGTTTCGTTTGGTGCGGTAACACTACCGTGATAACTCGGGTTGATGCATCGGGTGACAACACAGCATATTGCTTCTCGTTAGGTGCGCCTCGCGAAGTTTGCCTACTTGCTAATACATTCAATTTCGTTAAATTGGTCTTCGCCGGTGTTTTCGTTCACTCGCAACGTAGCGTGACACTAACGACAACCGTGCCTGTGTAGCGAATCGAGCACTGAAGCTGAACGTTTGTTTGAACAGACCTTTCGTCTGTGTGTGTGGCCGAATTGCTTACTTAAACAGTGCAAACGCTTGTTTAAATATAACTGCTACCGTTTGAACACATTTTATTCATATTGTTTCCATCATGTAACTTTCAAATTAGTCTTGTTATTCACAGTTTAATTGCCATCGCCTTGCTTTGGCGTTTAACTTCGCTAAGTACTTCAGATCTTAAAGGTATGTTCGCTATGTGAAGCGTGTTATTAGTTTTTTGTTGCACAAAAACACTTTAATATTATACATACTGCACGGTATCTAAGAATGTGTTGCAGCTAAAATGTAAGACTGGGCAGCACATATTCATCTGGGAACAAAACACGCACAACCACTGAACAGCCTACGCTGCATCGGGAAGGAGTTATGTTTTCTCAGCCTGACAGCTTGATTGAAACAAATAGCCCTAATTTAGCAGTATGCAATGGTCATTGAGTGAAGGTAACGGGGTCACTTTATTCCAAATTTCCCAGCCAATTTTGCGGCTATGGCAAATGTGTTTTAAAAAAAAGATCGTGCTGATTTAATGCACTGAAAACAATGAACTGCTTGAATACTTCAGAAAGAAAAACGTTTTTGGTCACGTGGTTGCCTTTTAAACTTTCCTGAATAATGTTTCAGTGTTGTTTGTGAAAAAAAAGTATTTTAAGGTAGCGCTTCTTTTTTATACCAAGTTTGGTACATGTCAATAAAAGGAGCTTATGTAAGGTGCTTGAAACTCATTAATAATAATACAAATTTTCGGCCACATACGTCTGCAAGGATTCAGCCAAAAAGTGTTATGTTTGCATTTTCTAATTGCGATACTGCACTTTCTATGAATATATGAGCTGTGACTACTTACTTCACAGAAAAAATATTTTGACAAAAAATTATTTTTAGACATCTTAAGCTGTTAAACTCTACGAGAAAAAATCACTCATTTCACAGACTTGTAATTTTTGTCCGTATTGAGACGCAATTTGCACCATGTGGTGGTCCACTTAAAAATCACCTTTTACCTAAATTGAAAACAAATAAACAGTTCTTTGTATGTGACAAGTTTCATCATTACAACTTCTATTTCAAGGAATAAAGTAATTTTTGAATTTTCCCATCAACGGCAATAGGAAACTTCTAGGCGTCGGCTGCCATATGACCAAATGGCAAAAGGGTAACTTGGAACTTCAAAAATCATTTAGGGGCAAAGCTTTTGAGGCCTTGGGTCGTTTTCTCCTCTGTAGTCGTACTAGTATTATGTTGCCACTTTATGAGTTGCACAATAGATAGCGTTAGTGGTTTTCACAGCATATACACGGACAAAATGATGATTCGTGGGGCAAATCGTTCGTCCGTACATTTGTGTTTTCGTTAATTCGTCTGTGCATCACTCCATCCGGGCTTCCGTTTGTCGGTCTGTCCGTGAGTCCGTCCGTCTTTCTGTTCGTCCATACTTGCGTCAGACTGTCTGTCCATCTGTTTGTGCGTCCGGACGGGCGAACGCTACGCCCCACTCATCATCATTCACTCCGTGGATATGCTGTGATCTTTTTCTCAAAACATAAATTGCTATGACAAAATTTTGCACCTGAAAAGAACTGTTTATTTGCGTTCCATTTATGTGGAAGCTCTAATTTAATTCAACCAGCACATGGTGCAAGTTCCGTCTCAATATAGACAAAACAACTATTTTGTGAAATTCGCAATTTTTTCTTGTAAATTTTGACAGCTTGAGAGGTTTAAAATCGTTTTTCCTCCAAGTATACTTTATTTGGATTAAGTATTCACTCTTCAGATATTATTTCAAAGTGCACTACTAATATAGAAAATGCAGATATGACATAATTCGGCCAAATTATTTGCGGCCTATGTGGTCGAAAATGGTAATAATATTACTGAGCTTCAACCACTTTACGCAAGCCCTTCACTTAACTTGTAACCAAATTTGGCACGGAAGAAGAAGAGCTACTTATGGAATAATTTTTTTTTTCACAAACATTCAGACGAGATTCCGGGAAGTTCAGGAGGCAGCCACGCGACCAAAAAATTATTTGTGTGTGAATTATTGTAGCAGTTACCTTTTCTAGTGCAGTAAAATCAGCGCGATTTCTTTCGAATACATTTGAGATGGTCGCCAAAATGGCTGCGACGCCTGACGTGAAATGACCCAATAGCCAATTCTTCGATTATATAATCGTGTGAATGTGAGCAAGTTCAAGAACATTAATATCATTCGCATTTTGATACGTAACTGTGCGGTACCTAATTTTACATGTTAGCTGCTCTGAACACCTTCTCAATGCGCGTACAATCTTGTATGCTCAGTGGCATTGCGCTTTTGTGCATTACAGACAAAATATGTATATGTTGCTGCGCGTCGTACTGCATTCCTCTTCAATAAACTAATCAAATGAGTGCCATATGGTAGATCTGCAGAAATACACATGCAGCTGTGTTGATGCATACTTAAGCATAGAACTTGACATTTACTAAGATAGATCGATGCATACAGCTAATTAAACATTATCAACTTGGAGCTGCCCTTTTTATTTGCCTGCGCGACAAGCTGAAAAGGTAAAGTAAGGTTCATATCTACGGCACGAAAGGTATAATGATTCTGCCACAGCGCGCTTTTTATGGCGTTTATTGCTCAGCATACCTTTTCTAGCATTTCTCTCTGCAGTGCAGCCCGATGCCACTGAAATTGCTTGCTATGCGCCCATTTTATACTTACACATAAGAAAGCAGTTACGTATGCAGGGTGCATACTGTATGTAGCACTCTTTGTGAAATTTCGGTCATTGTTCCTTATGTATTTATTTTAGGTTTCCGGGATTGAATTTCCTCTACAGAAAGAACAGCTTCGTCCCACTTCTCTCGAAGGCACCAGTCATCCCAGTAGCTGAAGATGATTGTGCAAGCAGCAGTGACAAGTGGTTTTGCACTTAGAAGTATACCAATGACATTAAACTAATACAACCTACATATGACTACCGTGTCGAATATTCTCATTTTTAATGTCGAAATTCGTACTGCGAGATATAATAGGTTGTAAATGTGACTCCAGAAACTCGCTTACTATTTCTACGCCATATCTCTCAGTCGTTTGCCCGACTAGCGCAAATGTTTCTGAATGCTGTGGGGATTTATTGTATTGAAAACAATCAATTTCTAGTACACAGAGAAAAAACTTGGTCACATGAAATATTTCAAAACTTAGCAGAATGCCATCAGAGTCCTGTTTGTCAGACTTGAAGTTTTTCTATAATAAATGCCGATGTGAACATAAGGGCTTAATTGTTTTTTGTTTCGGCGTTATGTTTGGTTGAACCTTACGCTACAGGTTACTGCTTGCACTGTATACTGTGGTGTGGTGCGTGCGGCACGCATGCGTGTGTGTGTGTGTGTGTGTGTGCGTGTGCGTGTGTGTGTGGTGTGTGTGTGTGCGTGTGTATGTGTAAGTGCCTTCCGCGTCCTACTTTGTCGTTTTTGGCACAGTCTACCTACACAAATATCAACTGCTCTTATGCAGCTCATTCAAGACCACGACACCTTATTTTATCAGTCGCATGCAAGCAGGTATAAGTGCAGTGGTTGACATCAGTATCTTCCTTCTTCCCTGTCAGCCGCAGAGAACGTTTATATATGCATCTCCCTGAAAAAATTGAGGCTTGGGCCTGTTGGTGATGCATATTTGATGGAATGAAGTGCTATGAACGGCTCTCCCCAACACACAAGACTAAGCGTCACCTCCTGTGTCTCTGCTTTTGTTGTCCCGTTAATTGCGCTTCATTTGATCAAGTATGCTTATCCATATAACTGCCATCGATTCAAGGGGGTTTTTAGAGTTACATCCCACTCGCATGGGTGTATGTTCATCCAACATCCATAATTTAGGGGTGTTCAAAAACACCTAATAAAGTAGAGTGTAACGTTTCTTTACACTCTACGGTTTCGGGGTTTTTCTAAACACCTTATTGTTTAGGGTGTTCCTAGACACCCTGAAAGGGTGTTTTCCATGCGACAAAACAAATACACCTTTATGGGTGTAAAATTGTTTAGAGTGCAGTTGCCATAACATGTACTTGGTGTAAGGATTGAGATACAGATCGATGCCGACGCGATTACGTACACGCACTGTGCCAGGTAGAGATTGCAGCTGGGCTGATGAATGAAACATATCCTTGTGGTGTCCCACTGTATGCGTAGAGACGTGTGATTCATGCATACCGCGCAAAAACAAGGAAGTATTATGTGTGTTAAGTTTTGAGGGTACCTGTAAGTGCGCTCTTAGCATCATCGTGAAACTCTGCACAGAGACCCGAGCAGATATGCTTGGGGTGGGAAGTGAGGGCACAATTACGTATTCACGACTGTCTTAAAAGTAGTTAAGGTGCTATAAGCCTTGTGTAAGACCGACGGCGGCACTGCGAACCAGACGTGTATGGCGTGAAAGCGGACATTCGCGCGCTTTATTCTCGTTTACTCTCCCGGTGCAATTTGTAAATCACCGTCATGGTAAAGTATTGCAAACAAGCAGTTGACTGGCTTACTCGTCCATAGTGGCTGACGCCGCTGTTCGAAGAACAGCGGGTCTCTGTTTTTGACATTTGTTTCAGAAGCAGAGCGACTTGTTTCTTCGAACTGCAGCCGCTCGTCTTCGTGGAGGGTTCTGCGCAACGGTGTAGTACTGCCCTCTGCCTCCGTTTGCTTCGCCCGCCAGTGAATAAGGGTATTCGCTTTCACAATTATCCTAAGGCTCCGAAGTTGAACAAGTTGTGAATAGTCAAGCTCTTAACGAGAAAGCGTTTCGCGCCTTCATCGACTGTTTGCAGCAAGCACATCATTCACACTAATTTCTCTTATATTCACTTTGCGCGCCACTCTGCTAACCTTGTAACAACGTTTGAGCGCCTCGCCAGTGCTTCATCTATTTATTGCACGCAGGCTGTAAACATAGGAGGCTTGAACAGGTGCGGTACCGTCTCAAGCCTTCCGTGAAGGCCCATAGACAAGGAGCGATCACGCGGCCTGCCAATCGCTTCCCTGGTAAGCACGCCTCGTGCGCGCAGCTGGGCAGCGCTGAATACGTGCGACTACGGCTCTGTTTTGTTAGTGTACGTAGACATGGTTTACTCATGAAGCCAAGCGGACCTTGTCGACTGCTTATCATAAATTTGACTGAAACCCACTGCCACTATGAAGTTCATAGTCACTTAAGGCGTCCTGCTTTCAGCTGAGACAGTGCAGAAACTCTTTACAACGCGGAAAAGTTTTAAATTTTATGTCACGTGCGTGAAAAAAACTCGACCCAGCTGACTTTGCTAAGTTAATTTCTGTGGGAAAGTTCGTGGTGTATATAATCAGCAATAACTATTTGCTATTTTGTCATAACGAAGCGACGGGCCTGTGCAGTATTAATACGAACTGATTTCCCATATCGTTTGCAAAGGAACATTACTGGACCTACTGAAGTCAGTGACACTGTCCAGGGCGTGCAATAACGTGGCACAAGCTCTCTCCCTTAGCCACACGAGATCTTTCCCTCAAGCCCCTGCTTACTGTGATACAACACGGGCTTGAGCTCACATATAGGGCGAAACCCTACCAACGCCCACGTAAACAATCACAGGGCAAATATCTCAATTTTAGATATTTCTAGTGAGTGTTCTGAATGATAGGCTCACTGTTGAAGCAGTAATTTAAACAAATAGTCTGCAGTAATATTCTTACTTGTTTTTTGCGAATACAAGAGGGGTGAAATTATTCGGAGATCACCACACACTCCCTGATGTTCACTCTCACTTGTGATGCACTGTGCAGTAAATGTATTCTTTGGACACAAATAACACAAACACAAGGTGAAGGAACACAGAACAGCACAAGCGGCCAAAGCATGTCATTAAGCAAGTACCAACTAAGTTAACAATCACTACAGTGAAGATGATATATGAGGAAGGCCAGGCGTGCCATTCTCCTAAGGATAGTTGTGAAATGGAGCGTTCTTTCCTCGGGCGGATGAAGTACACTGAGACACAAAGGAGTCCTTTACAATTTTGCAGCACTCACTGCGGAGAAAGAATATATAGCTTTGTAACACACTATGCTCACAATAACTAAACTATTACGAACTTGATCGCCACGGAGACGTTGGGTGGTGGTTTCGCAAGTTCAGCTTGCGAAACCACCACCCAACGGTGATGCGATCTTCGTTGACGGCCTCAAACGTGTAAAAAATATGGCCTGCGTCGATCGTGCACCACTTCAGCCTCGATAAGACACCCCGTGTGTGTAGATGCTGGCAAAAGGCACGATTACTGATCTATCAAGAAGTGAGAATACAATTAGTACGGCCATGAGCATCGGCAGGCATTTTTTCTTGGGGCGTGCAAGCCGGTGTAATATTCTCTGGCAGCTTGGTCAGTCCTGCTCTTAGAATTGTTACTTGCGACTCCTTTAATGGAAAGACAGAAGATGCAGTGGAAGTACTATAAATATATATATAATGAATATAAATATTTCGGTACAATAAAGCACGTTTCCCCTTGGTAGTGCCGGAGAGCCTTCGGCTAGCAATTCTGTGTGCTACCGTACTAAGGAACGTTTTTATTGGCCAGGAATTGGATAGCTTGTTGAAGCGTATGCGTCCCTGAATTCGTCTAGTGGGCTTCGTCGGCAGCCCCGCCGCGGTAGTCTAGTGGCTAAGATACTCGGCTGCTGAGCCGCAGCTCGCAGGATCAAATCCCGGCTGCGGCGGCTGCATTTACGGTGAAGGCGGAAATGTTGTAAGCCAGTGTGCCCATTATAGGGCGCACGGTAAAGAACCCCAGGTTGTCAAAATTTCTGGAACCCTTCTCTACGGCGTCTCGTATAAAGATATGGTGGTTCAGGGACTATAAATCTCACATACCAAGTATTCAATCAAGCTTCGTCTGCGATGAGAGAAATGCTGCACGTATCCGCGAGGAAAACGAAGACCAGTAAACGTGCTGGCTGTCCTCAGCCAGAGCTCGGCTGACGATGACAATGCTGTTAGATTCAAGCTGTTGGCCACTCTTGCACTAAAATTTGTGGCCTAATAAATGGCTCCTTCAGCAATACGCGTCTTGGACTCGTCTGCATGTGATGACGTGTATTATAAAGCAGGCGGGCTCGTTCACTGATGTTTCAGAGCTATCTACATCTTAAACGAATTATCTCTCTCGTGGTGTGAATTGCGTGCAGGAGTCTTGAAATACTGTGCCACCTAATTCAATTGGTGTATCTTTAGACGACAATGATACTGTGGTATTACAGCGAAAGCCACAAAAGCACCTTTAGATCAGCATAGGTGGTCATGTACAACCTTTCAAATGACAGTGTAAAAGTACTCTTAAGGTTTTAATTCGGTAATATTGTCACAAAGGCACAGGGACGCAGGTACAAAGACAGGACGTTTACTTTCTTAAGCAAAGGCCAAAAGCAGGAACACCAGGGCACACTCCAACAGAACTACTTTGTTATCCTCCTCCGAGGCGGACCACTATAGTTGTCAGCCTACCTTGCGTCAAATCCCCCCTTTCAAGAGCGACCATCCTGGTCGGTTGACTAAGATGATAGAGGTGGCCTTGAAAAAAGATGGTCACGTCAGCGAAAAAGAAAGCATTACCCCGCGCTGTTGTGGATAATAAGAAAAAGTTCGAAGTGTTCATAACTTGCGGGCGTAGTACGGTTTCATTCGTAGTACGGGGACTACTTCTGGATGTAGACGTTTTCGGTTTAAACTGGTATCGGAACTTCGGGGAACTACCTCGTAAATCACGTCACTGAGGGAGCGCACAACGTTGTAAGAGCCAAAGTAGCGTCGAAATAGCTTCTCCGAAAACCCACGATGTCTAACTGGTGTCCACAAACATACATAGTCACCTGGTTGATAGTGGACGTTCCTTCGGCCTTGGTTGTAACGGCGAGCGTCGATATCTTTCTGCGTGCGAATGCGGTTCCGCGCAAGCTGGCAGACTTCCTCGGCTTTCTGAACGAAGTAGTCAACGCGGTCATTTCCACTGGTGTCCTAGTCTACGGGGAGCACAGCGCCTAACGGCGTTGCGACGCGACGGCCATAAACAAGCTGAAAGGGTGTTGGGTCTGAGGTCTCTTGCACAGCAACCAAACTTGACGGTACGACAAAAGTTGATCCCACGTTGTGTGCCCTACATCAAAATACATAAATAGCATGTCGGTCAGTGTTACTTTTAACCACTCCGTCAAGCCGTTCGTTTGGGGATGATAAGCTGTTGTTTTCCGTTGGTTGGTGCGCGTCAGCTTGGCGACTTGTTGCAATCACTCTGCCGTAAATGCTGCTCCGCGATCAGTTATGAGAACGGCAGGTACACCATGACGCAAAAAAATGTCGTGCACGACGAATCTGGCGACTTCAACTGCAGTGCCACTAGGCACCGCTCTGGTTTCTACATAGCAAGCCGGATAGTCCATTGCGACGATTATCCTCTTATTTTGGGAAGATGACGTAGAGAAAGAGGCAAGAAGATCCATTCCCTCTTGCTGAAACAGGACTCGAGATAGATCTAAAAATTGGAGGAAGCCGGCGGGCTTTGCGGGTGCAGCTTTACGCTTCTGATAGTCATGGAAGGTGCGGACATAGCGCTGAACGGACGAATACAACTGCGGCCAGTAATATTTTCGTCAGACGCGCACTAATGTCCTATCAAAGCCTAAGCGACCGACAGAAGGATCGTCGTGGCATGCCTGCAAAACTTCCTCACGCAGTGCCATTGAAACGAGGAGGAGAAACGTTTCCTGGCTGCTCTCAAGATTTTTCTTGTAGAAAACTTTGTTGCGCAGGCAATACGATGTTAATCTACATGAGAGCCGGCGTGGTACGATAACGACTTCTTCTTGAAGGTGCTGGATGACAAATAGTAACTCAGTGTCCTCACGTTGAAGTTCAGTCATTCGGACCACATCAACGATGTCAAGAAACGGTTAATCTTGTTCAGTGTCAGATGACGTTCAAAAATAGGAGCATGAGACAGGCAGTCAGCATCTGTACGCTTATGTCCTGATCGGTAGACCACCCTTATGTCGTACTCTTGAAGGTGGAGACTATAGCGGGCGAGGCGGCTAATGGATCCCGTGAATTGGCAAGCCAGCAGAGCAAATGGTCGTCACTAACCGCTCGAACTGGTCGGCCGTTAAGGTAGGGTCGAAACTTGCTAATGACCCAAACAACTACTAGGCAACATTTTCCCAAACAACATTTTCGGTAGTAGAGTAGTTAGCCTGACTGCTTTTGTGAGACTGCGGCTCGCGGAAGTGATAACATACTCTGCCATTCTGCCATTGAAATAGAATAGCTCCGTTTCCTGTGTTTCTGGCGTCCATGTGAATCTCAGTGTTGGCAGTATCGTCAAAATGTGCCAGCACTGGAGCTGTCTGCAGTCGATTGCGTAGCTTTACGGAGGCTTCTTGTTGCTCTTCCGTTGGTACGAAGGGCACGTCTCGCCGTGTCAGTCTTGTAAGAGGTTCCGCAATTTTCGAAAATCTTTCGACAAAACGGTGGTAGTAGGCACAGAGTCCGAGGAATCACTGAAGAGCCTTCTTGTCTCCAGGACGAGGGAAATCAGCAACGGCAGCCAACTTCTCCGGATCTGGTCGAACACCCCCCGGGCTCACCACGTGGCCGAGAAACTCGAGTTCCTGATAGCCAAACTAGCACTTTTCAGGCTTGATAGTAAGGTTTGTTCTCTTTATTGCAGGGAGGACAGTTTTTAGCCTTGAAAGATGTTTGTCAAACGTGCTTGAAAACACAGCGACATCGTCCAAGTATACAAGACACGTTTGCCAGCTTAGTCCAGCAAGTACAGAGTCCATAATGCGTTGAAATGTGGCGGGAGAGGAACGGAGACCGAAAGGCAGCACATTAAGTTAGTAGAGCAAGTCTGGAGTCACGAACGCGTTTTTTCACGGTCGCCCTTGTCAACTTCGATTTGCCAGTAACCTCACCGGAGATCTAATGATGTCCAGAACTGGGCATGGCGTAGACGGTCTAAGGTGTTATCAATCCGTGGCAGGGGGTAAACGTCGCGTTTTGTGACTTTGTTAAGCCATCAGTAGTCGACGCAGAAGCATAGTATGTTGTCTTTTTTTTACTAGGACAACAGGTGACGCCCACGGACTGGTCGAGGTTTGAATGATGTCATCCTTCAGCATTTCTTGTATTTAAAGCCTAATCACCTCTCTTTCCTTCGGGGACACACGGTATGAATGTTGGCGAAGAGGCAGCGAGGCAGCGTCGACTGCTCGATAACAATGTGGTGTTTTGTAATGGTAGTACGTTGAGATTTACATGGTGTTGAGAAGTTCGAGAATTCCGTCACAAGGTTCAGCAGCCGCTCTTTTTTTGAATCTGGCAACTATGGATTAACCTGATTGCGGCTGCCCAGGTCAGCACAAGTTTTTGCACTCGGTGAAGTCATATTCAATGCGCCGACATTGTGAAAGTCGGCGCATTCACTCAAGTTAGGCTGGCAAAACTTTGTTCTTTAACACCACACAATAAGTGGCGAACTTTCTTCGATTCGGTAATAGAGAGCTCCACACGCCTGAAAAGACAATCCGTGTAATTTATGACGCTTAATCCCCTCTCTTTCCTTCGGGGACACATCATATGAATGTTGGTGAAGAGGCAGCGTGGACTCCTCGGTAACAATGTGGTGTTTTGTAACAGTAGTACATTGAGATTTAGATGCTGTGGAGAAGCAGTCCGACAATTCCGCCACAAGGTTCAGGAGCCGCTATTTTTGTTAATCTGGCAAGTCTAAATTCACGTGAATGTGGCTTCCCAGGTCAGCACAAGCTTTTGCATGCAATGAAGTCATATTCAATGCGCCGACATCGGAAAAAAGAGCGCATTAACGCAAGGCAGGCTGGCAAAAATCTCTTATTAAACACCACGCATTAGATGTCGAACTTTCTTGGATTCGGTCACAGAGGGCTCCGCACGCCTGAAAATCCGATCCATTCTTCTATGTAAGTCGTCACCCTTTTGTTAGGGCCTTGAACCCTTGTCTCTATAGCACGCTCCGCTGTCCCTTTGTTGTCCTCTCGAGCAAAGGCTTTGAAGAATTGCCGGTGAAACTCATCCCATGACGTAAACGTTGCTTCATGGTTCTGAAACCAGGTTTTCGCGGAGTCCTCCAGAAAGCAGTACACATAGCGTAGCTTACGCTCCGGGGTCCAATCATTGATGACGGCGACCCAGTCGCAATGCTTAAACCAGTAGTCGGCATCTTCAAAAGCCGCTCCGTTAATGTCTTAGGCGTCTTGGGCTGGTTGACAACCAGGTGCTCTGGTGCTGGCACGGTGACATTAGGTGGTGTTTGATTCATAGTCCTCTGACGTTCCGGCAGCAAACCGTGCTGTGGATCGAGTCCCTGGAGACGACGGCTGGAACGTACGTGCACAGGGGTAAGCTCGGTTGAGCTACTCGATGGGATTGCGCCAGGGGTGCTCTCTGGGGGCCATACTATCTACCGCACTAAGCAACTCCACAAAAAATTTTCACAAATGCACAGAGACACAAGTACAAAAACACGGCGTTTACTTTCGTAATTAAAGACCAAAAGCACGAACACAAGAGCACGCGCCCACAGACCTACTTTGTTATCTCATCAGAGGCTGGCCACTATATTTTTCAGCCTACCTTGCGTCCATAATATTATATTCGAAACTTCTCTTAGCTTCCATATTACGGACTGTAGTATAGTTTGCAAAGGTGCAGACAGAAGGTGGGACATCGAACCAATGCCCCCCCCCCCAAATTGTTTTCGCAATGCTCGATAGAGCGAAAAAACGACCTGTTCAAGGGGGTGCCCCCCACCCCTAGAATGTGACGTAAATTACATGGCAGTGACGTTTTATGATATGAATGGCACGGCACTTCAAGAACTTTATTCGAATAAAAGAATCAGCTTTCAAAGTAGCCAACGCAATGCTTCTTGAAGAGGAAAACGTAAGGCGGACGACTGGCTTGAGCAAAACGTACGCATTATTCTAAATGTTTACTTCGTGCTAGAAACTCTTTTTTCGACAAGATGGGCGGTTTGGTTACCAATATTCATAACATTTATCGGTAAAAAATACACTGAACGTATCAGAAAAGGTGACGCTGTATTTTTGGGCTAAGGTTAGTACATTGACTTCTGCAGCCGGTGATGGACTGGCCATGATTTCCTGCCGCTCATAAAGTGTTCTTTCTTGTTTCATATACGGCAATACATTATTTTATATTGCATGTTTACTGGATATGTTCTGCGCTAAATCGACACGGTTGCCCACTGTTGTGGCTGTTATTAAGTGCATGTGAGCGTGTTTCTTTAGCGGCAAATCGTGGACGTTCCTGGCATTTTTCAAACTAAACTTCTCGAAATAAACCGCTTTTTATGGCCGCCCTATGTAGCATACAAGACGCGAAGTGGACTCATTTTTCTTCTCAGGCCCTGTCAAACAGGTGTTGTTTTCTTAAAGTTGTGCTTACTTTGAAAATTAAGTCTGGGTGCCGACGGAAGCATGAAAGTTGCGAAGTTTCCCTTAGAATGACGGCACACTCGGAAGTTTTGCCTTAAAAAAAACAGCCCATCAGGAGTTGATGCAGTGAGACATTGCTGACAGAATATAAGGCGATTTAATATTTTATGACGTTTATTGTGGATTTTATTGCAACCTCTATGAACCAACCCAAGCTGCTCGAATGCACAAAGCTTCCCCTGCTGATTACCAGACGGGACCCGCTGCGTAGAGCGCGGTTAGCGTACCTGTTATTTTCTAATATATATATTTCTTTCACAATATATATTTCTTTCATATATTATTGTTCTGTGGCAGTAACGCCTTCAATATGCAGTGTGTGCTCTCTGTGGATACGATGAAAAGTGTGTTTCTAAACCCCGAGGAAATATCCTGTGTTATTTTGAGTTCTGTCCCGTGTGCATTTCGCAATGGCTGCATAGCGTGCTGCCAACGATGACGATAGTTATTGCGCGAGAACAAAACGACGACACAGAGACAAGAAGGACACGAAAGACTGTAACTATCTCTAAGGCTATAACTATCTCTGTATCGTCGTTTTGTTCTCGCGCTATAACTATCGTCATGCCATACCAACTAGCCCAAGCTGCCACACATCTAAGTGCTGCCAACGCCCCCGCGTTTTCATAGCTTAAATTCAGAAGAAATATTGAGAATGTTTGAATATTTTGCGTATATTATGCTCTTTGATTAGCAATATCGTATTGGCTGATGGTTGTGCCAAGCAGCAATCTGCGCGCACGACATAATTCTGTCTATCAGAACAATATTTAAAATACGCGGGGTTTTTTTTGAGAATTAATATTAATCAGAGAGCTGGTTATGTCACTACACTGTCATGAACGTCCCTTATTACCCACTGCTTCTTATTGGCTAGAAAGAAAGATAAGTGGATGGCTTCGGGGAACAAACTTGAAAATCTCACTTCCGAGAATTCCGAAAACTTACATATTTATGAAGCAACATTTAGGTCGAATGTCTACTTAGAGTCCTGGCTGGCAGAATTTGAGGACTCTGCTTTATTTAGTCGTTTATTCAAAGTAAAACATGTCCATGGTCACCAGTTCTTGCGCTAGCACAGTACACAAACTAACGCTATAATTTGACTAAGAGTATTGTAATATTGCACAGCAGAGTTGTACTTACTTGGAAGAACTTTGTGTCCTCAACTCTTCAAACACCGGTAATGTAAATAGAGACGCCACTACAGTTCAGCCACTTCCTAACAAAAGCTATTCGGTCTCATTGTTCGTCGTCATGAAAGGCTGCACATCGTTCATATTGCCCTTACAACTCCAACTATGTTTTTGCACAAAAATCAAAGCATAAGCAGATGGAAGAGCATAAGAATATTCGTTTGTCGTTGCCGTGGTATGTAACAGCATAGCATTTAGCAGTCACCATCTGAGTAACAATCATTGGGCCATCTTAGGAGGCAAGCTGTCAGACATCTAAAAACAGAAGACCCCGTTTCAGTAAACCCCTAGCCACCGCCTTTCTGCGTTGTCACTGGCACATTTTTTTCATTTTCTGTTCTTTATAATTTGTTATTGGCCCCTATGTCTCTATCGTTTGTTTTGATTTCGGTTAGTTAGCCATCTTGTTATGGAGGTGTCAACTCCAGTGCTCAATTAGTTGTTTTAAACGCTGACACACTTCATTGGCTAACATTATTCCTAACACGACTTCCTTTTTTGAGAGGCCAAACAGAGATGGAAATTCGCCGCAAATGTTTGGTCGCCAATATTGTAGTATAATGGGCCATTGAGGAGAAGGTCTGTTTTGCGAAGGCTGTTTCGTTCGCATGTCTGCGTGAAGCCCTTGTACATACAACCTGTACCGACACTGAACGCACCCTATTGAGTAAGAGCTTTTACACTATAGACCTGCGTTGTAGCTCCGCCCACTTCTAGAAGCAATGTTTACATTCTTAGCCAACAGAAAAAAAAACAAAAAAACAGTCTGCGCATTGTAATGGTCCAATTTCCTACGTTTAATTATTCCAACAGGCTATTGAATAATAGCCGTGAGCACAAAAGCAGTTTGTGCTCATTTTGTTTCTGTGAAGATCCATAATGAAAGCAGCTATATGCGAAATGGTGTTAATTAGTATTAGCAAGAACCTTTCGGGCATAATATGCAGCTCTAAAACGCAATCTTATCCGTTCATTCTAAGAGCTACTAAAACCTCTGAAGAGACAAAAGTTGAAGAACTATGCCCAATATATCTGACATTTAAGGCTAAGCGTGCTATTTGTGGCCATTGATTTGATAAAAGAGGAAGAGCAATGAAAAAATGAACCAAAAGACATCTGTAATCTATAGCTAGTAAATGACTCACTCTAGAGACTCTCGAAACAGCATATGCGTAAAAGAAATTTCATGGTAGTGCTTACCAACTATATAAAGCAAGTTGCATAACGACTCATTTTATACAATGTCTTTATCAGCAAACTTTGGCGCAGACATGGGTGCTCATTTCAGGAGTATTCAAACTTGCATCATTTTGTTAGCGTTCGCTATCGTGATGCCAACATCGAAGTGCTTAATGGAAGGAGTAAGTAAATATCGTCTATTATTTAAAATATTTTAAGATTAATATTGCAATGTTAAAAAATACTTGAACAATATTAAGCTATAAACTGTTCCTAAAGTTCAATAAATGTATCTGTTTCTTTAGACAGTGATTTCCCTACAGAGTAACAAAGTTATCGTTTAGCAAATTATTATTAAATTGCTGGACAAGGATCAAAAGGGAGAACCAAATATTGAATGTTTAGATTACAGAGTCGAAATCCTAGTGTATTGAGAGTACAAAAACGATGCTTTATATGCGGTCGATATTGAGATTTTGACTAGGAAGTATGACATCGTAAAGTATGTCTCAAAACAAATTCGTTCTGTTCACTAACAAGAAATCACAAGATCATTCTTGCATTTCTCTGAAAGTAATATGCCACATTGTAGTGCCGTTGTAGTGAAGATGCCACAGTTTTCTAGGCACAACGACACTGAGAACACGCCGCTGTGCTCCATTTTTAGAGGTGGAGAACAAAACGGGTAAACAATCACCTAATACAGAGTTATTTTTTGATCTACTTTTGCTCAGAAAAAGACTACTACAACAAGATGAAACATTTTCAATAAATGATAGCGGCCAGCGAAAGCATCAGTCGTCAATGACGAACCACTTCAGTGTTTCCATGCATTCCTCCAGGCTTGCCAAGTTCAATAGTTCGCCTCAATATCACTATTTTTCAGGCCAGTGGTGAAAAATAAATCCATGGAGGCTACTTGGTTAGTTTTTGGCTACTTTTATTTTACGTCCAATCAAAATATTTCTTTCTTCTGACGTTGCAGAAGCTTAGCTAGGGATCACGGTGTCAAAATATGGTCGCCAAGCTGTTGTTCTGGCCGCCAATTTTGAATTTCACATGAAAGAAACGACCAATAATTCATTGTTACTGTGGAAAAAATATTTCATGGTGCTTCGTATTAAAGAGCAGGCTTTCGCTTAATCGCAGTTTTACATTGATGGGAAAATAACGTCCTCCAGAAGTAGAGTTACTAATTATTAAATTTTGACACGCAGAAGCGCTCCATGACTGACTACTCCGAGCCATATTATTCGTCAAGAAACAAACGCAGAATACACTTTTCAACGCTCAGCTAGAAGAATTTGAAGAAATTTCTGCCTGCTACACTGGTTTCGCCTGATTGTCGCAATTGCTCGTCGCAACGCACGCAGCATCTGGTATTCGGACAGCCCCTACTATGAACACGGCAAAAAGTTTCAAGGAATGAATACGTGTTGTGTTCACCCACGGTAGGCATGGCAGCGAGAAATGCTATTTTTGACGCTGGCAGGTGCTGATGTGGCAACGCGAAGTGAAAGTAGCTTGTGATCAGCAATGTGTGATCGCATCAACAACTGCTTTCAACGCTCTTTGAGGGTTTCTTATAAGAAGAATACGTGACACCACACTATAGCTAAATCATATAGTTGCGTAGTTATTGCATATACGCATAACTTGTTCCTCTCCCAAACATCAGTTTTCATCACTCCTTTTACATGCGAAGCACTTCTTAGTAAACTTCGGCAACTTGGACTGCATCTATCTATCTATCTATCTATCTATCTATCTATCTATCTATCTATCTATCTATCTATCTATCTATCTATCTATCTATCTATCTAGCCGCCTACGACGTCTAGCTCTGCTAGCCATCTCGATAATGGTATCAATACCAAATTAGCATGGCATAACATGACTGTATGGCGAACACAAGTCACTATTCATACCATAAAATTATTGCATATATGTGATGAATGTCATCATTTACATTTCATGGTCTTGCTGCTCTGACTGTGGTTTCGATCACGTAGCATACTGGAAAACTTGTATGGTATGACATAACTCTATGTGGAGCATAAAAGATAGACGCTAACGTGGAAATCATTAAATGCATGTCATGTAAATCATGACTACATGTCATACTCATGGTGTGCTCGTGGGCGTTTCACTGACTTCACATATACAAAATTTGGTATTTCAGTTCATGAATGAATGTCGAAGGTATATGAAGAAGGATTACTGGTGAAAAAAAGATTATTCCCGAGCTACGCGTTATGTAAGGACATGACCACATTCCATGCTCATGATGCGCTTGTGGCCGTTTTCCTAGCTTCATATACATAAATTTTGATGTCCCATAACATTAGTAGACGACGAAGATGAATGACACGTCTGAAAATGATAATCCTGACATGCGTGCCATGTGAAAGACTACTAAATTCCATGCTCATAGCACTTTCAAGGCCGTTTCGCCAACTTCACATATACGAACGGTAATGTTACGCGAGTGAATAGAGACGAACACAAAGGCCCAGCGCAAACATAATAATCATGACATGAAAGTCATATACGGCATAGTTTATGGCTACTTTGTAACGTCGTTCTGAAATTAAAGTGACATATCAACCTTCCCCATTCGCGCTTCACATATAATTCACATATATTGATTCCCACTGTACGTGAGATCTGCAAATTTTTTTGGCGTTATTTATTTTCTGTGCGCAGCAGCACGCTTGAACTCACTAGCTGTAGCCCACCACTCTGCCTTCAAGTAAGTCATCTGTCTATCATCCTGAAGTGCAGCTTGAAGTGAACAGAAGAATGAGAAGCGCTCAGCGTTCAGAACAAATTGCGCCTGAGGTATTAGAATTCGGAGTCTGGGAAAATGCATTTTAATTTTTTTACAGGTTTCTACTGGCACCAGCCGGTGAATTCGTTTGTTTGCATACCAGTATAGCGCCTATTCAATCTATGGAACTCGCCAAGGCTTCTTCGTCTAATTATCTTGATATAATTTGGATAGTGCATAATGAACCAAGAAACTGATAACTAGTGAAGTTAATTAAAAATATCAACAAAAATTAGTGTAACATTGCTGAAGCAAACCGCACAGCTGCATTACCGCAGCAGACTAATTTCACAAACTAGTATCTCAAGATTTGCATTTTATTTGCTGATCAGGTTTACATTCGCAAAAATAGAGCTTAAATTTGTACATGCTTAGATACTTCATTTGAAATACGCATTCTATAGGAGGCATTATAGGGGCCATTTCCGAGAAGTAACCTATCAAAATTTGGCACGACTGGTCAAGTTAAGTTTACCCTAACTAGCAAATTAGGCAGAAGTTGTTTCTATGAGCAATTATCCACGGCATCGTGAAAAATGTTTTATTGGGTTTTATTCCATGGAGGATTACCTTAAGGGTACCTCGACAGGACCAGTCCTTTGCAAATATGACTTTAATGGTGCTAACTGCTCGGTTTTCGTCATCATAAGACAAGTGATCGGGAAGTGACGGAAACATATGCATTATTATAAGAGCTGTAAATATGCACACACCGAAGCAGTACTGCTATATATTTTCGCTTGAAGGCTCGTAGTACTAGTTCTTTGAAGTAAAAGTTTGCAAAACGTATAAAGGGTGTTTGATTTCTGCAACAGCACAGAAACATTGGTGATCCTGAACAAAACGTTTTCTGAAGCCAAAATTTCTGCTCTTGTTATCCTAAATTGCGAATTTTAACGGTTCACGGTACATTTCGTCAAATTTCAAAATGAATGCTACAGCTTTTAGCCATCTGCTTCGCACTGTTTCAGCTGAAATCCTGCGCGTGTGACTGTTTTTGCCAGTTTTACTGTGCATGGCTTCAGTTGCATAGTTTGGGACTAGTTGTTCTGCTTTCTTCACTATTCATTCAGCATTTTCATAGTTCCCAACCTGTATTTACATTGAACAGTGATGCGTTATTAGCACCGGGAACGAAGAAACCAAATTCTCTGTGAGATACGTGGTCCCAAAAAATTAGCTAATGTTCATTGCGATGTGTGGACAACGCGATCAGAGATATCACTTGATGGCTCAATGAAGTAACGTTTTAACTGCGTAGAAAATTTACGAGTCCTTTATTATCCCTAGAAAATTTTTTTACAGTGACTTCATGTGTTGGCGTCATTTGAAGGAATTCTCACGCCGTCTAAAGCGATGTTTATCTCTTCATCATAGTAGTCAGCATGACACAAAAGTCTCCACAGAATTAGATATGTGTTTATAGTTCGCTCGTAATAGATCGCTCGTAAAAGATATATTCTTGTGTTGCAGCTACAGAACCGCTTTATGTAGAAGCATCCTATTTGAAACCTGGTAGAATGTGCCACCCCAACTAACAATGTCCATAACATGACTGAACCTTAATGACAACCGTAGTAAACATAGTACACCTGTACACATCAAGCAGTAAATTCCACACCAAGATGGTGCCAGGATCAGTAATAATACTTGTTGCAAAGGATAGTATCTGAGGAGAGAGAGGCAGGGTGTACGCTTCACAGTAGTAAGGAAACCCACACCTGTTGTAGGGCATACACTACCACAGAGCACTTGAATAACGTGAGATGGAGATATCGTAGCTTGTGTAGTGTACGAGCCAAGGCATTCCGCTTTCCATTGACGTGAATGTTAATGCGCTAAATCACTCACTCTCAGACAATGACCGATGTCTACCGAGATTGTAGAGATTCTCTGGCACTTTTTAGAGTGGTTTCAGTAGTCGTTGGCACTACATTGAAGCTGTTGGCCGTTGTCGACGCTGTTGATTCACTGAAAGGTGCCTCGTGTTGGGGAAGAGGTGTCACAAGCTGACGTGAAAGGCTAAACTTGTAATCGTACTGTGAACCACTGCGCACGCAGCATATTGCCGTGAAGCACTTTCATGTCTTTTTTGCATGCCGCACCGCATTCCTGTTTTTTTTTTGTAAAACGTAACATGTCGTGATTCGACTGTCAGAATCGCAGCCCCGCGCATGCAGCTGTTTCAGGGGGCTTATCTCGAATAATCACCCCTGTCTTGCAATTTAGCGAGTATTCTACTCCCGGACGATCACTGAGCATATGTTCGCCGCCACCAAAGGCGAGCTGCACAGTTTTTAGTTGCAAAATTTAGCCTAATAAGCGGGCGCTTCATTCCTACGGGCCTCGCAGTTTCCTGTTTTCTGGCTGCGGACACACCTACGTGATATTTGGCGGAGTTGCTGGGTAGGTTTTGCGGAGGGGTCGCGGCTTCATTGCTTACTGTGACTGCAGCATGGCCTTGCTATTGTAATTTCAAATAGAGAGCAGGTGTGATCACAATAGTGTTGCGTCATAGTTCGCATACTGGAAACACCGTCTTCGTCGATGACGTTGGTAGGTTCTTGCCTTTTCGTTCTCAAACAACCTCCCTTCAAAAGGCTGTTGATTTTAGTTTTAATTGTGAAGCTTAGGGGTCTTCGTCAGTATGGTGCCACATCTCTGAAGCTCGGCGATGTGTACCACATGGATGATGAGGAACGGCTTCGAATGTGCTCGGGGTGCAGTAAGCTGTCTTAAAGTGTCAAACGTCACTGCCTAAGCCATGGCCGCGGTGCTTCAGAGGAAAAACAAGGCCGTCGTCTGCACCGGTAGAGGCAGTCTCGAAGAATGTGGCTGGCCTCACCACAACGCCAACACAGTGTGCGGTCTTCGGGAGTTCTCGACGTGTCGCATTTTTTGCTCTTTTATTGCCCTATCAGAGAAATCGCAGCAAGGAGCGACTTCCTCGCCTTCTTGGACCCGACAGCAGTGCCCACAAAGCTCCATAACTCGGAGCCGACGTTCGACGTCGACCCCATCGTAACCCAGCAGAGGCAACAGCTGCTTCAGAACCATCTTCTAAGTTTCGCAGATACTTGGCGGCTATATAAAAGATTGGAACAACGTCGGTTCCAAAACATTGAGATATATTAAGAAGATACCTACCCCCTCTTCCAAAGTCCTTATTGTGCGTCAGCGCGTTCTGGCCTATTCCTACAAAAGGAAATCGATGAAATCTTGCAAGACTCTGCGATTCAACCACCCAAGAGCCCTTAGGCAGTGCCGGTCATCCTTGTCAAAAAAAAAAAAAGAACGGAAGCCTTCGATTTTGCATTGATTATTGCCAGTCAAATAACATGGTCAAGAAGGACGTCTATCTCTTACCCCAGATCGATGATACATTGAACGACCTAAGCAACGCAATTTA
The DNA here is from genome assembly GCF_013339725.1 of Rhipicephalus microplus. NCBI lineage: Eukaryota > Metazoa > Arthropoda > Arachnida > Ixodida > Ixodidae > Rhipicephalus > Rhipicephalus microplus. The sequence goes on along the minus strand of NC_051168.1, from coordinate 115,834,389 downwards.
CTTTTTCTCAATGACTATTAGGACTCCGTCATACAATCGGATTTGAGAAAGTATCGCCATTAGCACGTCAGATGCACCATACGAGTTCAGGGTGATGCAATTTGTACTTCGTTCTGCCCTAGCAACTTTCCAGCGTGTAATGAACACACTATTCTCCGGTGTCGAATGAATCTGTCACGTGTACCTTGATGGCATTGTCATGTTCTAATCCAAATTCAGTGACCACCTCAAAAAGTTTCAAACAGTTTTGAACAAAATGAAATTATGAGGACCAAGTATGTAGCCAGAAAAACTCCACTTCGCCTACGAAGACCTGCAGCTTTTTGGTCATCTTATATAGGCAAAGGCAGGATACGCCCACATTCACAGACAACTGATGCAGGCATGCAGTTTTTTTCAGCAAGCAGACCTGATAACCAAGCGCACGTTTTTAGGGATATGCGCGTAAGGATTACCGAGGAAAGTTCAGCAGGTACTTTCTGCACATCTGCCCTTGACTCAGCTTGCCAAGTTCTATGTATTCTTAGAATAGCAAGATCGGAACATGGCTCATTCGATAAACGTAAACAGCATATACAATTACCAGACGTTCTTGAACACTTTGACGCAAACACCAAAACAGATTCGTACAGACGGGAGTGGCATCGACGTGAGCGCAGTTCTTGTCAAGAAAAAAAAGGCTACGATAATGTCATAGCATATCCTAGCCATCCTTTGTCCTCATTGGATGCTAACTCTTCTACGACAAAAAAGAACATCTTGGGATATTGTGGGCCACGTTAAAATTTTGATGGTTCATTTATGGGAGGCTCTTCAAGGCTGTGACTGACCATAACGAGTTGTGTTGTCTGGCCAATCTGAAAGACTCATCCGGCTGCCTAGCTTCATGGAGCCAATGGCTTCAGGAGTCCCACGTCATGGTAGTCTATACGCGTGGCTGTAAGGATTCCGACGTAGGCTACCTCTCACGAGCTCCCATTGGCGAACTTGCAAAGCCCGACGATGCCTTTTTTGGGCCTATTAGCGCCACCCCTTTCACAGCATAGGAGTGCTTGTTCTCAAACCTTCGACAACTCGTGAAGTACGTGGACTACAATTTTACCACTCCTCCTGCAGCATGCAGACCTGGCTTCTTTTTCATGGGTGCGCTAAACGAAGTGGCCATTAGAAAGATACTTGCACCCAATTAGACCCTTACCTTTTGGTCGTTACATGTGGCTTCCGATAGTAAATTCTACAGCCATGCACGATGACCCTGTCACCAGCCATCTCGTATTGGTTCGCACTCTCTGCAGGTACTACTGGCCCCGTTTCACTAGCAACGTTGCGCACTCCGTAAACTATTGCCGTGAAATCAGCAATGGAAAACATTACCAACAAGACCAACTGGATTCCTTATAGCCAATTCAACCCCCGCAGAGCCCCTTTCATATAATGGGTATAAACCTGCAGCTTTTGGCCCTCTTACCAAAGCAAAATTAGGTAAAAAGAAGTCATAGTGGTGACAGATTACTTCACACGATACCCAGGAGGTACGCCCTTACCGAAACGTACGGTGGTACACGTCACCAAATATTTCGTCAAATCCATTCTTCCGTGGCATGGCGCTCCTGTAGTACTCATTGCAGTGGCAACATATTTTATAGCAGAGCTTTCTCAAGCTATTCTATATCAAAGTCGTACAGATGACCAGAGAACGGCTTCGTATCATCCGCAGACAAATGGTCTCACGGAACGTTTCAACAAGACCATTGTATATATACTCATCATATACGTGGCCGATAGCACAAGACCTGGTATACTTGATTCTTCCTTATTTGTCCTTCGCCTACAACACAGCAGTGCAGGGATACCCTTGGAAATGACGCGCTCAAACTTGTCCACTCGAAGGACTGCACCACCACTCCTTGATGGCATGCCCTTTAATGTCGCTGACGAGAGCTAACCTAACCGTCGCTGCCTACCTCCAGTGCACAGAAAAAGCCCGTTCGCCGAAATGCGCTATATTGCACACCAACCGACGTCTTTAATTTCATTCATACTCACTTCTTAACGCGTGTGCCATTGGGGCTGATTTTAGTGTTTATATCTGTGCACGCAGTCTATTTACCGTACGGGTGATGCTTCTTTAGGGGTGTGGGTAATGCCACAATAGACTTAATGTGTTTCTTTACGTCGTGATGCGAGTCCACAGCACTACCTGTGTTTGTGATGCGGCACGTGTCTCAATTCATCTGGCGGGATCGCTACCCTACGCATGCGTCTAGTTCAAAGGGCTTATCTTGAATGGTAGACGCTGTTTTGCAATCCAGTCCAGCAGACACTTTGTTCCCCAGCGGCCGTCGAGCACATGTTCGTCGCCACCGAAGCCGAGGCGTATATTTTTTCTTAGTAGTGCAGGAGGAGAACAAACTTTATTGTAAGAAACCAGCAGGTTTAGGTGGCTAGGCCTAGGCCTCCCATTAGTGGACGTCAAGGGTTTGCCTTGACTACACCTCACGGGCGTAGTAGCACAAGTTCACCTAATAAACGTGTTCTAGTTTATTCTTTCGAGCGTCTCAGTTTTCAAGTTGCCGTTGCTCCTACGTGATACTGGTTCTGGATTTTTATACGATATCCCAGCGAAAGCCTCTGTTGTGCTCAGACTAACAAAGCCTCCCGGTGGCCGCTCGTTAGTTGCATGATGAATTATTTGACTTTAGCGCTTTTAGTCGAGGATAATAACCTGCTAACCTAGAGTGCTGTTGAATAGGTAGCGCAGTGGGTGGAGTGCTTCTAAGCTATGGCAGTGAACAGAGTTGTGGATTCGGCTTCATCAATGGTACTTCTTCTAGTTTATTCATACCATCTGATGGGGTGCACCTTTTACTGGTATATCATCTCGGAAATACGCCAGTGAATTATTCTAGTACACCGACATACAATTCCCTGATTTTTTATTTCCCAAACCCGGATATAGTGTAATACTATAAGTTAGGTGCAGGAGGCTTACGATGACTGCTCACTTGAAGAAAGGGCAAAATCACGTTACGTGCGGCGAATTTTAGGGACGGTAAACAGCTGGCATGATTTCTTCGAGCGACACAAAAGACGGTTCTTGCAGTTAACCACAAGTTTGCAAACACTGCCAGTGTGACTACAACGCCCGGACCTCCAAATCTTGCATTAGCATCAATTTGCTTGTTTCTTAATTTTATGTCCCGCCGCCGAGGTCTAGTGGCCTATGTACTCGACTGCTACCCAGCAGGTCGCGGTATTGAATTATGACTTTGGTGGCTGCAATCTCGATTGACGTGAAAATGGTGCATGCCCGAGTGTGCTCAGATTTCGCTGCAACAACCATAGATAGTCAAAGCTTTCAGGGCTCTTCAATTCAGCGTTTCTCATAATCATATGGCGATTTTGAGACGTTAAACCCAAAATATCAGTAAATCAATCATATTTGGTTATCGTAGCAAAACTAATTTTGCTCAAGGCGATATCTGTTTATCTAAGATATTTCTGCTTATTTTTTCTTAGTCCGATTACACCTCTAGTTTAGTTACTGTCGTTCCTGATAAAATTGTGCTAAGTGATTTAATGTTTGAACATATCTCCAAATGATATTCGTGAGCAAAAGATGCTAAATACCTGCCGTTAAAACACTTGTTTGTATTTCTTTCTCGCTGTCGTGCTACCTTTTTACAGTCTCAATTAACTTAAAGTCCCGTGACTGCCATTTCTGATTCGATTGCGGCAAGTCTTGGTACTTTGATGAACTTCCGCAAACCATCTTATAAATTATTCGTATAAAAGAATCACAACATATCCATAAAGTGAATAGTGATTGGTTGGACGAAAATTTCGCCAGTCCGTCCGTGCTTTATCAACCCATTTGTTCTTGATTCTGTTGGTCCATGCGTCCATCCGTGCGTCCATTCTTGTGTCTGTCTATCCGTGTGACTGTCGGTGCATCCATCTTTCCGTGCGTTTTTCCATGCGTCCATCCGTACGTCCGTTCTTCCGGCTGCCCATCCATCCAGTCGTGCGTGTGCCTGTTCGTGCGGCCGTCCCTCTGTCTATTTGTCCATTCGTCCGTGCGTCCGCCCCTCTGTCTGTTTGTGCGTCCGTCAGTCCAACCATCTATCTGTATGTTCATTCTTTCGAACGTCTATCTAGCGAACACTGCAAATAGAGCTATATCCCATCTTTTCATCATGTATTCATCATATGCAAGTACCGCCAGCAACCGGACATTGTAAGGGCTGCTCTTGTGCCACCGGTGGCTACAAACACCATCGAAAGATGGTCAGACTACACCCTAAGGAGCTTCGCCCCTAAAAAGTTCCGTTCAATTCTTGTGTTCGTTTTCAGTCATTGTTGGTTACCTTGTCATCTTTTTGAAACCCTAGTCAATTTCAGACACAGTAACTTTTTAGCGAGTCAAAATTTTTTTAGCGAGTCAAAATTACGTAATCTGTTTCTGAAAGGTACATGCTTTTATTCGTTATATACTTTCCAGCAAATATCTGGCAGCCTGAATCAACATTAATTTATGAACTGTAGTTCTGGAATCTATTAAGGTTAATTTTTTCATTCGTTGTAGTCACCTTCATCCATCAAAACTGTCATTCTTGGTGGATTAGAGGCAAGTATTTTGTATTGTGCGTAAAAGAAGCGATATTTGTAGATCAATTTGTCCACTTAAGAATTTCGTTTACTTTTCTTCTGCAAAATTGGGCAATCTACTTCAAAATCTGCGTAAACTGAAAGTCCTGTAGTTATCAGTTTTTATCCCATTCGTGCAAACTTTTGTTGTTGCCTTGGGGTAACTATGGAGGCTCTGATAATCAGTAAAGGTTCTAAACAGATCCAATTGTGGGTTTCCTTGTACGAAATCTTGATTTTCATGCTTTTCCTTTTTTTTTCCAGCCTGAACCAAACACCACTAATGCAACTGTTCTTCCTGTTCCAACACCGGTGGGTGTTTGATCTCTTCTGCAAGCTAAGTCACCCGAAAACATATAAAAACAAATAGGTAACAGCTGAAAACAATTGGCAGGTTTCATAAAAGCAATTATCAAGGCACATCATTATGTTTTCTATGATAGATATTTGAAGTGAATCAATCATATAAAGCAATAACAGGTTATACGACCTCTTGGATTATCTGTATCTTATCATGGTGAAGCTGCTTCTTTACCTTTGCTTACGAATAAAAACTTCATACATAGAAAAAATAACGGCAGGGCAAATGTGTTCTATAGTAAAAATATATAACACTATGTTCGATTTCTTCCAGCCAAAAAGTGTTTCTATAAGAACATCAAATCAAGACGTCGCGGTAGCCTTGTGGTTAAGGCGCTCAGCTGCTGACCCACACGTCGCAGGGTGGTATTTCTGCCATGGCGGCTGCATTTTTGATGGAGACGGAAATGCTAGAGGCTTGTGCGCTTAGTTCTTGCGCATAGAATAAATAATCGCAGCTGGTAAAAATTTCCAGAGCCTTTCACTATGGCGTCTCTCATATTGTTGCAGTGCAACGCGAACAAAAGATGACAGCAGCTTACGGCAGCGAAAAAGAGCGTATTCAGGATCAGCTGTACAGCAAGATGCCTGCTTCGTTGTCGTCCCGAAAAACCACCGGACCCACTAGCGGGAATCTACAAAACATTCCTATCACCGTTCTTTTTCATATAAACACGTGTCACTTGCCCCTCCTTATAAGAGCATCGCCCCGATGCTGATTCAGACGCACAGTGTTTTTTAACGTGCAGTCAGTCACTCATATACGGCTTCATACGCACTACATGAACAAGTTCAGGCTGGTGCTGGCGACGCCTCGGACATTGGGGACTGTCGGAGACAACCTCGTAGGTGACGTCACTTAGCTGGCGCGATACTCGGTATGGCCCGAAATATCGCCTTAGCAGCTTCTCGGACAGTCCACGTTTTCGTACGGGTGTCCAAACCCACACTCTGTCACCGATTTTGTACGTTACAGTTCTATGGCGAGCATTGTAGCGGCCTGCGTCGTAGTCTTGTCGCTGGTGGATCCGTAAGCGGGCGAGCTGTCTAGCTTCTTCCGCGCGTTCAGTGAACACGTCAGCGCCTGTGTCGGTAGCGTCCCATTCATGTGGCAACATCGCATCCAGCATAGTCCGTACCTCCCGTCCATGAACCAAGCTTAATGGAGTCATGCGAGTCGTCTCGTGTTTAGCCGTATTGTATGCGAACGTGATATAGGGTAAAATCTCGTCCCAATTCTTATGTTGGACATCCACGTACATCGACAGCATGTCTTCAATCGTCTTGTTGAGGCGCTCCATTAGTCCATTTGTTTGCGGGTGGTACGCAGTGGTCTTACGGTGAGTCGTTCCACTAAGCATCAGGACGTGTTCTAAAGTGGCTGCCGTAAATGCTGTTCCGCGGTCTGTGATCACGATAGTCGGAGCACCGTGGCGTAGCACAATATTTTCTATGAAAAATCTCGCCACTTCCACGGCGGTGCTTTTTTGGATAGCTTTTGTTTCGGCATACCTGGTTAGGTAGTCTGTTGCGACTATAACCCAGCGATTCCCTGCAGTAGAAGTAGGAAGGGGTCCTAAAATATCCATTCCTACCTGTTCAAACGGTGTACGTGGAACCTGAACTGGTTGCAGCTGACCGGCGGGTCTCTTTTGAGGTGACTTGCGTCGCTGGCAATCGATGCAAGTGTGAACGTGGTGCTTGACGGCTGTTGTGAGTCGTGGCCAGTAGTATCCCTGCTGTACTCTTGCCAATGTGCGAGTGTAGCCTAAATGGCCAGACAGTCGGCTCATTGTGACATGCTTGGAGCACTTCAGTTCGAAGGGGTGCAGGAATAACGAGCAAATAGGGAGCTCCGATGGACGAAAAGTTTCTCTTGTAGAGGACGCCATTGCGTAAGCAAAACGACGATAATGTCCTTGCAAAGACTCTAGGTGCCCTCGAAGAACGTCCGTCCACGTAAGTTAATCAAATCAAGCAATTCAGGGTCACTTCGTTGTTGTTGAGCAATCGTGGACGCGTCGAGAACACCAAGGAAGGCCATATCGTCGTCGTCAGAAAGAGAAGCTGACTGTACTGGTGATCGAGACAGGCAGTCGGCGTCCGTATGGCGCTTCCCAGACTTGTGTATGACCGTCATATCAAACTCTTGTAACTTCAGACTCCACCGTGCTAATCGGCCGGTTGGATCTCTTAAATTAGTCAACCAACAGAGGGAATGATGGTCACTTATAACTTTGAAAGGGCGGCCATACAAGTACGGGCGAAATTTCATAACTGCCCAGACCACGGCGAGGCATTCTTTCTCAGTTGTTGAATAATTGGCCTCAGCGCGTGTTAGCGTCCTGCTTGCGTAGGCGATCACTCGTTCCGTGTCTTCTTGCCACTGCACAAGCACAGCTCCGAGGCCTACATTGCTTGCGTCAGTGTGAAGCATTGTTGGCGCTTGTTCGTCGAAGTGAGCAAGCACTGGAGGTGTTTGAAGACGTTGGCGGAGGTCAATAAACGCTGCTTGCTGTTCGTGATTCCACTCAAAGGTGGCGTCGTCTCTAGTGAGGCGAGTTAACGGCGACGCAATCCGTGCGAAGTCGGTGATGAACCGGCGATAGTAGGCGCATAGGCCCAGAAAGCGCCTGACAGCTTCCTTATCGGACGGTACTGGGAACTGTGCCACGGTGCAATTTTTTCGGGATCAGGCCGAACGCCGGTACAGCTGACGACATGACCGAGAAACAGCAGTTCTTCAAAACAAAAGTGGCACTTCTCTGGTTTCAATGTGAGGCCTGCGGATCGTATGGCTCGTAAAACAACTTCTAGCCTCTTGAGATGCTCGTGAAATGTTGGGGAAAACACTATCACGTCGTCTAGATAAACTAAACAGGTCTTCCATTTTAACCCTGAAAGTACAGTGTCCATGAGCCTTTGAAAAGTAGCGGGCGCTGAGCACAGACCGAACGGTAGAACTTTAAATTCATATAAACCATCCGGCGTCACAAAAGCGGTTTTTTCCCGATCTCTTGGGTCTACCTCGATCTGCCAATATCCACTTCTGAGGTCCATTGAAGAAAAGTAGCGAGCGTTTCGTAGCCTATCGAGGGAGTCATCAATACGTGGAAGCGGATCCACATCTTTCTTAGTCACTTGATTCAGCTTCCTGTAATCTACGCAAAAACGCAGGGTACCGTCCTTTTTCTTAACTAATACTACAGGCGATGCCCACGGGCTCTGTGATGGCTGAATCACATCATCTTCAAGCATTTTAGCGACTTGTTGCTTTATCACTTCCCGTTCCTTTGGAGCCACACGATCAGGATTCTGGTGTATAGGCATTGCTGCGTCGTGGGTAATTATTCGATGCTTTGTTAGTGGCGTTCGACCGACCCGTGATGTCGATGAAAAGCAGTCCTTGAATTCGGCTAGCAGCTCAACAAGTCTCGTTCGTTCGTCCCTTGACAACGTAGTACCAACGTCAAAATTAGGTAATGATTCTTCTTGAGGTGCTTCGTCTAGGGCCGATAAACTGCCTTGGATTTCCGCAGTAGTGTCAAAGTAAGCGACGGCTGTACCCTTCGGGAGATGTCGGCGCTCAGTGCTGAAGTTAGTGAGCAGCAAGTTTGTGCGTCCAGCAGTGACAGTGACGAGACCTCGAGCAACTGAAATACCGTGGCTAAATATCAGTGAGCTTATTTGGTCAGCAATGCCGTCGCCGTCAAACGGCTCATCCCCTGCCACCGAAACAAGCGTACACGATCGTGGCGGGACGACCACATCGTCATCCGTCAGACGCAAAGGCCCTGAACAAGACGTATGTCTCGGCTCTGAACAATCGACTAAAGTAGGGCTGTTGTTGTGAAATGTAATGACACTGTCAGGGATGTTGATCACGGCGCCATGTTCTCTCAAGAAATCCATTCCGATAATCATGTCTTTACAGCATGAAGCGAGAACGACGAACGTCGCCACGAAAGTAGAGCCACCGATGTCGAGCCTTGCTGTGCACATTCCGACAGGCATCAGTAATTGGCCGCCTGCCGTCCTTAAGTGAGGTCCCGTCCACGCTGTCTTTACTTTCTTGAGGCGTACGGCAAGGTCATCACTGATAATAGAGAAGTCAGCCCCGGTGTCGACTAAAGCTTTGACTTGCTGTCCATCCACAAGAACGGTAAGGCCTGGGGTCACAGTTTCGTCGGTATTACGTCTTGTCGGCTTTACAGCGTCCTGAGGTGGGAGTAATGGGGGCTTTTTTTCTTCGTCTTGACAGCCTGCAACCTTACCCCCTGAGGTCGCCGCCTTCAGTTTCCCCGGTGTGGGCTGGGTGACCTCGCTCCTCTGGTGTCGGCAAAAGTGCGGCGCTGCAACGAAGGTGACTGGGCAGGAGAAGGAGAGCGTGGTCGATGTCGGGGGACCGGCTCGTAATCAGTTATAGCCTCGTCATCATTGTTACGGCGGCCGTCGAATGGGTGTCGGAGTACCGGAGGTCCTTGAGAACCGACATCTCCACGGCGGGATACGTACTGGTTGGCATGTCGAATGTCATACCGTGGCCTGAAAGGGGGAGACGGATCGGCGCGGTGCCAGCAATAGCAGGCTATGTGGCCTACACCTCCGCAGTTGAAACAAAGTGGACGCCTGTCGGCAGTGCGCCAGGTGTCTGCTCGGCGAAGCTGTGGTTGCCGTGATGACTCCTCACGCGACGAAGGCCATGGCAAGCCAGAAGACGACTGGTCGTATGGGGGCTGGATGGATTGGCGCCACGGTGTCTCCCCTTGTGGTGGTGACCAAGGAACAGTTGCAGGTGGGGGGTAGTATGAAGGCGGAGCGGGTGGGGAGCTTCGAAGGGCGGCGGCGTACGTCATGGGACGTTGTTCGGGGGCAGGATCAGCTGTCGAGAATGCTTGGCGGATTTCGTCACGGACGACTTGAGCGACAGATGCCATGGGTGTGTCCACTACCGGAGTCCGCAGCCTTTGTAATTCTTCACGAACAATCTCTCTAATCATGTCACGTAAGGAGCTATGGCTGTCAAACGTCACAGCGGCGGCCTGAGTTTGGGGGCTGCTGCACAAGCGGTCATATTGTCGGCAGCGTTGGTGAAGGGCCCGCTCGATAGCCGACGCTTCTTTGATGAAGTTCTCTACAGTGCTTGGCGGGTTGCGCAGAAGTCCGGCGAACAGCTGCTCTTTCACGCCACGCATGAGGTAGCGCAACTTCCTATCTTCAGTCATCTGCGGGTCAGCCCTCCGAAATAAACGTGTCATGTCTTCGGCGAACATGGCGACCGTTTCATTGGGTTTTTGGACCCTTAGCTCTAGTAGTTGGTGGGCGCGGTCACGTCTGTCGACATTGGCAAAAGTTTCAACCATCTTCTGGTGAAAGTCGGTCCATGTGGACAGGTTGCCTTCTCTGTTCTCGTACCAAGTACGAGCGCTGTCATTGAGATAGAAGTAGGCCCGGCCGAGCTTTTCCTGAGCAGACCAGTGGTTGATCTTCGCAACACGGTCATAGTGGTCTGACCAGTCTTCTACATCTTCGTGTGCGCCACCACCAAAGCGTTTAGGCTCCAGTGATTGAAAAAAACGTTACCTGGGATGGAGTGGGAGGACTGGTGCCGAGAAGTACAGGCAGGGGGCTGGTGTTAGCCATTTCTAGATGTCCGGTAGAGGTTTTCTGCGAGGGGTTCTAGTCTGGAGGAATACCTCGTAGCCGACGGCTGAATCAATGGACAGGGGTTGCAGTAGGCACGTCCGGGCTGGATGAACGGCTCCCACTAGGAGTGTGAAGCATCGGGTAGTGTCACGGCCCAGCTCCTCCACCAGTGTCGCAGTGCAACGCGAACAAAAGATGACAGCAGCTTACGGCAGCGAAAAAGAGCGTATTCAGGATCAGCTGTACAGCAAGATGCCTGCTTCGTTGTCATCCCGAAAAACCACCGGACCCACTAGCGGGAATCTACAAAACATTCCTATCACCGTTCTTTTTCATATAAACACGTGTCAATATTCACGGGGGTTTCGGGACGTTAATCTCCAAAAATTATTAGGGACATCAAAAGAGGGTTTGTATTCATTGACTGCATTTGAGAGCTACATATACCAAGTGCAAAGAAGTCAGTCCTAGTAGTGTTCATCTGCTTTATTTTCTCCTCAATCTCACTTCGCCTTTCTACCTTGTTGCTGTAATACAAAAAACAAGGAAGTCAGCCAACTAACAATCTTACCTTAATCATCTCCGACAGGGTCTTGTCAGAGTCTTGACACAGTGTCGTGAATGACTAAAGTAAATAAGGAAAGTGATGAAACAGCCAGAAAACTAGAAGCTGCTCCGCCAGGAACTTACACGCCCGAGCACACAGAAACAAACATTTTCAGAGCAGACCTATCAGCATAAAATTCATGCATCTTCATGAGACTCAGAGAGCCGAAAAATGCGAGAGAAATAGATTACAAAAAGTAGCGCAGCTTGGAGTGATTTTCGCAAGGTTGTGCCACAACAAAGAGCTGGGTGCCTAGCTGGTCCTCACTTTATCATGCATTTACCTTCTCACGGCTCATTCCGACACCATCCTACACTTCATACCGTACAAGGTTATCCTTGCTGTCTCCTGTTGCAAATCTGTTACGTATAAATTAGGCAAGTTTTATTATTCAGTATGCTGGCCCACGAAAAATTAAGGAGAAACACGGGTGGTTAACAATTAGTAGGGACCATGCGTTTGAACTTCCCTTGTTAACCGTCTGTAGTGACTGCTTGGTAGGGCCTCAGTGCATACCGGTCAAAGATAATGATAACGTGTTTATTAACTAAATATCACATGCCTGAATCTTAACAGCCATCCTATGAAATGTACTTCAAAATGGGTCACTTATCGAATCAGATATATCACTCCCACCTCTGGCATATCATGTTGTTAACGATCATAACTTCATTCAACATCTTACACCTCCCCCCTAAATTACTTGTTTCCTAATGCATGTGCCAACGTAAGCAAACCAAAATTACAATGGAAGACAGTGCAAAAAGTGTAGGTAAACAAAAGAAGCCATAAAAACGTTATTTCACTGAGAGAGGTTTTCAAAAGTTATAATAATTTGAATGGCAAGTCAGGAATAAAACTAAAGGGTGAATAATCAAAAATCATGCAAGAACTTGCACTCTGCCAGTAGTTTTAACTTACACATCGGATATCACTTTCGCGCAGTAATCAGTGCATGCTAAATACTACTGTGTCCTCAAAAATAATTTTCTTAGGCATTTATGTGAAACAAACTTTCCTGATTGTGAAGGTGTGCTCGTTTCAGCTTCCAATCCACCCCACTCTGGAACACTTAAGTCCTCGTCCTGGTGAGGTAAGTCATGTAGACCATGATATAGGCCTGACTATGAAAATCGACGAAAGGACATTATCACGTCAGTGTGAACGGGGAATAGAACACGATATGGTGCAAAAGCTTGCCTTCTCTTCCCTCATGATTTAATACACATAGTGTATTGTAGATAGAAGCAATCATGCAGTAGGAACACACAATGTAAAAAAACATCGGCATATATATTGTAGAAAAACCCATAATTTAATTTATGGAACATAGAAAAACTTTAGTGTTATTGTGTAGAAAAATAGGGATAGCAAATGTAACAGCCCTTTTCCTTTATTCAGACTCAACTATCTCGTTCGTTCAGTGATCTGCGTTTTTAAGTCACCACTGTTTCTCTGTAAAAGCATTGTTAAGTGAACAGAGCACGAGACTTGCGGCTACGTGAGTAGCGATGGACAGAATAATACTCTTCTGTAAGGAAGTGTTTGAACTGTTAATGATTAGCCTTTTTCTGCATTTTTGAGACTGTCAACTTCTTTGGTGCTTTTCTGGGTGAACGAGAGAGCTTGTACGAGAGAGCTCTGTACGAGAGAGCTTGTTTCGGCAGACAGTCATCCTTGTATCTTTTCGCACATAGCCATCAAATCGCCAACTTCACAAAGTGGTTGAAATTGATATGCTTCGAAAAAAATTCAGTCCCCATTCCACGCACCAAGGCCTTGCATCACGAACCTTGTCGTGTACCTTGACTAAAAACACCACCGACCAAACGTTTCCACGTGCACCAACCAGATATCCGGGTTTCCCTTGTGTCCACGATCCATCTTTCTTCACTGCAATGCAAGGTATCGAGGAAGAGCACTTGCTCGCAATTTACGAGCAATAAACTAGTTAAAGCAGGGAAGCCGAGAAACTAAGTATTATATCTCATGAATGTTGCTAACTGGTATTGCAGCTACCACGCATTACATTTTGCGACAGGATCTGGCTCAGATGTTAAACTTGACGAGTTCGGCCGCCTTGCCGCGGTTAAGCTGCAAACAGAACACCGTTTACATGAACACGTTAAACTCGAAGAACGTGATTTGATGAAGCCAGTGTTTCATTTCGGCACTTTGTACACAATGGGCTCCATTGAGCGTAGGTATTTGCGGCAAGGCTTTATCACCGGGAGAATCTTTAGCTGTCTGACCCAGTCCCAACTAGGAATTCCGAAGATTGACTCAGATTAGAAATATTGACCTGTTTGGAACGACACGTTGAGCTTACCAATAACGTATTATAATACGAGCTGATATCCCTAACGCATTTTGCTTGACACAAACTTTGTTTATGCAATAGAAAACTCTCTATCTTGATTAACCACCATCATGCGTAGTATGTCCTGTCATTATAATTTCTAAAGATAAAGAACTTTCGTTTGTACCGCGTTTTTAAACTAAGTATAGATAGCAAACCTGGGCCTACCATTGTCTCACAGCACTACACCACACACGAAAGTGCCATCAGCTGCAACAAGAAACAACGTAACTTACATTTCTGCTCTCTGACTTAGTAGGAACATGCGTAACAAACTAATTGTGACAGTTTATGTAATATTTTACACTGTTTAGTACAGTGCGAATAAATTTCATTTGGTTAACTTTTGATATCTTTCGTTGTTTTAGCGTTAGGAACCTGTATGTGTTCACGTAAACTGTATGTACGTGTGCTTTTTACATTGCGAGCTTTAACTGCACAATATCATCTATACACGGTGTAAATTAATTTTTGGAGAAAATTTCTTGCACATTTATGATACGTGCTCTTTAAAAGACTTAGTTGTGAAAATGTTTTTGATCAGTATATATTGTTCACGTTCTATATTATACTTGCATATTATGTACCTGTAATCATTTTCCCCCCCACACTACTGTCACAAGTAGGTATAGGTCACCAGGCCTTATTCAAGCCGTTCGCATGTGTTTTTAGTCTTGACAACCTTCCAGTTTTTTTCTGCTGAATAGAAAATTTGGATTTGAAAGTTACGTTTGGATTCTGCAGCAACCTATCAGCAAACCATTCCTTTTTTGCAAAACAGATATATAATTTTTGACAATTACCTGGTGTAAGAGTGGATTCGAGTTATTTCCGTTATGCAATTTCTTTCATTGTTCTTTTCGTTCTCAACGCCTATGTCTATTTTTTCTATCGAATGCTTGTTACTCTAGCTGTAACAGTGTGCATTTTCGATTAAAATTAATTCCCATAAATGCGTCAATATCGGACGGTATGTAAAATGTAATCTTCCCGTACTTATGGGTCGTTTCGTTGGCGGTGGGGGTGCTCTGATAAGTGAATAAACTGCAATTTTGAATGCCCAGCTAAGTTATATACGACGCAATGCTGCGCCTAAATAACCTCGTGGAGTAAGAGCATTCTTGAAATAGGAAAAAATGTACTCCAATAACTGTTATGCTACATCTGTGCTAGGCATATTTTATTTGTGTTTTAGCTTGAGTATCAACGAAAAATCGTAGTAAGTCACAAGTACATATATCGTAGCATCTGTATTTTAGGCTTCCAACCTATGTATTTGATATCTATATGCCGGAATGCACTTGCGAGTATCTCTGCCCAACCGTTGTGTGGAGAGGTCATCATCACTTAGGAATCTCGGATTATTCGATTTTTAATAATTTATAATGTAATGCCGACCTGCAATTTTTTTATTCCTACCCGACGCTGTCATGTAGTGCAAATGGGACAAAATTGATCTATCATTTTTGTCGGATTTCATACCTGGAGGCAGTGAAATGTGAAACCAACTTCCGCTTTCTAGCAATGTGCTGGTAAACTTGCAGTAAGGTTTTGTGCCCAAAACATTCCTTCTTTCAGAAAATTTTCGCCTGTAATTTCAAGCAAAAAAAAAGAGATAATCTCGTTGATTTTGCAGGGACTTTCAGTTATAGTTAAATTATCCTATTACGAGACATATTTAGCTGTCACAGTGTGCCTTCAACTGTTTTAATTGGTTTGGCACATGTACAATGCAAGCATAGTCCTTGAGATTTCTTTCTAATATTTACTCGGAGCGAATTCTATTTCACTATTGGTGTTAGACTTGAAGCCCACAATGGGTAGTATACTAACAGTATATGACCTAATAAAGTCATGCTTTGGTTGTGCGGCAGTGTAGGGACTAGTCAGGATTTCAAAAGTCGGCAGTACGTCAGACACGTGTACATAAGGTATGTGTGTGCGTGGATGGCAATGGGTAATATTTCTATTGTGCAGAAAATTGGGCTCGTCAACATTTGCAGGAATAAATTCGCTGAATAGAGAATTTCCGTGACTCTGAATGGAAATTCTCCGGCGCACTACAGAACATCACTGTGGTCAAGTGCAATATCAATTAACCTCCAAGCAAGTCAATTTGTATTGCCACAACTGCATTGCTACATATGTATTACACACACTTCATTTGCGTTTTACTTGGGTATCAAAGAAGAGTCCTGGGAACATTAGAGTGTACTTTGTAATCTTACGCCAGTCTTTCCAACACCACTTCCAGCATTTCTCTTTGCGACCACACTATCACTGAGGAAAAAAAAGAAAGACCTTAGTGGTGCCATTTGCGACGAAGCAAGTCACTCACAGTAGGGTGCTATTTCTTTTGCCAACTTACCTATTGGCTTTGTTAGGTTGATGCAAGAAACATTTTCAGTAAAATCTAAGTTCTAGAAGACAAACAAGTTAGGAATGCATTTTAAAATATGCACTGTCCCAATACTTGTGCTCTCAGAGCAGTTTCCGTGATGGATTTTTCATCCGCTCATGTATTCGGTTCTACAAACGCTATCAACTTTACTACGATTCCGCAATCCCTGCTTATGTGCAAGTTGAAAATACTTTGTTCTCCTTTACTTTCAAAGACGTATAAACTTCTCTTAGCCGCGCGTCCGCTGTGAAGCATCACATCAACGAAGATAACCAGCGGCTACTACACGTACGAGTATATCAATTCAAATTTGTCTTGCTTCTTCCGTTTGTAGACGACGGCGTCAATGTTTCCCTCGTCGTTGACGTTGGACAACAAATCAACTGAGGTCGTGGTCGGGCTCCTTTCATAGATCAATTAGTATGGCGTCACCTGCATTGTTTCTTGCGCGGGACAGGCTGCGACCTTGTTTCCGCGTAGCGCAAAGAGCGTTCGGTCTCTTAACGATCCACTTGTTTTGTTAACAACATTCAATGTCACCGGCGGCTCCAGTGTCTATATCACTTTGTTTTAACAGTCGGCGTGATAGCTCAATGGAATGCTGAAGTCCCGCTAGCCTCATCGACTCCGTATTGCATCAGTGATAGGCCCGGCAATGCTCTGTTGTATTGAACAACATCGGTAGTAAGACGCGGTCAGAAGTACATTTTCTCTATTCTCGCAAACATACGGCAAAAACCGAAATGACCAGCCGCTGGGTCATTCTGCATGGCCTGCATAAGTTCTAATTGCAATACTGACGATAAAAAAATAATGCTCCTGGCTTATTCAAGATAAATTGATGCAAACCTTTGCCTAAACGCCTTTATAAGACAATCGCCTTGCCCTCAAGGCATTTGACAATATCTGCCCGCTCCAGTTCACTCGCTACTTTGGTTGGGGTGAACTGGAAAGTTTGGGGGGGGGGGGGGGGCTTGCAAGCACCGACACTGTCTACACCACGTACTCGCACCCCCATATAAAAAAACGCTCCTTCGCTAAAACATTGCTTGCCACCGCCTTTAACGCAGCACAAACGCTTTCGGAACGTGCTACTTTTGGCGTTCTTAAGTCAGCACAAACGCACAAACACGTATTAAACACGTTGTATTGAAGCCGCTGGCAAGCCATGTTGAAGTCAACGTGCGTATCTGAAAAGCGGCTCAAGCTCCCTCTTGCTAGACGACTTGAAAGGCCTTGCAAATTAGCTGTGAAAGCTAGGGCGGCTAGTCGCTCCAAACTTTGAAGCACCTGGCATAAAGTTAGCGGTAGAACTGAGATGTAGCCCATATGGCAGTGAGACACTCTTTTTCTGTTGTAGAATGACAGGTTTTTCGCATCGATTGCAGCCGGCTGCCGTAGCTTCTAACCCTTCTTCTGTCCATCTGTCTACTGGCCAAAGAAAGTGCCAACTCGTTTGCCGCATGTGTCGATTTGAATCCACGTATCAGCGTAGTAGTTCAACTACAAAAGTATTTCGGATGTCTGTAGACCTTTTTTGTTGTTGTTTTTCTGCTTGCATGGCTTCTCACTTAAACTCCACGTCAATCTTCGTGAAGCGAGTTAGGGCTCGGTGATTGTTCTGGATTCCTTGAAGAAGCGTCTGTTCTATTTGTACGAACTGAGAAATTTGGTTAGCTGGAAAGCAGTGAAGGCAGCTGCTTTCCTTAAGTAGAGGCAAACTCTAGACTTGGTAATAACTCGTACCAAGAATAAGGACTCCTCGTACGCAAAGCGGCACTTTACTTGCTTTAATGTGAGTCAGGAATTCTTGATTCATCCCCGCAGGGGTGCCTTCGCAAGTGGGCGTTTGGTGTGTTGCGACACCACGGAACAGAGTTAACGAGGGAGTTCTGGCTCTCTCGCACGCCTAGCCATGCGTGGCTTTGCCGTGTCTGGGGAAAAGGGGATCCTCGGGGTTGAGTCCACGCTGGGTGATTGGTCCCTCAAGGCCTCCCGGCAAAGGCAACACACCCTTTTGGCCCCGTCTTCAAGTAGACGGCACCCCTGGGCTGACCGACAACGGGAAAATCGGCAGTCGCCTTTTCCTGTCTTTCTCTCTCTCCTGAACTTCGTCTTTTCTTTCTTCTAATCTATCCTGTCAACTCCTCACTTCTATTTACTTCCATCTTCCAGGCGGCAAGGGTTAATCTTGTGTATGTGCCCTCTCTTGGTCCCATATTATTGGGTTATAGTGGCTTTGTACAGCTGGCGCTGGCATGCCCTTATAATTGTGCCGCCGCGTCCCCATGTTGGGCTCGATGGTGGGTGGCGGACATGGCTGCCGATTTATATATACTTTATGGCCTCTTTTTCATTTTCTAAACTGTCTGATTGCCCTGCGCCTAAGAGGGGGTGCACCGAAGCAACACTGAATGTATTTATAAAGCCGAAAGAAATTTTCCCGCGCTTTTATGTGATCCACTGTGAAACTCAAGACAAGAACGCAAGAACCATTTCACCGTTTGTTGTTTCCAAATGCCTCACCAATAGCCTTGGTCAAGGATATCAGGCTACACGTATGGCTAGTGGGGACTTTGTTTCTGAAGTTCAAACCAAGACCCAGTATGAAAACCTCACAAAACTCGCCTCTTTTGGAACAACACCTGTATCTATCACACCACATCGCTCCCTAAACAGCTCCCGAGGCGTAGTGTCTGATCAAGACCTCATTAACGTGACAGAGAGTGAGCTTCTCGAGGGCTGGAACGAACAGCATGTAACGCTTGTACAGAGAATTAAGATTAGGCGTGATAACAAAGAAACACCGAGAAAGCACCTCATTGTTACATTTTGCACAAGCACACTTTCAGAATATATAGAAACAGGCTACTTGAAGGTGAACGTCCGACCTTACATCCCCAACCCCCGACGTTGTTTTAAGTGCCAGCAATTTGACCAAGCTTCCCAAAGCTGCCGCGGCCGTCAAACCTGTGCAAAGTTCGCAGGAACACGCTACAGACAAATGTGAGGAAGCCACTACCTACTGCGCGAACTGCGATGGTGGACACCCCGCTTACTCTCGTAGATACCCTACATGAAAACATGAAAAAGAAGTAGTCCCCCTAAAGTAAATGAAAACATCTCGTTTGGGAGGCACGCAAACGTCTACTAATGCAAGGTCCTTCGTTTGCGGTGGTGGCACGAAAGGGGACAGTGCCACCAAAATCCATGGCGCCTGCATGTACCACACAAAGTGGACGAGCGCCAGCACCATTCACCCTTCAGCGGAAGTAGCACAGGCTCTTCTGCAACCAAAAGGCTTGCAGGCATCTGGACCTGAAGCCCCAAGGCCTTCTGTCTCGAAAGACAGCCCTAAGACCTCCGTTCCTGCACTCGTGAACCCCAAGCGGGCATCCAGCGCCTCGTCCGAGGTGATGAACACAGCAGCAAGTCCAACGGTGTCCTCGGCACCGAAAGACTAGCCCGGCTCATTGGAGCGCGCCCAAAAAGCAGAAACTATTATTACAGGGCCTGGGAAGGCCTCTTAACTTGACACAATACTTCTTTTGTACACACAGCACTCTTTTACACTCACAATGAATACACAAGTAATACAACGGATGGTCAAAGGACTGCTTAGAAACCTTGACGATATCCAGGAACTCTTACACGAACACTTCCCAAAAGTGCTGTGTGTACAAGAGACACACTTAAATTTCAGAAACACCAATTTTCTACGTCGTTTTATAATGTTCAGAAAGGACCGATATGATGCTGTAGCCTCATCTGGCGGTGTGGCCATTATATTTGATGCATATACACATCTACCGCTACAAGCATCCTTTGAGGCAGTGGCTGTTTGAACAGCTCTTTTGAACAAACTTTTCACCATCTGCCCTCTTTACATACCTCCACAGTACCGTCTTGAAAAACATAAATTCCAGTCACTGATACATGAACTACCGGAACCTTATGTGGTCCTTGGGGACTTGAATGCACATTATGGTCTATGGGGCGACTCTCTCTGCGATGCACGAGGTCACCTAATTGAACAGTTTTTCTTTTCTTCGGGTGCGTGTCTGTTGAATAGGAAAGAGCCAACATACTTTAACCTCGCCAACAAAACCTACTCATGCATAAATCTCAGCATTGTGTTCGCATCGCTTGTACGTCTACTTCAATGGAAAATGATCAACAATCCTTTCGGAAGTGATCACTTTCCGATTATTATAAGTGCACCACTAGAAAAAGGTCCTCCACATGTTCCCAGATGGCAGACAGACAAAGTGGACTGGGAACAGTTTCACAACACTACTCGTTTAAGTTGGACTGACATATGTAGGTTAAACATAGATAAAGCTGTGCAGTACTTCACAGGTTTTTTTACTGATGCTGCAGCCAAGTGCATACCGCAAAAATCTGGTATGCCGGACAAGCGACGGGTTCCATTGTAGAACACTGAGTATCAAAATGCCCGAAAGGAGCAGAACAGGGCCAGGGGGTTGCTTCGGAATTCACTGACCGCCGAAAATCTTGACAGCTTTAAGAAAATAAAGTTTCAAGGTAGGAAAACGCGTCGGCAGGCAAAAAGAGAAAGCTAGCACAAGTTTCTATCTAGGATAAATTCCTGTACACAAGAAGCTAAAATCTGGAACATGGTTGGTAGGGTAGCAAGTACACACACTCCCACTCGTAAACACACAGGGTGGCAGCCTGGAAGATCAGGCGAACTTCCTCGGTGCACACTACGAGCAGGTGTCTAGCTCATTACGCTATACTGAAGCTTTCCAAAGATACAAAGCAAGGGTAGAAACGCAGACACTAGAATAGAAGTGCAGAAATTACGAGGCATATAACCAACCTTTCACCTTAGCTGAGCTAAAAACACCAATAAACTCCTGTAGTATTTTCGCCCCAGGCTACGACCATGTCATGTATGAACTGTCGAGAAATCTGCTGCTCAAATGGCAAAAAACTTTACTCTCTCTATACAATGCTATCTTGCTTTCTGGCACTATCCCTGCTTGCTGGAGAGAGGCTATTGTTATCACTATCTTGAAACAGGGCAAAGACCCTTCCTCACTTTCTAGTCATAGGCCCATTGCACTTGCAAGCTGCCTTGGTAAACTATTTAAAAAGGGGATAAACCGCCAACTTTTACGTTTCCTTGAAACACACTATCTGCTCGACCGATTCCAGAGCGGGTTTCGAGAAGGTAGATCTACGACTGACCATCTGGTGCGCTTTGAGGCAGAGATCCGAGGCGCTTTCGTCCACAAACAATACTTCCTCTCTGTGTTTCTTGATATAGAGAAGGCATACGACAAAACATGGCGTTTTGGCATATTAAGGGACTTGTTTCACCTGGGTGTGCGCGGTAGAATGCTTTTCATAATCGAGAGTTACTTGTCCAATCGGACATTCCGTGTCTGTGTGGGCAGTATTCTCTCCCTATGATTTGTCCAAGAAACGGAAGTACCTCAAAGAGGTGTACTTAGCTGTACACTTTTTATTATAGAAATTAATTCCTTGCACCTATTCATCCCCCACAACACGTTCTTTGTGCATATGTCGATGACGTCCTGCTTGTCATTAGGTCATGCAACCTTGCAATGTGTGAGTAGCAGGTTCAGTTAGGTTTAAACAATGTCTCCAAATGGGCAGCGGAAAACGGATTCCAACTGAACCCACAAAAAAGCACGTGTGTCTTGTTCTCCCGAAAGAGCGGCATGCACTCAGAACCCGACATTGAACTGAACGGTCAACGTCTCTCTGTTAATGCGGAACGTAAATTCTTAGGCTTAATCTTCGACAACAAGTTGACCTTCGTACCGCACATCAAGTATTTAAAAGCAAAATGTTTAGAAGCCATGAATGTTTTAAAAGTGGTGTCATGTACTCTCTATAGAAGCCTCATTGGAACCCGCTTAGATTATGCGGCCATTGTTTATCAGTCTTCTACACCAAGTGCTTTTAAGATGCTGAAACCCGTGCACCATTTGGGGATCCGCCTATCTACGGGTGCTTTTCGCACCAGCCCAGTAGAAAGCCTTTACGTTGAGTCAAATGAGTGGTCGCTTCACCTGCAGAGAACCTACATATCCTTTGTGTATTTCCTTGAGGTCAAAGCAGACAAGAAGCACCCCTCATACTCCACTATTAATGATTTGTTGAGCTCCATTCTGTTTCAAAACAGGCCTTCGATGAGGCAGCCCTTCTCAGTTCACCCGTAGGGTCTGGCTGAGGAAGCTCAGTTGAACACAGTTTAATGGCTTCTGTAGTATACCTGCCACGGTGGCAGTGGCAGACTACAGACTGCGATGTGTCTTTCCTAGAAGTTACAAAACATGCACCAATGCCCATATTCGAACATACTTCCTGGAACTTCAACACAAATACAGCCGTCCTGAGTTCTTTACAGATGCCTCTAAGTCTAACTTCTCTGTGTCCTACGCTGCTGTCGGCCTATCCTTTTCTGATGCTGGCCCTCTGCATCCAGGCACAAGTATCTTCACAGCGGAAACTTACGCAATACTTGTGGCGGCTAAACACATCAACCAACTACAAATAAAAAAGCAGTAATTTATACGGACTCCCTCAGTGTGGTAACGGCTCTGCACATTCTTAAAAAACCAAAAACCCTGTCCTCGTCTCATTATACTCCACTTAATGCACACTCCACACCCTCAAAGAACATGTAGCGTGCTGGCAGCCAGGGCACCGTGAGTTCCAAGGTAACGTGATGGTGGATCAGCTTGCTGCATTCGTTCACAAAAGCACTGCCACTACGCCCATATCAATACCGGCCCTTCATCTTAAGCCGTCTCTCAAATAAAAGCTCAGGGACTACTGGCAGAGCAAGTGGGATAGACACACACAAAAGAAACTGCACAATATTAAGCCACACCTTGGCCATTGGCCGCCAGTATCAAAATCACGTCACACAGAAGTAACACTAACGAGGTTGAGGATAGGGCACACATACACGACACACTCATATCTTTTGTACGGTAGTAACCCACCATTGTGTGATAGATGTGGTGAACCACTTAGAGTTCTTAACATTTTAATGCAGTGCAAACAACTAGACACTCTAAGAAAACAACACTTTCCATTACCCTACCGACAACATATATCTTTACACCCTGCAATGTTCGTCGGTAAAGAACCACTGTTCACTCATAAATCGGTGCTAGCTTTTTTAAGAGATGTGCGCTTTTACCAAGTCATATACCCAGGCATTGCGTAGCGCAACCTCTCAAGAGAGGTTGCTGCTGCAGTGGCTACATTGAAAACCACTTGCCTCGTGGACCTTGAACACAAGGGCGCTGAGGAGGCACTTGTGCTTAAGTCAAATATTTTTACACATGTCTTTATTAACAAAACTTTTTGTCACCAATTTTTGATATATATGTCACGCCAATGTCATGATTTTAATACTTATGTTTTTACCCGCATTATCGCGAAAAATTTTAAGGCCCCCTATACAGCCACGACACATATCATTGTCCACATCTCTAGTCGTTGAAATTGCACTCCTTGGCCATCAATAGGCCATACATCATCATCATCATCATCGTCATCATCATCATCATAATTATTTATTCACTGATGTGCAGTTAGAGCACTGGAGAGGGTCATAAAAATGTGACGTGACAACAACGACATGCTCCAAGCACAGGCGTTCCTGCAAATTATATTCAGCAAAAACTGTATGCGTGAGCATGTCGCTGCTGACTATTCTCGCATAAGCGTAACAATTCTCGTACACCCCCGCAGCGGCGTCTGAGTAAGCAGACATTTGTTGATTATCGACACTATGAATCCAAGCTTACGGGAGATCTCAACTTTCTCTGACGCCTAGCCGCGCGTGGTGTAGTCATGTCCGGGAAAAAGTGGACCCTGGGTGTTGAGCCAATGCACCCTTAAGGATATTGGGCCCTTAAAGCCTCCCGGTAGAGGCAACACACCCACTTGGCCCTAGCTTCGGTCCTCGCTTTTTCTTTTTCTCTCTACCTTCACACTCCGACATTCTGTATTGTTGTGACTCTTTTTGGTCCTCTCATCTGTCCAATTTACTGCTGTGTTTCCTGGCGGCAAGGGTTAATTGTGTGTAGTTACCCAACTTCAGCTATTTCAGTTTTAGCGGCAATATATGGCTGGCGTCTTCAAGTGTTCTACCTTGCAGCAAGTTTATGTTGAGCTCAGTGGTGGGTGGTCACTATCAACGCTGAACTTGCTAACTCTTTTTGGCAAACTTCTTTCCCACGCTATCTGATCACCGCCCAAAAATGTGGCGTACTGACGCATTGTCCCCTTTTGTTCAACGCAACGAATCTTTCTCCGAGTACCACATCCTTTACAGCCGACATAAAAAAACTGCCCGTAGAATTTCACCATTTTTGTACATCAGTCTCTAACACAAGCTGGTGGCCGAAGTTATAAGGTAACAAAGATGGGAAGCGGTGATCCTCTGCTTGAAGTTTGTGATAAGACCCAGTATGAGAAGCTCTCAAAAATCGAATGTTTGGCAATATCCTAGTGTCAGTGGGCCAACATAGGTCGATGAACGCAGTGCACGGGGCCATGCCTGACGATGACCTTGTCGAACTATCAGAAAGTGAACTGCCGGAAGCCTGGCAAGATCAGAATATAGTAAAGGTTTCAAGAATAATTATATGGCAAAAAGAGAAACGGATCCCAACAAAACCCATCATTATAACTTTCAGGGGCAGCAACCTACCTGAATCTATTGCAAACAGCACCCCGTCGCGAAGGCCTAGTGCCTGACCTACTCAGCTGTTGACCCGCAGGCCACGGGATCAAGTGCCAGCTGAAGCGGCTGCATTTCCGATGGAGGTGGAAACGTTCTAGGCCCTTGTGCTCAGATTTGGGTTCACGCTAACGAACCCCAGGTGCTTAAAATTTCCGGAGACCTCCACTGCGAAATCTCCCTTAATCATATGGTAGTTTTGGGACGTTAAAGCCCGCATATCTATTTCAAACGGCTATTGTAGTGTTCGTGTCCGACCATATATTCCCACATCCCGTCGTTGTTTTAAGTGTCAGCTTTTTGGACGTGGGTCGCAAAACTTTTGAGACACACTAATAGTGTAAAATGTCCACCCAAAGAATACTTATCTGACTACTGCGCCTATGCCGCATGTTGGGCTAATTCTAAATGGGATCATATTAACTATTAATGAACATGCTTCTCGTGAAAAAAAGTGAGCAGAATAATACAACTGAAAATAAAACTTTGCTTTTTTTTAATAAGCAGTGAAACTTTCTGCACAACGCAATCAAATATATCTCGTTTTCGCTGATGTGACACGCCGGGTGCCTTGCCAGACGTTCCCGCAGTCGCGAGTGTCGCACAGAGTGCGATGCGCTCGTGTCACCAGCGCACCCGGCTGGAGCAGTCTGTACTCCACCACCTGACAAAGAGGACGGGCCGACTTTCATGTCTGCTGGACCCCTAACCACTGCAAGCGCCATTGGGTTCGATACTTCTATGAAGATGCCTACCATGCAGGCATCATCCACCTTCTCCAAGAGGTGATGAATAAAGGCCCACTCTTCCAACGCCTCAGACGCTGAAGAATAGACGCAAGGGGGGAAGACGATGACGAAGTGATAGAAGGACGTGTTTTGCTTTCTTCACTCCAGCAAATTAGGTTTTTCCAGCCGTCCAAAGCTTTTTACGGTGTGGAGGACAACATCAGCTGTGACTCCTGATATCAGAAAGTTGTGTGACGGTACTGGGCGCCGAAGTTTCACAGTCACCATGGCGGACGGAAGCAGCCAGGATGTGCAAGCGCGGCAAGGGCCACCTTTTCCACAGCGTGGCGTCAGAACCAACAAGCTTGTGAGTTAACCTGGATTTACAGGGTTTATTACATCAGGCCACAAACACTCATTTTGGAGGCGATGAGGAAAGCTGAGGACAAGTGGAATAAAGTAAGCTTTGCGAAAAAGGTGAGAGTTGCAAACCAGGCAGATAACATGCAGGAGGCGACATCGGCCTACTTTTTTATCAGTGAAGATATTTATTCTGAAGAGGAAGCAGGCTTTTTCACTCAAGTAACATAATAAAAGAGAAAATTTGAAGGGATTCCTATCGTATTCAGACCATTGGAGGAAACGACTACCTTCTAGGAAGAAAACCCTAACGTTGTAGCCTCAGAAATTGTTGTACTATCTAAATAGAAAATGCCATCGTTCCGAGTGAACCGAGACGAACGTTTCTCAGTCAACGTGAGCTCTGTTGCTTTAGCCAAAAGCTTGTTATCTTGTGCGCAGGTTGCTGGCTTGCTGGTGAAGCCATGCATTCTGGAGTCTTACATGCGAAATGTAGGCATGCACCTCCAGAGTGCACGAAAGAACAACTTCGAGAATATTTAGGAGTGGCAGGCGTGACATCGGCTAGAGGCCAGACTCGTTACATACGACAAGAAGGTGGCATTGTAGCTTTGCACCACTAAGAAGTATGATTTTACAATTCAGATATGACATCCACAGAAAGTATTCCTTGGATTTACAAGTCATCTAGTTGAGGAATATCTGGGTCTAGGAAGACGCTGCTACAATTGTCAGAGGTTAGGACATTTGGCGAAAAACTGCCGAGGAGAAAGGCGCTGAAAAATACGCGCCGAAGACCATCATCACAAGGACTGCCAATCGATAACACAACAATGTGCCAATTGCAAGGGGCCCCATGCTGCTTTGTTCTCTAGTTGCTCGCAGAACAAGGCGTATTCTCTTCAAAATCAACATGACATCTATGGTCGCACACAACAACATGGCGCACCTGAGCCAAACATGAAAACCATGAACCCTGCACGGCCTCTTCGACTGCAAGCACCTAAATGCTAGAACCCTGTAATGACGTACGCGCAAGCTGCAAGGACCAACTAAAGCAACATAAAAGTGTGGGGACATCAACAAGCCAGCAGCAAGCTCGACAAGAGTCTCAGGAGGGACCTCAAGAGAAAAGTAACCACGTGCTTAACATCCAAGAAAGCACGGGCACATCGCGTCCAGGAAGTGTAACACAACCAGAAAACTTGTGTGTGTCGATGGCTCATCTTGTCATACCAATGTTATTCTCGATTTTAAAAGCTATACTTGTCGCGATCGCACAGGCAAACAACCTTCTTTCCTGATGCCAAAGCCATCGTGTTAATGTAAAACGTAGTGTTACAATGAGCCACAACAGTCACTGTGCAGGCAAGACAGAATAATTGTTATCAAAATGTCACGATCTTCCAGTGGAATGCGAATAGTATTTGGCCTAAGTGTGCAGACGCAAGAAATTTTCTGGCTCGGAGCTACTTTCCAGTGTTGTGTATTACAGGGGCCGGGGTAGGCCTTACATTTCGGTTAGCGAACTACGTTGTGTACATGTCCCTTAGATCTACAAGACCGAGCAGAGCAACGATACGTGTGAAAAAATATCTGCCATCAGAACAGTTGAATGCTGCATAACCGGTTTACCCAGAATCTGAGATTATATTTGGTCGTGTAAATAGAACAATAGTCAGCGTTATTCCTCAGCCTTCCACAAACATCTCGCTTTCTTCCTTGGCGAAATAGGGAGTGTCGAAAGGCACGCAAAAAAAGCATGAAGGTTGGTTCTGTGCTCAGCAGTAGTTGAGAACCTTGATAGTTTCAAGAGCATCAAGTTATCAGGCACAAGAAGGCGTTAACAAGCTGGTAGAAGAGCTGGCAGAAATTTTTAATGAGCATTGTTCCATATAAGTTTGAGGCGAGATACCGGAACATGGCTAGGATGGCCTCAGGACGAGAAACACACTCCCTTCCTCTAGTGAATACACAAGGCGTCAACTTGGGCGATCACGCGAACACTTTAGGGGGCAGTTTTCGAACAGCTCTCTACCTCGTCAAAATACGCAGAAGCGTTCCAACAATATAAAACCAGAATAAAAAGAAATGAAGCGCAAACTCCACCACATGAGGCATACATTGAACCTTTCCCTTAACTGAACTACAGGCCTGTCTTGTCGGCTGCAATAAATCAGTACCATGCTACGACTCTGAGGCGTGTGAAATGTTAAAACACCTGCCCATTGAAGCCCAAAAAGCCCTCGTCATTCTGTATAACGCATTACGGTTTTTCGGTGAGCTCTCCTCAGCCTTGAAGCAAGCCATCGCCTTTCCCATTTTCAACAAAGAAAAGACTCGTCCTCAGTTTCAAGCTACAGGCCAATAGCGTTAACTAGTTGGCTTTGCAAGGTCTGATGCACATCCTTGATAATAATGGTCTACTTGACCCAATCCAGTCTGGGTATCGAGAGGCTGTGTGCACCATTGACCACCTTATCTATATTGAGGCACAAAGGCGTGATGGTTTTTACATAAGCAGTGTTTCTTTTCTGTGTTCTTTGATATGGAAAGACGCATGACGCTACTTGGCGCTTTGATATGTTACGAGACGTTTCACATGAAGGTGTGTGGGGTGGAATGCTGGCAATCATTGAAAACTACCTGTGCAACCACATGCTCCCAGTACGAGTTGGCACTGTTTTTCTTTTCGCAAATTTGTTTAAGAAACAGGAGTGCTGCGAGCAGGCGTATGGAGTTGTACACTTCTTGTAGTCAAAATGAACTCCTTGCGCCTCGCCATCGCACGCAATACGTTTTACTGCGCTCAAGTTGACGATGTAAAGGTCAGTTTTATATCGTGCAACCACGAAGTGTGTGAACACTAGGTCTAATTATGTTTGAACGAGATTTCATAATCGGCACAAGAAAGTTAGTCTCTGCAATGCGCAAGCCACATTTGAGAGAATGATGAACGCAATGATCCAAGGAATAAAATTATCCCCCTCCTTTTGTTACCTTGACCGAGGTATTGTCTTTTTGCCCACATTCGACTCACATCTCGACCGTTTACCAGCTATTCTGGACGTTTTCCATGAAGACCGACTCCAGCTTAACGCCTCCAAGTGCCACTTCGCTCGTCGCCAAATTTCTGTGGTCGATCGCCTTGTCAATTCCCAAGGCGTGCGTTAAGCCCCAGAGAAAATTCGGGCAGTCAAAAACTTTCCCGTTCTGAGGACCACAAAGAATGTCCACAGTTTTATGGGGTTGTGCTCTTATTTCAGACGCTTTCTTAAGGAATTTGCGACCATTGCACGCCCACTCAAAGACCTCTTGAAGAAAGAAGCCTCACTTATCTGGGGCCAACACCAAGAGTCATTGATTTTCCAACTTACGACCCTCCTTACAACGCCACCAATCTTGGCTCACTTTGATGCATCAGCCCCAACCAAAGTTCACACGGACGCTAGTGAACACGACATAGGAGCTGTGATATTGCAGCAGCAACAGGCACATGACCATGTTATAGCCTACGCAAGTCGACTACTATCTCCAGCCGAGCGCAAACATTTCATCACGGAGCGCGAATGCCCCGCCCTTGTATTGGAAGTCGCCAAGTTTCATGTATGTCTGTATGAGCGCTCATTCCGTGTTGTAATGGATCATTATGCGCTCGGCTGGCTAGCCTTCCTAAGGACCCACAGGATGTCTCGCTCGTTGCGTCCTACGCCTTCAAGAATACGCGTTCTCTGTAATGCATAAAACACGGCGATTACATCAGGATTCGGATTGTTTATCACGCTATCTTTTGGACGAAGGAACCAATACTGACGCTATCGCGGATCAACATACTTGCACACAGCATGACTACGAGTAGTTACGACGTAACTACAGAAGAAGAGACAAGGACATAAAAAGCACTGACTTCTGAAATTTTATTAGAGAGAACGCTGGAATTATATACTCGTGGCAGAGCATCACCGTGCGATCGCGCAACCATTTGCATCACAGCAAGTCAATCATCATCTCATTATATGGTTACGACGCCACAGCTTAGCACAAATTCACAATCTATTGTGTGGAAGCCGGAAACTTGATTACATTTTAAGTCAGAGCAAGCGAAGGCATGCTAATACATCGATAACCCAGTATTTGGATTTCATTGGCATCCATAATTCCTCGTGTTAGCTAATGACGGTGTTTGGCTACTACAGTGCATTTTTAGAATTCCGGTCTGCAACCACAAACTCTACAAGGGATGCCCAAATGACCTTGCACAGCTGAGCATACACTGTACCGGCCCGTTCGCCCAACATATATATTATCTCTAACGGCCCGGTGCCTGAATGAACGTTTAAAGAAACATCTTTACAATGTATACTCAGCTGTGCAAGGCCATTTGGACTTTCATTGCAGAGGTTGTTGTTGCAGACCGGAATTTGAAAAGTGCACTTATGTAGCCAAACACGGTCAACAGCTAACACCAGAAATTATGGAGGCCAATGAAATTCAAATACTGGGTGATCAATGTATCAGCATGCTTTCGCTTGCTCTGGCGTAAAAAGAAATCGAGTTTCTGGCTTCGACACAATAGATTGTGAATTTCTGCCGAGCTGTGACATCGTAACCATAAATTGAGATGATGATTGTCTTGCTGTGATGCATCAGGTTGCGCGATTGCACAGTGATGCTCTGTCACGAGTATATATTTCCAGCGTTTTCTCTAATAAAATTTCAGTTGAAATCAGTGCTCTTTATATCCTTGTCTCTTCTTCTGTAGTTACGTCGTAACTACCCGGAGTCATGCTGTGTGCAAATATGTTGTTCTGTAATAGTGTCAGTATTGGTTGCTTCGTCCACAGGATAGCGAGATAAAAAATCCACATCCTGATGCAATCGCCTGTTTTATGCATTACAAAGAACGTGTATTCTTGAAGGCGTAAGATGCAACGAGCGAGACGTCCTGAGTGTCCATCAGGGAGGCTAGCCAGCAGAGCGCGTAATGATCCGTGACAACACGGAATGAGCGCTCACACAGGTATGCATGAAACTTGGCAACTGCCAATACAAGGGCGAAGCATTCGCCCTTCATGATGAAATGTTTGCGCTCGGCTGGAGATAGCAGTCGGCTTGCGTAGGCTATAAGACGGTCGTGTGCCTATTGGTGCTGCAATATCAACGCTCCTATGTCGTGTTCAATGGCGTCTGTGTGAACCTTGGTTAGGGCTGATGAATCCAATTGAGCCAAGATTGGTGGCGTTGTAAGCAGGGTCGTAAGTTGGAAAAACGATGACGCTTGGTCATGGCCCCAGGTAAGCCACTACAAACAGTTCCGGGCTCCTCGCCTCGATATCTCCCCGAGACATCTTGCCGAGGGTGGCTCCGGTCCACTGAGCAGAACGCCGACTACATCAACGTAAGCTAGCTTGCCTAGCCGAAAACTTCTGGTAAATATCGGCATTTACACATGTGTTTAGTTTTTATTTCATACATACAGCCACGTACCGCGACCTTGCTTTTTTAACGAATACCATCAAACGGTAAATATTGAATGAGCGGCCGTGATGAATATTTGGCTTGTTTCGTTTAATGTCCCGGGAGTAGTAAAAGGAGCTCTGCTTAGCGTTGGCCACTGGTTGACGGAATCGCCGTCAGAGGGCGCCACCAGCACCGCTGTAGCAGCGTATTGCCGAGAACGCCGGTCTCGTATCGGACAGGTGTTCGCTGCTAACTGCCGATTGACGGCTGATGTAGCTGTCGCAAAGCCACTGCGCCTCGAATTTCGCCCTTGTTCAGTTAGTATCCAGTGCATTTGAACCAAGCAGTATTCGTTTTTATTTATCTTTTGCAGCCCGGTCCGAAAAGCTAGGGCTCCCTACGTCAAAAATGCCGCATGGGCGTCTGCGTAAGCAGGCGTTTGGTGTGTAGTGGCACCACGGACCCGAGCTAACGGGGGAGGGGGTTCTCACCAGAGAAGGATTGGCCACCTTGGTGCAGTATCTGGCCACTACCTCCCACATGCAAACGTGAATTAACTCATGGCCCTCAGTCGAAGGAGCTGACTACGGCGGCAGTCAGATCTGCAACGCAACAGAGGGTGCTAAGAATCTCCAGATCCGGACAGGCTGCCATTGGAACCCGAACTTGGCAACGCTTAACGCAAGCACCTTATCTAGTGAGGCAAGTCTAGCTGTACTAATCGAGGAGCTAAGGGGTGTTAAATGGGATATAATAGAGCTCAGTGAGGTTAGGAGATGAGGCCTAAAGGGTGCTACAGCATGGGCACGTCCTTTGCTATTCGAGCTTGGATGACAGAAGAGAACTAGGTTTAGGGTTTCTAATTCGCAGAAACATAGCTGGCAATATATAGGAATACTATAGCAATAATGAAAGGGTGGTAGGTAGCGTAATTAAACTCAATAAGAGATACAAGATGAAGATGATACAGGCTTACGCGCCTATATCCAGCCATGATGATGCTTCTGTCGAAAGCATCTATGAAGTCGTGGAATCAGCAATGAGTAAGGTAAAACATCGTATACTATACTGATAGGAGACTTTTAATGCAAATGTAGAGAAAAAGCAGGCTGGAGGCCAGGCAGTAGGATATTAAGTCATCAATACTATAAATGCAAGGGGAGAGCTGCTAGGTAATCAGTTGAACGCAATAATTTACGAATTTTGAATACCTTCTACAGAAAACAAGGAAACCGTAAGTGAACATAGAGGAGCCTTAATGGTGAAAATAACAACGAAATAGACTTTATAATGAGTGCACACCGACGCATTGTGCAGGATTTAAAAGTGGTTGACAAGGTATGATGCAGAGACCATAGAATGGTGCGGTCTCTAATTCGTCTTGACTTGAAAAATGAACGACAGAAATTGATACAGAAAAAGCTAATCAATGAGCTAGCACTGAGAGGGAAAGTACAGGAATTCAGAGTCTCACTTCAGAACAGGTACTTGGCTCTTATTGAGGAAACTAAACTTAGCGCACATACAAGGAAAGATAATCTGACGAGTATCATTACAAAGCGTGCAATGGAAGTTCGCTGCAGCGTAGTTAGACAGGACACTGGCAAACTTTCCCTGGAAACAAAGAATCTCATTAGAAAGCGTCGAAGCATGAAAGTCTCAAGTACCACAAACAATATAGAACTGCTAGCACTTTCGAAGTTGATTAATAGGCACAAGGTATTTGATGTAAGAAGGTTTAACATGGAGAGAATCAAACACGCTCTGAAAGACGGAGGAAGCGTCAAAGCAGTGAAGAGGAAACTTGGGATAGAAAAAAATCGAATGTATGCACTAAAGAATAAAGAAGGCAAAATAACTACCATTATGTATAGGATAGTTAAAATAGCGGAGGAGTTTTACAGAGATCTGTACAGTAGTCGGGACAACCATGACCTTAATACTGTAAGAACTAGCAAGAACCCAGATGACACCCCACTTGTATTGAAGGATGTCAGA
The DNA here is from genome assembly GCF_013339725.1 of Rhipicephalus microplus. Taxonomy (NCBI): domain Eukaryota; kingdom Metazoa; phylum Arthropoda; class Arachnida; order Ixodida; family Ixodidae; genus Rhipicephalus; species Rhipicephalus microplus. Next base: position 115,801,068 of record NC_051168.1, on the reverse strand, counting down.
AATGCCTTAGAGAGAGAGAGAGAGAGAGAGAGAGAGATAAAGATACAAGGAAAGGCAGGGAGGTTAACCAGATGCACATCCGGTTTGCTACCCTGCACTGGGGAAGGGATAGAGGGGAGAAAAGAGGTTGCACAAAGATGAGAAGGTACACACAACCATGAGCACACTCGGGGAGCACACACAGTTCACAGGCGGTCGCTCAGGTTTGTTGACTTAAGGTAAAGAAGCAGTGCCTTAGTTGCTTTATGCGCAACTGAGGCAGATGCCTAAGGCCCTAGTATCTTCTGCACACAAAATGGTCCGGGGTCAAGTCGATTCAAAACCATCCGTAGCTGGCATCGCTGTGTGTCGTAGCAAGCGCAGCTGCAGAGGACGTGTTCGATGGTTTCTTCATCTCCGCAGTAGTCGCATGTAGGAGTGTCTGCCATACCAATGCGAAAGGAGTACACCTTTGGGAATGCAACACCCAACCAAAGGCGGCATAACAGTGTCGCATCGGAGCGGGAAAGTTGTGATAGTAGCTTTAGCTTGAGCGAAGGATGCAGTTCATAAAATTGACACCTTTGGAAGCTGGTAGACGACCATAACGTGCGTGTTAGATCTCGAGCCAGCAGGTAAAGTTGTCTTGCTGCATCATTCCTTGATAGAGGAATCGGGACTACACGGGTTTCTTCATGGGCTGAGCGGGCTGCATCATCGGCTAGTTCATTTCCGGTAATACCGATATGTCCAGACAGCCATTGATATATAATATCATGCCCTCGTGCTAGAGCTTCATGATGGCAATGTCTTATTTCTTGTACCAGTTGGTCATGGCTCCTCCTACGCATGGCAGACTGCAAACTCTGAAGCGCTGCCTTCGAATCATAGAATATGACCCATTTTCCTGGACGTTCTTGAACGAGATAATGTAAAGCAGCCCTTATAGCAGCAAGCTCTGATGCCGTAGATGTAGTCATATGCGACAACTTAAACTTGATTGTCATTTCTGCAGCCGGAATTACAGCGGCACCTGATGAGCTTCTGGATGAGACGGACCCATCAGTGTATATCTGCGTTCGGTCTAAGTACAACTCATGTAATAATTGCAGTGTTGCTTGCTTCAATGCTACTCTGGAGTGACTGCTTTTCTTTTTGATTCCCGGAATTTCTAGGCGTACATGCGGCTGGTCGAGGCACCCCAAAAGGCATGCCGTTCTCGCAGCTGGCGTATATCCTGATGGAATGCTGTTTAGGTGCTTGGCTATGACGTCTGAAAACGTAGCACGTGGTCTTCCGGAAGGTAGAAGGGCCAAGTGGTGGTCGGGGACACGGCTAGCATGTCGAATGTGCGCTCTGAGGCAATCCACAGCTATATATGTCCTGACCGGATGGTCTTTGGCAAGCATGATTGTGGCATAAGTAGAAGCGCATCGGGGCAGTCCTAGGCAGATACGCAGTGCCTGACCCTGCAAACTCTCCAATAAATGAGTATTCAATTTGCGAGTGTTAGTCAGTACCGGCAAGCTGTAGCGCAATAGACCCAGAAATAGGGCCCTGTACAGCTGTAGCATGGAGGCCACAGAAGTTCCCCATGCTTTACCGCACAAGAATTTCATGATATGCACAATAGATAGCAGTCTCTTCTTCAAGTACGCACAATGTGGGCTCCACGAAAGACTTCTGTCGATTATTATGCCCAGGAAACGATGCGTCCGTGCATATTTGACACTCTGCCCATTGATGTAAACAGGGTATGGCATCATTGGTTTGCGTGTAAAGGCCATCAACGCGCACTTGACAGTTGATATATTTAGGCCTTGTTTCTGAAGGTAGGCTGTTGTTAGGGTTGCTGCCCGCTGTATTCGTGCACGCACCTGAGGGCGAGTAACTGCAGCACTCCAGAGGCAAATATTATCGGCGTATATCGATAGGCACACCGACTTCGGCAGAACCTTCGCCAGACCAATGAGGGCCACATTAAACAATGTGGGGCTTAAAACACCTCCCTGAGGTACTCCGCAGTAGGTGTAATGTTGGGCAGTTGTACCCTCATATGTTTGTATAAAGAAACCTCTGCCAGTTATATAGTCTTTTCTCCATTGAAACATTCGTCCACCAATGCCCATTGCTGCGAGAGAAGTGAGGATGGCATCGTGAGCTACATTATCATATGCACCCTTCACGTCAAGAAAGAGTGCCACTGATATGCGCTTGCGAAATTTTTCTTGTTGAACAAATGTCGATAAATCAAGGACACAGTCAATGGAGGAGCGGCCTCGAAGAAAGCCTGCCATGGAAGAAGGGTATTTGGTGTATCGTTCCAAGTACCACTCGAGACGAAATAGAACCATTGTTTCCAAATTTTTTCCGAGGCAGCTTGCGAGGGCAATATGGCGATACGCTGTTAAGTCCAATGGTGATTTTCCCGATTTCAAAAGTCGTATTACGACTAATTTTCCATCCTCGGGGAACACTGCCGCTGAGCCAGGAGTTGTTGAAGCATGTTAAAAGTTCTTTTCTAGCTTTTTGTCCAAGGTGTCCCGACGCACTATAAGTAATACCATCAGGACCTGGCGATGACATGCGCTTAGAAGCGACTAACGCACCTTCCAGTTCTTCCATGGTGAACGGAATGTCCATTTCTGGTAATCGCGTCTCATGCAGAGACAAAGCAGCTAGTGATGATCAGGTAACATTGGATCTGCTGAAAGGCGGAGGACAGATTGTGTTAGAAAAGCTAGCCACCCTGCTTTCGAGGTGTCTCCTTACGGGAAGAGTACCAGGGTCTTTGAAGAATGCTAACATCATCTTAAAACATAAAAAAGGAGATGACAAGGACTTCAAGAATTACAGACCGATCAGCTTGCTCTCCGCAGTATAGAAGCAATTTACAAAAGTAATTTTTAACAGAGTTAAGAAAACATCAGTATTCAGTCAACCAATTGAACAAGCAGGATTTTCAACAGGCTACTCATCAATCGATCACATTCCCGCTATCAATCAGGTAATATAGAAATGCTCAAAATATAACCAGCCACTATGCATAACCTTCATAGATTAGGAGAGGGCGTTTGATTCAGTAGAAATATCAGCAGTCATGCAGACATTGCGGAATCAGGGCGTCAGTGAAGCATATACAAACTTCCTAGAAGAAATGTACAGGGGATCAACTGCTACCATAGTGCTTCATAAAGAAGCATAGAATACCAATCAAGAAGGGTGTAAAGCATTGGGATACAATCTCCCTAATGGTATTCACCGCGTGCTTACAGGAGGTATTCAGGAGGTGTTCATAGAGAACAGTAAGGCATAAGAGTTATTGGAGAGTACCTTAGTAACCTGCGCTTCTCCTATGACATCACATTGCTGAGTACCTCAGGGACCGAATTGCAACTCATGATTACGGAGTTAGACAAGGAGAGCAGAAAGGTGGGCAATAAAACTAATCTGCCGAAAACGAAAGTAATGTACAACAACCTCGGAATAGAACAGCGCTTTGCGATCGGTAATAGTGCACTTGAAGTTGTAAAAGACTATGTCTACTTAGAGCAGGTAATAACCACAGAGCCTAACCACGAGATTGAAGTAACTAGAAGAATAAGAATGGGGTGGAGCACATTCGGCAGGCACTCTCAAATTATGACAAGTAGATTGCCACTGTCCCTCAAGAGGAAGGTATATAACAGCTGTATCTTGCCGGTATTTAGCTACGGAGCAGAAACCTGGAGACTCACAAAGAGGGTTCAACTTAAATTGAGGACAACGCAGCGAGCAATGGAAAGAAAAATGGTAGGTGTATCCTTAAGACACAAAAAGAGAGCAGAGTGGATTAGGAAACAAACGGGAGTTAAGGATATAATATTTGAAATCAAGAAGAGGAAATGGACATGGGCCGGGCATGTATCGTTTTGACAGGACAATCCTTGGTCATTAAGGGTAACTAACAGGATTCCGAAAGAAGGCAAGAGGGTCAGGGGGAGACAGAAGGTTAGGTAGGCAGATGAGATTAAGTAGTTTGCTGGTACAAATTGGCAGCAGCAAGCATAGGACCGAGTTAACTGGCGGAAGATGAAAGAAGCCTTTGTCCAGCAGTGAACGTAGTCAGGATGATGATGATGATGATGAAATGTGGCTGCATAAAAGAGGAGGACGAAGTGAGTTTTTGATTGATGCTAGGACTCTCGCCATCTTGCTTGTTGAGGTGAGTGCGCTGTAAATATATTATATAAGAAACTACTCGTAACAATATCACTTTATTGAAGGATCAATGTTTTTTGTTTATCAATGTTCATAATGCTCTTTCGCCAAGCATTTCTTTTGTGCCATACAAACCCACATATCAACATCATAATCTCATCTTGTGCATAATGCTAACAGAGTGATGTTGATGGACTACCGATTTCCTCAGTGAATAGCGGTTCGCACCGAGCATTGCAGCGTTTTGGTGGCTGGAACGTTAAAACTAACTCATAAAGGAGCGTGGCACTAGCGTTCATGGTAGAAAAGTAAAATAATACACATCTGTCACACATTGTGAATTGAATAACTAGTGGCTTCTACAATGCTTCAGCATCAATAGAAATACGATACCATAGTTATTTACTGTAAGGAGCTACAGCGTGCATGAACAAAGGGGCATATAATAACTTAAAGGTGTGTCGTAGGTAGCATAGTTCTCCAAGAATGACAAATAACTCGTATTCAATGCTTACCTACATAAAAAGATTTATGCTGATTTATAGTGTACTCGGTTGATTGATTCTTTAATATATGAGGTTTAACGTCCCAAAACCACGATTATGAGAGACGTCTCTAGAGGAGGGCTCCGTAAACTTCAACTTTCTGGGGTTATTTAACGTGCACCCAAATCTGAGCACACTGTCCTGAGCACACATTTCCGCCTCCATCGGATATGTACCCGCCACAGGCGGGATTCGATCCCGTGACTTGCGGGTCAGCAGCCAAGTACCTTAGGCACTAGAGCACCGCGGCGGGGCTTATAACGTACTCGGTACCTTGCAAGTCCTCTTTTTTTAGTTGCAAGGATACACATAAAAGACGCATGATCAGTTTTCTAAGACCCTCCATAGAGGTCTTCCTCTTTCATTTATTATATGTAGTATACCCAGGTAGGACAGCAAACTAACGACAGTACGTCATGCGACGCAACATACTTACCAAGTTAGTCATTTAGTTTTGTCAACGAGAATGTATTGTCATGGTGAAGTGCTTACTACATATGAATTCAAAGCAGCTATGAAGTGCTCACCGGTTGAATTGATCACAAGGATAGCTATAATGTTTAAAATGTGGTACGCACTAATAAACGTTCATCAGCTATGTATACATGAAAACTTACATTGGGACAAATATAAAGTAAAAAAGTAGCAGCAAAGGCAAGAGGGTAGCTTGCAAGAAAAAAATTTTAACATGGGGCGCGTGCTACAACATTAACACACCGCAAGTGTACGAGTTTTTGATCACAAAGTACATAGTTGCTACACTTATATAAAGCTAAGCTTTCGTGTAAGTACTCGTTTACGCTCACTTAATATTTCGAGTGGACATTTCTATATTGCTGCATGTGCTATTGACTGCAACGCTCGCATTAGACGATGCAATAAACAATGAAGAACATACGTTACAGTCACATGTGTTCACTCGTTCTCATAAGCTAAACGCTTAAGTGATATGAAGCACAAGTAAGTGTGGTCGCTAAATTAAGTTTCTCACACGTTACATTTCCGAACGATCTTAATTAAGAGGAATATGTTCGCTGGCACAAGCACTGCCAACCCCATATATTTGAAAATAAAACAATTAATTGGGAGAAGAGCCCCTAATTGCTAAGGACAATGCTCCAGACGCATCTGTATCTTCACGTAGGCAGGTGAGCACGCATGAATTAGTGTTAGAAGGATGTCGTTATTGTAGTATTTCAACATGAAAAGACGCGCAGCCTTGCGGCATGTAGTCAGACTTGAGGTGCGCATCGAATGCATCTTTGGTGCAATATTACCAAACATGCAATACCTACGTGCTGTATGTTCACATTGCTAAAGGGGAACATTTAGTTGTAGTCGTTTTTGTGCAAGTTGCCTGCTATTCCTGTTTCAGCCTGGGTCACCTGAGAATCCCGGAACTATCATACCTGGACCATCCCAGGCAAGTGTTTTGTCCTGGTCAAAGCTATTCATTCTTCTTCGTTAAACAAGTGTAGTTGGTCGTGTATTGCTAGTATACAAATACATCAGGACGCAGAACACAAAATGAGATAAAAAGTGGCAATAAGCAATATAATATGTAATATTTTATGTAGCCCATGACATATACCTACTACCGTGACTAAGTAGCCGAGCGACGTAACCTTACCACCACAGGTGACACACAGCCAGCAACGCTCGGCGGGCATTGATGAGGCACTGAAGCTGGGAGTGTGCAGTGGGGTTACTGAAGTGGGATTAATTGTCAGTTACGTGGCCTGAAGAGCGTAACTAAAGTAGACAAAGTGGCGGGAGCAGTGGTGCGTCTAATGATGAGTTGTGGTTGTAGTGAGTAGTGGGAGCAGTGGGAAGTGTGGCACACACTCCTAGTGAGATTTACTTTTCTTGAGATAAATCGCATGACAATATACAATTAGCGATTCTTTCCAAATGTGAAAACTTTACCAAGAACAGCTTCTCTATTAAAATAAGGAGGAAGGGTAGACTACGGCTATCTAGGGTTTGTTCAAAACCCATAGTGAGCGACTTGCTAGACCATTAGACCGAGCCTAGGTCTAACACTTATCAATTTGAATAATGAATTGGACTGTAACCTTGATCTAAATGATTGTCAAGCAAATAATATTGGGGGTATTCTGACATGTTTTTCCAATAAACACACATAACGTCAGATTGAACAAAAAAAGAGACATAATGGTAAAAGCTTTCACTGGTTGACAGATCATCAATTCACAAATATAGCGTAGGTCAGAAAATATTATTTTTTTAGCTATTTCAATAGCAAATTCATTACGGAATTAGATAATGAAAGCGTTAAAAGAAATACAGAAACAAAAAACTGACGGATACACTTCCAATAAGCTTCTACCTAAGCAGAACCTAGGGGCTAAAAACAGCACGTTTCCGCACTTGCAATATATGGTACCCTGAGGCGGCATATTGTGCAGTGACGCATTATGTCAAGAATGATATGATAGCACCTAGTATGCAAAAGTTGAATCAGCAAACGTTTTCTATGTCATGTTAGAAAAGTATAAAGACGGCTTGATTTTGTGGATACTCTGCTTGCTGTGCGAGTGCACTGAAAAATAAATTGTGTCAAATTATTCTGGAAAAATTTTTGAGTGGTGATTAGTTTTATATTCGCAGAGTCAGCTTTCAGTTCTAGTCAGGGCATGAAAAGTGTCAGCTTAAAAGGGGAACCAGCTGGCATGTGCAGTATACAAATAAATGAGTTAGTAACGTTTTCAGTCTCTACTGCTCAGGTTGGCTTGCATATTCTGTGACTGCCTAAATATTTTTAAGCAGTTACTAATTCTGGACAATATCGTTTCTGAGATGAATAGAAACTCTGCAATTGTTGCAGATAAAGCGCATAATATTGTAATTTTTTGCATTCTCTTTTATCTGTCATGTTGTGCACCTGCTGTAAACATGTCTAAAGCATTACGTACTATAGGTTGAGCGCTCAAGCAAATGTGTATGGAACAGACGCAGTTATTGTCCGAATAGGTTATTTTCAAACACCGAAGTCAGGGTCACCAGTATTATTATACTCTAAAGCGGTGTTTCCTCAAAGCCTTGGAACTAAGTTTCCTGGTTTCATAACCACAAACGCAGTGCCTCTTACTTGTGTAGTGGTTCTTTCTTTTCATTGTAAAGGTTGAAAAAGACATCGCACTGTGATAACATCTTTAGAAAGTTACGTCCACATAGATGTAAAAAACCACGGATTGCACACTAGCCACGTGTCTTCCATCACTCCTGCAACTTCATCAAGCTGTCTTTGCGGGCACACTGCGCGTTCATTCCGGTTCAGTGAAGTGAATTAGCCAACTGGAAGAATACCGTGCGTTAGCAGGCACACTACAGTAAACTTGCAAACAACAAGCAGCCCCCTGGAAAGCTTCTATTTTTCTGTATATAACAGAGGCGGCTAATAAGTGCATAAAGTGGAGTTTACAAGTATACATAAATGAACTCGGAGTCATTGGAGTAGCAAAATAGCCACTCTTGCTGAAAGATGCCACCCACAGCCACCCTTGTTTTGCTCTACAGGCTGAGACTAGGAAACGAGTGGCGTGCTGTTAATATACTGCACAAGCTCGTGCTAAGCACGACCACATCGCTTTGCCTCTTCTTGGTATTCCTGAACATATCAAGTACAATTACGTTGCTCTGAAGGACTCTATCAGTTAATACACATCGCAATTCGCTTGCAGAGCTGCACTAATCCCTTCGAACGAGTGATCTATTTTTGAAGTTGGTAGAATTTTTCAATTCTCAACTTGTGTGACGTTTCCATTCTTTTCTCTTAAGTTTAAATCAGCACTTCTGAAACGTTACTAGTGTTCTTCGAAAATTACAAATTTCAAATCATGCCTGAAATTAATTAAAATGCAGCTTACGCCACTCAAACTTGCAGTTTTAGTCAGTCAGTCAGTCATTCAGTCAGTCAGTCAGTCAGTCAGTCAGTCAAGAAATTCATTAAATGGTCTTGAAGAATTTAAGCCACCAGGATGTTTGCAAGAGACATTTTAGCAGCCGCTACTCTAGGTGACGCCCGAGTAGTGGCGGGAACGTGTTGGCGTTCCACCAGTTCTTGGGCACTCTGGACTGCCTTCTGTTGGTTTTTAAGACTGGCGCTCCTGAGTAACACAGCACATTACCAGAGCATGAGTTCGAGTGAACAACACCCATCTGAGCAGTCTGGGCATTGTGAATCTTCGTCTGAGTTGTAACGCCTGAGTCGGCCCCGTGATGGGTACGATCTCATTTGTAGCATGCGAAAAGCTACCTCCTGCGCGCGTTCGAGCTTTGCATGTGGTAAAGGGTATTGGCTTCTATGATTTCGGTATTAGGAGTTAATTTCGTGAAAGGTGAGTAAAGGATCTATAAACAGTACGTCGGGGCCCAGCTCTTCGGTGGCTGATTGGTAGTTGCGGCGGGTCAGCTCTCGCGCTCGATTATGAGCCATTTTGTTGAGGTTGGGTTGATGTGGGTGGACCTCTTAGCCCATGTGGCTAGTAAAGTAAAAGGGGTAGTGAAAGCCCATGCATTCGAGTATTTGTAGAATGTGGGCTGCTTCTCGAGCGATGTTGCGGGTTTCGTAAGTCCGAATGGCGGCGCGAGAGTCTGTGAAGACATGGGTTTGTGGGGGGTCGACCATCACTAAAGCTATAGCAACCTGCTCGGCTATGGCGCTCGTTGCTAGTCTAACTGAGGAGGCTGATCTTAGGGCTCCGTCGCTATCTACTACCGCTAGTGCGAAGGTGGAGTAGTTATTGTATTGCGCCACATCGATGAAGACAGTAGAGTTGCGATTCACAGCGGTACGGTTAAGGATTGCACAACCACGGGCTAGGCGTCTGCCTATGTTGTGTTGTGGGTAAACATATCGCGGAAATAGGTTTATCATGTAGGTAGCGCGTACAGCTCTAGGGAGGATTGCTGCGCGTTCAAGGTAAGAATGTGGAGACATGCCAGTCTCCCTTAGAAGTTGGCGGCCTGCATTGGAGGAAGAGAAGTGGATCACTTGAGCCGTGGTCTGAGCCTTCGTCACTTCATCGATGTTGTTGTGCATGCCTAGTTGGTCTACACGGAAAGCACTCGTATGTTGAGGTAGACCAAAGACTTTCTTAATGCTCTTGTGCATGAGCGTGTTTTTTTATCTTTTCCACAATTGTCCAATTGTGGCCAGTGGTGACGTAATGGATGTGGCTCATCAGGAACGCGTAGTATATGCACTAAAGGTTGCCCTCTCCAAGCCCTCGTCTGTGACCGAAGACTCACTGAATCAGTCGGAGCATGTTTTCCGTTTTTGCTATGATGTGTGTTATTCTTCGTGCATGGCAGCCAGAGGCCTCAATTAGGAGGCCGAGAGTGCGTATGGAGTCCACACGGGATCGTTACCCATCTTTTGCGTGTTGTGCTATGGGTAGTTCATATAAGGGCATTCAATTACGAACGCCTTGGCGAGTTGACCGGCATAGTAGCAACTCTGATTTTGTGGGCGACAGTCGCAGTCCACTGTATTTGAGGTTTCGGGAGTGGTTCGTGGTATCGAGAGCGGTTTGAAATACAGGCTCTGACTCTGCCAAGGAGTCTCCCGGGCACCAGATGATGATGTCATCTGCGTATGTACCACGGTTTATGCTAGTGATGTGGCGGAGTTTGTCAGACAGTCCCTTCATAACTATGTTAAACAGCAGTGGAGAAATGACTGCTCCTTGTGGTGTTCCGTTGAAACCTAATGCATAGGTGTTGGGCAAAAGTTGCGATATTTGAATCTTGGCCTTATCGGTCTTGTAGGAAAAAACGAATGTGTGCCTGGAATATTTTACCGAGACCGAGGCTGGCAATGGATTCCAGTATAAAGCAAAAGGAGACGCTGTTGAATGCTTTAGTGAGGTCTTGAGTGACGAAGCCATTGACATCTCTCTCTTTTTGCGTCGGAGATTTCTTTGTTTAGTAATAGCCTGGCGTCTTGTGTTGATAAGTGCGGACGGAACCCGACCATGTTGAATGGAAAGAGTTCGCTATCTTCTATGTAACGCGGTACACAATTTAAAACGGCATGTCCAGCTGCTTTTCCTAAACATAAGGTTAGGGAGAAAGGGCATAGATTGCCAATATTTCGTGGCTTACCGGGCTTTCAGAGAAGAATCACCATGGCCGTGCGCCATTGTTCAGGTACCTGGCCGGTTTCCCGCACGTGATTAATGTCTTTTGTGAGTAGTGTGATAACTTGATCGTCTAAATTCCGCAACAGGCAGTTGGTTACCTTGTCAGGACCGGGGGCCGATCAACTGTTCAGGTTGTGTAATGCTTCCGAAACTTCAGACTTCGTGCAGGGTTCGCCGAGTTCGGGTAGTGTTTGCATGCTTTTTGTGGGTAGTCGGTGGGTTGTGCAGTCTTCATGGGGAGGTGTCGTTTGCCTATCTATATTCTTCAAGAAAGGATGAGTCCGTTCCTCCCGCCCTTTTGTGCGAGGTTAGGAGATGGTCCATGGCATGACTCTGGTTGTCTTTTGTTTGGCGCTTGTCAAGCATGTATTTTAGGAGGTTTCAATTTTCCCAACTTTTCATGCGGCCGTCGACCACTTAGCAGGATTCATGCAGTTTTAGTGGAAATATTTTATTGTGGGCTATGATTACCTTCGTGCTAGCGGCGTGAAGCTTTTTATTTTCACGTCATCGCAAAATAGGCTTGAACAAAGTGTTTCAAGTTTTACAGCCTGACTCAGAAAACAAGCGGAATGCGAACAGATGAAAAAGCACATTGCATTGGAGCGTGAAGTTTACCGCAATAGTTTTATGCGCTCAACAACTTTAACAAACATCTGTCCCAAGCCTTGTCAGCAAAATTAATTCGGGGGCTTCTCTTGAATGATGAGGCGCTGTGGAATTATCACCTAGGTGTAACCCTTGCATGAAGTATGACTGTAGGACAACATTGGTAAATACACATTAAAAACAACTTGTTTATAAACATTTCTGATATGGTATTTTCAACTTCTGAGAGCGTGTGCTTGTGTGTATCTCTAAATCATCATTTTAAAAATATTCTCTTTTCAGGTTTGGTTTGCCTCTATATATTACCGAGGCTTAATCCCTGCAGAACGGGTAAGTTCTTTAACCTACCAAAATTGCAATAACATTAAAATTGAAATATTGAACCTATTTATTGATTTGTCACGAAACGCGAACGAGACTCACAGACGCCGCTGGTAGATCTAGTGCAGTTAACAATGTTTTGAGTTGTTAGGTGTGGCTAATTACGCATGCATACTCTAAAAAGTACAAAAATAAACACGGAAAAAACAGCTACTTATGACATTACAGTGAAAGCATCATCTAGCGCGAGAAATACATCAGCTTTATTTGTTCAAACCAGCACAAGCAAAGAAGTGACCCACAGAGTGGTTGTTTTCCTGTACGCAGCCTCAATTTTCTGCCTTGAGTGACCGTAGTTTTCACACAGCTATTCAGAAGCGTTGATTTACTCGAATTAATCTTATGAAAACGCAACTGGTAGTTCACGTAAATGAAACGAGTTGTTGACTGGTGAATGTTATATAAACGTTTATGTGAGTGATGATGAAGGGACAAACTTACTGCACTGCCTTGGTAGAAGAGCGTGATAGGCTGTGCATGAGGGGCGCAAAATAATTTTGGTACTTGCCCTTATACCAGTATTTTGGGTAACCATATTGTCACACGAAGACAGTGAAGAGGCGAGCTCAGAGCTCATGTATAACAAGCTAGTTTAGCTGCTGCACAAGCGGCGACAGAAAACGTCGTGTGCTACTCATCCGAGTGAGCTTTCTCGTGGTCTTTGCCGCAACAGTGCACCCTCCCAGCGGGTTCAGCTCCGTCTTGGTGCAAATCACAGAGCATCAGTTTTAGTGAATATATAGGACTTGATTCTGGTGACGTGAAAAATGTCTCTGCTGACGCGAGGCAACAAAACGCGTCGGCTAGTGTAATGTCCTACATCACGTCAGAGAACTGGCGCAAGATCTTGTAATGCCCAGAGTAAGGAGAAAATAGTTTCTCCGCCAAGCCGACGCGACGTGAAGGTGTCCAAAGCAGGACAAGCGAACTAGTACAAGGAAGCAGCAGGAGACGCTAGGGATACTGTCAAGAGACGACGAGCGACCATTCTGGCTCGGACAGCTAAGGTGATTGCACTGCGGCGTAATCAATCATTGTACTGTACGCCAGTGCGTAGTAACGTATCAAAGGGCAAAAGAGGGTCACGGCCGTACAAAACCTTAGATGGCGAAAATTTTGCGGTGTCATAACGAGACAAATTGTGAGCAAATATAATGTGCGATAAAGTGGTGTTCCATTTACCGTGACCGTCATAAGCGCACATGGCAAGCAAGTCAGAAGGAGTGCGGTTCGGACGCTCGGTGAGCCCATTCGCTTGAGGGTGGTACGCGGCAGCAATTTTGTGTTTCGTAGAGTGGGAGTGGAGCAGGTCATCGACATTCTTCGACAAAAAGTAACGGCCACAATCCGTTAGCAGCTGTCGAGGGGCGCCATGGTGCAGGTTGACATCTTGCAGTAGGAAGTCGCTAACGTCTGTGGCGCCACTGGACGGTATCCCCCACGCAATGGCATATCTCGTTGTATAATTTGTTGCGACGGCGATCCACTTTTCCCCTATGGTAAAAATAGAATGGGCTAAGTAGGTCGTGGCCCACGTGGAAGAATGGCCCTGAAGGAACTTCCATTGGCTGAAGCAAACCAGCAGGAGGTAAGGGAGGCATCTTCATTCGCTAACAAATGTCACAAGAAGCGACATAGTGACGCACAGATTGCTGGAGACCGGTCGAAAAAAAGTGGCGACGTACGCGCTGGTAATTTCGAGTGATGCCCATATGGCCAGCAGTGTGAGCTTCGTGAATATTCTGCAGCACGGCCAGTCGCTGTTGCTTGGAAACAACTACTAACAGCTGAGGAATATAAGAGTGAATGTTGCGGCGGCATAAATTGCCATCATGCATTGGAAAATTCAAAGTGAAGGATCACTTGGCGCGTAGCTTAGGTGGTCTATAACGTTTCGAAGAGCAGGGTCTTGTCGTCGCTGGTCGTTATGTCTATATAGCCCGAAAAGGACAAAGCACAGATTGCCATGTCAACATTTTTGTCGGCCAGTTGATCCACAGGATTGTGTAGTGCTTGGCGGACACGTTTGAGACACCGAAGATGGTGGCGTGCAGTGGCGTTCCTTAAGTGGGGTGGAGTGGCAAATTCGTCGCGTGAAGTAGGTAACTGAATTGGAGATAATGGCGGGAGCAGCAGTGCGTGTAGTATTGAGTTGTGATAGTAGGGAGTAGGGGAGCAGTGGGAAGAGTAGCACACACAAGTAGTGAGAGTTAGCCTTTTTTTAGGTAGCAAACTAAATTGCGAGCACGGCCGTCAGCATCGCTGTGCATGCGTCCAGATTTATGTACTATCGAGAAGTTATAGTCTTAAAGACGCACAAGTGGTCCAGTTGGGTAATTCAAAGAGGAAAGCCGACAGAGTGCATGGTGGTCAGCTAGGACGCGTAAAGAACGGCCAAACATGTACGGTCGAAATTTCGGAACAGCGCAAACGAGGGCGAGGCATTCTTGCTCAGCTATTGAGTTATGGCGTTCGGACGTGAAGAGAAGGTGGCTCACGTAAGCGATGACACGGTCGTGGCACTGCTGATCCTGAGTGAGAACAGCACCGATGCTAGACCACTCACGTCAGGGCGTGCTTCAATGGGCACAGAACAGTCATTGTACGAGGGAATAGGTGAACTTGTAAGCCGCTGGATAAAGGTAGAAAAGATGTGCTCTTAATGCGGTGCCTAAAAAAGAGGTAAATTTTTCAGAAGGTCGTCAGAGAACCAGCGATGTCGGCAAATGTTTTGCAAAGCCACGAAAATAGGAGCATAAGCACATATTTCGTAGAAGTAGGTGTAGCAAGCCCCGCCGCGATGGTCTAATCGCTAATGTACTCGGCTTAGTACTAAGGTACTCGCCTAAGGTACTCGGCTAAAGTACTCGGCTTAGCCGCCATAGCTGGGAATTGATCCCACGAACCGCAGGTCAGGGGATCGAGTCCCAGCTATGGAGGCGGCATTTCTGATGGGAGCGGAAATGTTGTATGCCCGTGTGCTCAGATTTGGGTGCGCGTTGAAGAACCCAAGCTGGTCGAAATTTCCGGAGCTTTCCACTACGGCGTATCTCATAATTAGGTGTTGGTTTTGCGACGTTAAATTTCACATATCTACGTATAGCAAAATCTCGCACAGCCCGAGCTTTGTTCATGTTGGATGCTTGCAGCGTCTATGAGATGTCCAAGCACGGTAGTTTTTAGGTGGCCAAAGTGGCGATTAGAATATTTGAGCAGAAGGGCAGCAGAGCAAAACACGGAGAGGACAGTTTTAGGCGTTCCAGGTGGCCTTGAAATGTCGGCAAAAACACAATTACATCATCGAGGTAACAGAGGCACGTTCACCAAGCCACACAGAAAGACGTCCAACGAATGCCAACATTAATTGCCAGGATCCCAGCCAGCATCGATCCTAAGCATTCTGCATGGCAATAAAGCGTTTTAACCGCAGAGCTACACCAGGGGTCGCAATGTAGATGGCGCATTGCGCAATCCGAACGGCATGACTTGGAACTGGTACGAACCATCTGGTGTGACGAAATCAGTTTTCGAACGGTCCATATCATCGACGCTAATCTGCTAATAGCCTGAACTGAGATCAAATGAAGATAAATACTCAGATTCATGAAGTCATCCAAGAGTGTCATCTTTGTGGGGTAGTCGATATAAACATTTAGATGTCACAATTTCTTAGTGAATTATCCCGGCTGTGGCGGCTGAATTTCTAATGGAGGTGGGAATGTTATAGGCTGGTGTGCTCAGATTTGGATGCACGTTAAAGAACCCCAGGTGGTCAGAATTTGCTGAGCCCTCCACTACGGCGTCTCTCATAATCATGTGGTGATTTTTGGGCGTGAAACCCCACATATTAATCAATTTCTTATTGAACTTTGGCGACTTTGAGTCTATCTATCTATCTATCTATCTATCTATCTATCTATCTATCTATCTATCTATCTATCTATCTATCCATCTGTCTATCTATCTCTCTCTATATATATATATATATTTCATTATCTATGTATCTACATATCTCCCTATCTAGCCGCTTACGTATGGGTGCTCTCCTGGTCTCCCTCTTAACACGGTGTGATCCAAAAATTAGTTTGGCAGGGTAAGATGGTTTGAGAAATATAACACGCTGGTCAAGTAATGAATACTTGTAGAATTCCGCCTCTTACGCCTTCAAACATTTCTCGCCAGACAGTGGCACGTACACACGCACGTACACATGTTCTACTGGTATGAGGGTATGTGCCACAGGTGGTGGACACTTCGTATTTACCGAATGAACGACGAGAACACACATGGGAAATCTTAACGCATGATCGTTAGGAAACACCCGCCATCGGTAGCGTCGACCCAACGAATGCAAACAATAATTGTCAGGGTCCGAGCTGGCATCGATCCCAATCATTCTGTATGACAATAAAGCGTTTTATACAGAGCTACACTAGGTTTCACAACTACTTTTCACATACACGCCAATCTTTGTGAAATGTCAATGTTAGTTGCAGCACTTCCTATCGAATATTATAAACCTTGCATATGTACTTATATGATACAGTCGTCACGTCGGGTTAACGTCACTTGTGGTTAGTTGCCATGCGCTGAAGATGAGTTATGTAGCAGTGTCCAGGGCCAGCATCTTTGTGAGCATCAGCGCTTCATATCAGCTTCTGGTGCTGCTAATACGCATGTTCAAGTTGGCATCTTTGCGCAAGTGCAAACAGCTCGTTATATAAACATCTCATTTATTTATATGTGGGGTTTAAAGTCCCGAAACCTCCATATGATTATGAAAGATGCCGTGAAGATGGTCTGAGAAATTAAGACAACCTGAGGTTCTTTACCGTGCACCCAAATCTAAGTGCACAAACCTACAACATTTCAGCCTCCATCGGAAATGCAGCCGCCGCTGCTGGGATTTGACCCCGCGCCCCACAGGTCAGCAGCCTAGTACCTTAGCCACTAGACCACCACGGTGGGACATTATATAAACATCTGCAACTCATCAACATATGTCTATGCGTGCAATGTTTGTACATATGGTTAGCGTCCTTTTATTTTAATGACGTGCCGCTCATTAAAAAATGCAACACAGCCACCTTCCCTCCACCAGCTTCGTTTAACGTCGATACCCAGGAACGTGGGATCTGCCGTTTTTTTTTTTGTAATCCGATTGAGTTGATGGTAGTCAACGAAAAAATGCCACTAGTTGTCTTTCAACTTCACTGAAACTACCGAGAATGCCCACGGACAACTAGATCGCTCATTGACGTGATTGTCCATCATCTTGCATACATCTTTTTGAATGACCGTCCTTTCCGCGGAAACGCAATATGGTCTCCTACAAATTTGGCTGGCGTCACTGTTGTTGACGCGATGACTGACAGCAGATGTATGTCCAAGACGTGGGTCAGTCAGGTAAATCATATCCCAAAAAGATGAGAGCAGATTACGAAGAGCTTTTGCATGATCTGCAGGAATATCAGGGGCAATCATTGTACTAATGCTCTCTGCAGTTGGCGAGAAGTAATAGGCTTAAATGTGTACTGGTACCAGTGAAAGATTCAGACCACAGAACAAATTTTATATTCGTTAATAGGAGCGAGATGCGCCAAGGCGATGCCATCGAGAAGCACGTACGAGGAAATCCCAAAATCACGACTGGTATGCGTGACTGATTTTCTCCTATGAGAACTATGGCGCTTTGAAGGGATATGTTGTGCGTTAGCACAACGTTAGTGAGCGTCGAAAAAAACTAGTCGCCATCTGGTATTGGGGGATAAGGTGCCAGGTAAACAGCTGTAGCAACTTGTGGAGACAAGTGAGTGAACTCAGCAGAATATAAATGAGGTTGTGCACAAGTTATGGCATCGGCAGGGAAAGGTATATTTACTTGTACAGCACCTTCAGAGCAGTCAATGTGGGCTGCCTGCTTTGAAAAAAGTCTATGCCGAGGATGAGGTTGTGTGGGCACTGGTCGAGTAAAATAAATACATCAAGGGTTTTGTGGCCACCGACAGCAACACGGGCTGTACGAATTCCGACAATAGGTGCAGTGCCACCATCGGCAACTCGTACTGTGCTCGTCACGGTGGGTTTGAAAACTTTCCTGAGCCTTCGGGGGGAGTAGCGCAAAGGTGAACCCTCTTGTCGGCAAGATATGTCACATGAACACCGTGAACTTCCACGTCCAGTAAGTTTGCGCTTGTAGGCGGGGTTGGTAGAGGTTCTGAAGGCTGGGTCATAGTTGCAGCGTCACCTCCGGGACGGCGCCACTTAGTTTTCCGAAGTGAGACGGCCGCTTGAGTATGGAGACGAGGAGTGGTGCCTGAGCAGTGAGCGTGTCCGACGACCTCGTGGAGACGGGAGCGGCTACACCTTGGCACCAAAATGTCGTCATGAATGCTCTGAGTCGGCATATAAGCCGAGAAAGTATGACTGTTCGGCATGTGGTGCTGGTGAGGTGACCAACGAGAAGGTGGCAAAATGTGGCTGTGGCAGTGACAGGAGGTGTCCAATACCGGAACAATTGAAGCAGATGGGTTGATAATCCGTGGTGTGCCTTTCGTCTTGGTTGTGGTGGGGCGAGAAAAATTGCAGGATCTCGGCGAGTGGCCGGCAGAAACTGGTTCACATCTTAATTAATCTGGTTCACGTACCACACAGTGCAGAATGATTCCAAGCCAAAGCTTGTGATTTCTTCCCGAACGACTTCTTGAGTAAGGGGAATTAAGGGCATGTTGTCTCAGAAGTAATAACAAACAGGTGCAACTGGAGACATGGCCTCGAGATTACAGCGAATCAGTCGCGTTTTTATCTTCAGGTGCTGCTGGTTGTATACGAGCTGTGGTGGGTCTTCGTATGACGATGTCGGGGTTGTATTCGGCACTCTGTCGTACGCTTGGGCAACGCGACGGTCCTTACCGTGCTCGATGCGCCAGCACTCCTTTATGATTCTATTTACCATTGTGCAATCTCTTCCCAAATATCTATTAAAGGCATTGTCAGCAGTACTTCTTAAGATGAGGCCAATCTTGTCTGCCTCGGTCATGCTGTCGTCAGCTTCATGGCAGAGAGATAGCACGTCTTGCATATAGACGACATAGGGCTCTGTCGAAGTCTGAGTACAGCACACATTCTTTCTCTTTGCTGCCAGCTGACGACCGACCAGTCTGCCAAACAAATTCGCATTTTGTGTTTACACACATTCCAACTTGTGAGGTCAGCTTCATGCGTCTCATACGTAGTACTTTAGAGATAAAAGAGCAGGTTTGCTACCATGAAGGTCGGGTCCTACCTGTAGCTGTCACTTACTACTCTGTAAAGCTCAAGCCGCTTCTTGACATTTGTTTTGTCCGTGCCACAAAATGGCCCAGGGTCTCACGGATGGGCGAGAAAGACCGCTGGCATGGACGTTGACGCTTGGTTTGCCAACGTCGCCACCCGGGCGTCGATGTTCAATACGCCATCGTAGCGGCGTGCAGGTGACGTTGGCTGCGAAGTTCCGTACTGATACCCCGCACTTCCCCCAAATGTAACACGAAGGCAGTAGCACATGAGCTCAGAGCGGGTGTAATACGGCCAGTGTATCCGATGTCTAAGCGCTAGCAAGAGACGTCGCCTTCTCGTTCGAGGGAGTTATTTCCTCCTGTTTCCGAAAAATAATTTGAAACTGGGACTTATGAGTTTTGTTGCGGGCGCGGAATGCTTCATAGCGGCTTTGCAAATTAAGTGAATAGTAATTGTATTTTTCGTTAGCGAAGATAGTGGAGGAACATTTCATTACAAATATACCGGAGCGCTGAATGCATTTGCTTCCTTTTCACCTGTGTTAGGGGATTCATTATCAAATGATTCATGTATCAGAAATGCCAGTCTTGCCTAAGCGCATATTCCTCGACGTTGGCTTTGTCGCCTTCAATTTTCTAACGCTTATATTCGTGAAAATGCAGGCCGATAACACCACTGCAGCCAAACCTCTTTTGGTGAAGATTTGTAGTGAATTTATAGGTCGGCAAATAAAGTAAGTCCACGCAGACTCACTCGTTAAATATGTTTTATTTTTTAGGCCACTTTAGGATACAGAAAAAGTAAAATTTCGAGGAAGCGAACACAATAGAACTCGGGTGCACAAAAATGTTTGCCAACCAAACTTGTTTAAACTCACATTTATCAAAATTTTGCGCAAGTAGGCTCACTCGAACTGAGGCTGCCAATAATACAACTCAGCAGGACTAAGTTCGACTCACACTCACTGAAGTATTACTCAGGCGTACTCACTCAGACTCACGCCGCAATCTGAGTCTGAGTAAGTCCTAAGAGAGTTCACGAGAGCCACTCATCAGTGAGTTCGTCGGCCTTTGAGTGAATCTACTTTGGGATGCAGTTATTGCAAGTCCGCCAATATATACTAAATGTCACTAGGTTCCGTAAGCTATGCAACATGCTTTTCTTGGCATATTTTGCACTGCACGTAGTTTCGAGGAGTTCGATAGATGTATTTATTTGGACTTGTTTGAACACACCAAATAGTTTACTTAAATTATTACTGGCGTTCTTAGTTAAAGTAGGTTAGCGAACTGTAAACGTTGAATCTATGTTTTTTTAAAGAATTGTACAACTCCAGAACGTTAATTTATTGCTCAGCCTGGCTGCTTTTGAAGTCATTTTGCTGAAGTTCACGATTGAGCAGCAATAACGAGCTATTTTGAAGTTTTGCTGGCTATAGCCAGTAACATTATTCGGCCGCGTCGTTATCAAGTGCATCGGAATCCTTCATAAAATCTGACTGAACTTAGCTGGACACCATGTAATATGGTGTGCAATATGACAAGGCATAGTTTTTCGCAACTTCCTTTGTGAGCTAATGCAAAATACAATAAACAATGTTGAGTTCTTAGTCAATTGCTGAATGTGTTATCATCATGCAACTGTTCTTATGTGGAGCATAACCAAGATATCCTAATAAAGCAAGATGTATCCTTTATTGAGGTTAGAACAGATGAAAGATTGTGTCTTCACATGTATTTGTTATCGCGATATAGTACACAAGTCATCCAACTATTGTTCATTTTCATGCTGAAAAGACCTATTTTTTTAGTCATTAAAACTTCAAAAACGCAAATTGTGTGTGTATAATTCACGCTTCTTCAGCTTCTTGAACGTATTTTTTGGCTACATATGACGATTGCAGTCTTCGCTTTCTTTAAACTATTACCTTGCGCAATGCTAGACGTAGTATTGTCTTTATATCTTTCTTTTGCTGTAGGATTCATCCCTCTGTCCTAACGATGAGCCTGTCACTTTCATGTTTTCTTTTTCGTTCTCGTTGTGCAATGCCTGCTCAGCTAGACCAATTTTTATTTTGTAGTGTTGGTGGTGTGAACTGCAGACAATCGCGTGGTTCGAGGTGCCCGAGCCAGCTACAGATCTTATGCTGCACCCATTCATCAGTTATGGTGCGAGAAATAGGTTACGCCCAACATGAACCCAACGATTTTCGAACAAACTCTGCGCTACCAAAGCACTGCCTCACAGCGAAGCTACTACATGACAGCACACGTATTGTCAAAGGATGACGTTACGGACTCATTTCAACAAGGTGGTTTTAGGTGAATTCTAAACAGCACCGTCAAGGTGAAAATATATTTAAAAAGAAGTTTAGGCTCCCACATGGGATGGATGGATGAAAGAACGCTATTTGCAGTCCTGAAAGACGCGACTAGCGCGCAATGAGCTTGTCCCACGTTAGGATGGCCAGGCTAAGCCTGACTGCGCATCGTGGTTTTTCTGACGACCAGAAGCTGATACCCCTTTACGGGGAGTCTGATAGTAGAGCCCCACAAAACCTCGAAGGCTTTATCATTGTCCAGTGACCAGGCGCGTAAGCAGAGTATACATGCTTAAGTTATCGAGTATTTCGGGAGTGTTTCTACTACACAACAATTGTCATCATCTACTCCGAGTACTTTCTTCGTGTTGTTACCACGGTTATGGCAGTTCGTGGTTGCGAACGGTGCGCGCGTAATCGGTGTGACATAACATTTCCGACAAGAAAGTCCCCAGCGTGGGGTTTTCAAGAAAGTAATTGCGAGCAAGTCAGATAATGGTTATTGTTGTGTAGCAGAACTGCTCCTCGAATACTCTAATTCTTCTGTGGGCTCCGAGTTAGCACGAGGTCGTAGTGTAATTATAAGGGTAAAGCTTATTGAAGAAGGCCAGATTTGGGTATTCATTCATTTGGAAGAGTTTCATCGTTATTGCCTGTGCTCTGTGTAGTTTTCTGGGAACACGAGGTAGACCCTCATGCTTAGGTATGCGCTGCTGACAGACGACGCAGGAGAAGTCTGACAATTGGTCGCGTTTGTCTTCTGTATACCTGTGTGCTCGTTTTGTGCGCCGTATCTTTCTTCTTTGAACTAGTGCGCTTTAAGCTGTTGAGCTGTCACAAATGTTATTCTGAACTCATCCTGTCTAGTGGCTAATTTCATGCGTGCTTTCTGATTGATGTGCGCGCAGGCATGTTTTAAGTGCTTGCCATTCTTAACTGAATTATGTAGTTTGTTGCTGTTGCTGAAAGTATGCACTATAAAGGCCTAACTAACTCTGTAAAAACACGTTTCACTTTCGTGTTATGCAGTTCCTATACAGAGGAATCAGCCACGTCTTTTAAAATGTACATTTTCGCCTTGGTCGGCGCTTGTGTTAATTTCATGTCCTCCGCTGGCACGGCGGGTGCCTGACAAATACTTTACTACGAAGACGGTTTTATTGAATTAGTTTCATTTAAGTGAAGTCGAACTACTTCTAAAGCCCAAAAAGCACCGAATCACGTGACCGTTGTTTTTTACAGGCACATATTTATTGCGCCTCTATGATTCAGTCTCATAAGTGAATTTGTCAAGTAGGGAGCCCATACTTGTATTGTTCTTGTGTCGTTCTGTGCTACAGCTTTCTTTTTTTACCACCGCAACTGTAGCTCCGACGCCGGAACCAGCTGTGCAACAAGAAAACAATCTGCGAAGAAGGTACATGCTGCCAGCAAACTTCTCGCTCCCGTAGACGCTGTAAACCACTCGGCAAGCGTGGAGATCCTTGTTCACCAAGGTCTCTAAGTAATGTGTACCTCGGCATGTGTCCCTGTGGTGTAAACCAAGGTAAGATACGTTTAGTGTTAGCTTTCAAGTCACCGACAATTCATAGCTTGTTCCTATATTTTTATCAAATGATTTGCATTAAAATCTTATTAGTTATTTTTAAAGCAATATTAACACCCTAACTTACAAGTATTTACAAATATATTTGTTACACAAGAACACCCGTTTGAAGAAAGTACAGGGTTACGTTACGGAAGATTCACCAAAGTGCTGTGTAATTCAAGATTGTCTTTGGCTTAGAAAAAAAGAGTTCCTTATCTCTATTTTAAACTTTCTCATAATAAGATGGGGACTCTAATCTTGAATATAGTGAATTGTTAGCTGAACAATAACCAGTAAGGTAGTGACTTTGCATCTATTTTTTTGTTTCTTTATTGGGAATGCTGCAGTTAACTCATTGTCAACAGTGGGCTCCTAATCTAGAGCGCTCAATTGGTGCACTAAATGGTAATTCATTTCACAATAACATTTATGTAGAGTCCTGAAATAAGAAACCAAAACTCATTTTCAATGTCGTTATTTGAATTACGATGGCAGTATACCTAACGGCACAACAGTTTGGTTCACGTTGGGACGCTCACAAAAAATATTCCCTTTTCGCTTTTTCAGGAACATGTGAAGATGGCTATTGCACATAATCGGTGTTCTGGAGGAGTCATTACTGCGTAGTCTTGTGAAAATAAATTGGTTTTGATTTTTAGTCCAATATATCTGACACTTCGAGCTCCGCCTTTCGTTCCCTGTCATATTAACTAAGCTAAAATTGTTCTCAAGCGAATATCCTGTAGACAACAAGAATTTCCTATCTATTTAAACAGACATATGCATTCTGGTATTGAAGCCACCTCTTTCAAATACTTAGGTCTAACACTAACAAATGATTTGCTTAAACTGCTCTTCACGACTTTTATCTTCATATTTCTTGAAACTGTGCATACTTCCTAGGTACCAGCTAAACTCCAAATTTTTTCGAAAAATAAAAGTTTCTTGAAGGAGTACAGATCCACCCCTTAGCGTGTTAATAAAGAGGACAGTTACCGACAAAATGACTCAAACAAAATTGTTAGGTTCATTTGCTGCACATACAAGTGATTAGGCTGAAGCACATAGCAATAATGGAAAACACATCTTCTTTTTCAAGTGTCCAGAAAAATACACTTTCTTTCATTTCAACAAACAACATATTCGGATCTCTCACAAGTTGTACAGGTACCATGGAGACCGACACACACAAAGAAGTAATTTGCTCACATTAGATGCTGCAAGACGTCTAAACTTGTAAAAATTTCATTTACTGGTACTGTCTAGGAATGACAAGAGAAAAAAACTAATAGAAAAAGTAGCGCGCTTCCACCGTAAAAGATTGCAAGAAATGCAAGGGTCGCTTTATTGTATTGGACACAACATTCATTAGAACTAACAAACAAAAAGCGAAGCATATCATGGGTCTTTATTAGTAGCAGTTATGATGCAAGCGGGATATATAGCTTGTCGAGGGCTGGGCAAGATCTTGCAACCATCGAATGACATTCCCGATACCTTCATCGGTATCGTTGTCTGTTAGTTTTAAACATCCTAATAAATGGAACGTCATTTGGTTTTCGAATTTGTTTTTATTCACACTAAAACGTCACGTAAAATTTAAGAGTATCACTGTTGCTTGAAAAAACTATACACTACGCCGCTAAGTGATAGGGTCCAAAAATACGTGCACCCAAAAACTAGGCTTATGATACCACTGACTCAACCAGCGTATTGTTTTTAAAATACGTGGACATGCGCTATGACAAACAATATCTGACTTCGTTTTATATATTAGGTTTAACGTGTGTTTCTAGGATAACCTTCACGCATCGCGTTAACAGAGGTGGTGACCGCGTAAATTACGTCGGCCATATAGGGCGCAAACCTGGAAAGAGGGAGTTACTATCATGCTTCTCAAAGAGGGGACATTCACTTTGAATCAACCTAATTCAGAGACACACGTCGCGTCATTTCACAAGGTTGGATACAAATGCAGTTTACTGTTTTGCTTTTAAATGTTGTGGTTGTGAAAAATAGTGTCCTCTGGATCTTAGGTTTCTCTTTCTCTCACATAACCTTGCTCACTATAGCATCCATATGAGAGAATTCTCACTAGTTCAAGTGCTGCGACTGACACGATTGATTTTGCCCCAGCATTGTGCCTGCATAGCATTTTTCAAAGGTAGTTGCAAGACTTCTAGCCGTTTTAGATGCGAAGCAACTCTTTAAGTAGCCAGTGTGACGCTGTGCCTCCCTCCGCAAGACGCTCTTCTGGCAGCAGGTGTTGGGGTGGTGCCAAGCATGTCAAGCCTTCCCTCACAGTTAGCGCGCGTTGACTTCACTCTCTTCCTAGCCTGTCACCGCTAGCCATGTGTCATCTCGCTCGCTTCACCGTCTCCACCACTCGCGAAGTTTGAGCGCACATCAAGGGAAAACACTCTTTCGGCTCGTGAATCTGTCATAAAACTAACGCAAAACTCAACCCGCATCTTCGGACATTGCATTTTAAAGAAACACGTACTCGAGCAAAGGATACATTGAGTTTCGCATTAAACCGTTCTTCTATTACCCACGTTGACGTCTGTTTCAGCTGGGTCAACTTCGTGCGCACCGCTGCTACTTCGAATTTCGTTATTATGGTTCTTTTTAAAAAAGAGGGTTCATACATTTTCTCAAATACCTGACTGCCATGCAAAATGCTTGGCTAACAATTATTTTTCCTCGGCTATTCGAATAACAAGCAATAGATATAATGTACTAAAAACTCTGCATGAAAGAGTGCGTTTTTCATCAAGTCCTGGTTTCAGGCTCCGGGGATATAGTAGAGATTTAAGTAGCTTGCTTACTTCTATGTCCTTATATTCCTATTTGTATAGTTGCAGTTTATTAGGCATTTATAACTTCAAAAACAACGTCCTAGGTATATATTCCACCAAACTGTAAACAGTAGAACGCAGAAAAGGCCGCCACATATAGTTTTCCGAAACTTTCTCCCTTTTTACCTAGGATTTCTTTCGTCTCTCTCTGCCTCCTTGTGTGTTAGGTGATGCAATGAACGTGTCATCATGACAGAAAGCGTCATTTTTAAGCTTAAATACTTATTACGTGACAATTACCAGGCGTCAAAAATTAATGAGTGCTTAAAAGCTAACAAGTAATTGAAAATAGGGCCATGTTCGATTTGTAAAGCCCACTTATATATCATGTATATATATAAACTTATCACGAACGCTATATCTAAGTTGTGTTTAACAAAATAAGCATATACAAGAAAGATCAATTTGTTTGAACCGACCGGTCAACAAGGAGTTGCAAGATCAGTGATGGAAATGTTTGTCTAAGCACGAAAATGTTTCGTCCAGATATCGCTGGGTGCCTAGAAAGCCATCATCAGCCGAAATTAAAATCGACCTAAGCGAAGAGTGCTGCAAAAAAAAACTGAAAAGTTTCTATCTTTTGTAATGTTTGCTGTCTCTGTATGCTCCATAATAAAAGAATGGATGTGCAAGCTAAACTAACAACGCCAAGCTAAATGTTTTCGCAGCTTATGCAAGCTTTTTTTCTCGCCATCACCCGCATACATATCACTCTGAGCACGCAACTAATAAGTGGTTTAATATATATCAATTTGTGCAATTAAAGTGGATGTGGTGTCATCGGTTTGACAACGTCAAATAAAATTGGAGAAACGGCTGCTCCGGCATTGTGTGCAATCTAGCAATCTCGGTGATGTGGGAAGATCGTAGAGATACCGTATTACTAGATCATGAAGGTAAGCAAATGGATGACAACACAAGTAGAAAAACATTGTTATTTGTATAGCATACATGATTGTCATGCAGAATACAAGGGTTCAATTTCTGCTTGAATCCTGTCACTTATTCTTTGCATTTGTCGAGTCAACGTTGCCAATGTCATCTTTTCCTTAACTCTCATGTTGTAAAATAACAAGTGTTCGTTTTCGCCATGTCTGGCTAGATATAAAGTGTCAAAAACCTGTGGAGCATACCCGCATAGCATTAGCACATACACACCCATGGTATCACCGTATGTGTCAAACGTGTGGGGAGGAAAGGCTTCCACAATGTCCGTGAAAGAATTTTCGCGATAGTTGTGTCATTACCAGCGAGTCATATTTGTCAAACCATCTTAGCTTTAATAGTGTACAGCACTCAGAAATAGTTCACATAATAAAAATAGCAAGATGTCCATGGTCTTGCATGATACTTGCAACGTACCAACACACGCTGGTAGAAATGAGTGAGTGAAACAACTTCATTAGTTCCAGAGCAGACGTTAGTTAGCTCAGCGTCATCTGGCTTGTTCCTTTGCTTGTTCTTTTGCTTTTGTAGGAAATATGAACCAGCCAAGAGACAGCCCCGCTGGGCATGCTCGAAATCCGCATAACCGCCACACAAGGGGCAATCCGGGCTTGAGTACCATTCGTGATCTATTGTATGCAACGCAGCAGGGCTCGGGTAGGTTCGTGTTTGGAGATATGTGACAGTAACAGCTGGGGCCCTGTACATTGAGTAGTGTGGTAGACGCTGCAGTCTTCTTGAGAGACGATGGTGTTTGGATATCTCGCTGTGCGTGCGGATATCCTCGAATTGCCCAGCAAATGACGCGTCAAACGGCGCACGGTCCGTCACATCTTGTGCAGCCGAGTGCGTTTACTCGTTCAGATGTACCAAAGCACTTTCAATAGTTCTAAGGTAAGCCGTAAATCAGACCAATGAGTGATTTGTGAGGTGTCGAACTTTTTAAGGATCTGTAGGTCCTGGGAAGCCACCATACCCATTCTACACGGCTCGATAGCCTTGGAGATTAAATAAATTGTGACATGCACACCGTTCGTCAATGCAAGAGGAATGACAACCTGCTCTCCAAAGCTGGACCTAGAAGTACGGGTGTTAACGCAGCTGTTTTCTTGAAATCACATTCAATGAACACTGACGAAAACGCATTTTTAGCATACGAAGTGGCACCTATGAAGCAGGCTCGTTCCTTGACCAAGCGGGTACTGGTGAGCAGAACTTTGCCCCTTGCTCGTCTTAGTGCTGCGTTGTAGGCTAGATGCATATTGCGGAGCATCCGCTGTATAAAAATCTTGGACCTTACTTCGTTTAGAAGCTTCACAGCATCAGGAACGACGACCACGGGTTGTTTCCCAGCACACCGAGCATGAACCTACTCACCGGGGTGCCGGGCAGCCTGACAAACTGTGAGAACATTTGGGCTTCGGCGATTTCTTCGAAAGTGTTGTGCATTCCCAGCTTTCGTGTGCATTCGGACAGGAATGCCAAGGGCTAGCTTGAAAACTCTTCTGAATAGGGCATTGATCATGTTGTGTTCCGGCACGAATCAGTTGTGCATAGCTGCCTATAAGCACGGTAACATAGCACAAATGTGTGCATAATTCGGATAAGATGGTCCTCCCTGATTCCCCGGTTCCTGTTAGTGATTTTTCTCATGAGCCCGAGGGCACTCTCGGCTTTGGAACGGATGTACTTGATGATTGGCTCCATTGGTCTCAGATAGTGTCCGCGCGCGAAACTGGGGAGTCATTGCCGGTGAATAGCTTGATGTGGCTCTTTGTGTGTGGCTTACAGGGCGAGTGAAAACCGCCTCTCAGCCTTTTCTTTAGGGTAAGAGCACAAACTTAGTGGGCGAGCAATGTAGGCCGGTAGAGATCAGATTGTGCTCAGCCACATCGTTGGCCTCTTGCAAAGCGCCCTCAATCTGGCCCTCCCATCCACTGTAGCAATAGTGATGTCGTCAACATTGTGTGCGTGCCTAATTAATGTTCGGTATCTTGTTCAAAGCGCGCGAACGGTTGATAATGCAAATATTGAAGAGCATCGGGAAGATCAGTGCCCCCTGAGGTGTCCCCTTTGTCTCAAGGGTAATTTAGCGTGTAAAAAACCTGTCAGTCATGGGTCTTGCGGACCTCGTGGAAAAAAAGGAGTGAACAAAAACTGTACGACCTCTTTTCCTAACGACAAACTCAGCCAAGATTTTCTAAATCAAGGAAAGTAGATACGATGTCTAAAGTTTTTGCCATGTCCAAACTGGAATCACATAAGTGTTTGTAGAAGTGAGACTGTTTTCAAGCCCATCCGCAAGGTATTAGGTATCCTAGGTATGAACAAATGCTGTATACAACCCAAATATGTTAATTACCTAATAACCAAAGCTATCGCATACACTGCTACCAGTTCTTTTCAGATCGTGTTCATATGGTAGGGTTGTTGGCAGGACAGCACTAGCTATAAATCACCGCACTGCGCCCATATTTACTTCGCTTCAGTTGAAGCCTCCACCGCTTCACACCTCAGCTTACTAAGCTTCATGCTTTTCCTATACTAGTAAACGAGACATATTCATGCGTATTGACACAGTCTTGTCAGTTACGCGTTATCTTATGAGAGTAAACTTGTCCAGCTTTTTTTAAATAACGAATTAACTTTGTACATCAGTGACAGTCCTATTTTAATTGAGCGTGCAAGTTTTTGCTTGTAGGAAAGCTGTCCGCAAAATATTGCTTGCCAAAATATCGTATGTTCTTTTGATTTTAAGAATATGGTACCCAGTGGGCTTCATTCTATGTAGTAGACAGGTACTGCAATATATTTCGCATGAAAATGCGTTTTCAGAATTAAAAATGCCCTATTGTGTGTTAGAAAGAAACAAACAATACCGGGACACAGCTGTACAGCAGTGAAGTCTGTAAACTTACCTTCTGTACAGGTCATAATATGAAGGCAGTCCCGAGCGTTCGTGGGGAAAAGTATTTTTGCAGATGCTTTGTTTTTCCAGAAGCGATGAGGCCTGAAAGCGAAAGATGCTGGCACGATGCCATTAGGAACGTTTTTAGAAGTCGGAATGAAGCAATGGTGTATTTTCTTTACTGTTTTTTGTGGTGTATTGCTGTTCGCAACTATTTCATGTCAACCGTCAAGTCGTAAGCCCCCCAAAAAGGCAAGTTTTATTACTTCTATGAAAACTATGTAGCTTGTCTCTAGGCTGTACGGCCTAAGAATAGAAATTCAAAGCGCAAAAAGAAAGCGTTTAAGGATCTCAGTCAGTTTGATGTTTCAGTTGAGTTTGATTTTTAAACACTTATAAATGCTGGGGGGGGGGGTTAGTCAGTTTGAGATGTATTTATAACTGTCTGAGTTTCCTCTTCAAAAAGATAGAAGCCCACCAATTATTTCATATAAAAATGGAATCTATTATGACCTCAGTATAACCAAAAATAGCGAGATTTCAAGAAGCCATCTCTTTTGAAAAGCCATCTCTTGAGACTCCCAACACGAGTGTTGATGTTTCGCTGTACATCCTT
The DNA here is from genome assembly GCF_013339725.1 of Rhipicephalus microplus. Classification (NCBI taxonomy): domain Eukaryota; kingdom Metazoa; phylum Arthropoda; class Arachnida; order Ixodida; family Ixodidae; genus Rhipicephalus; species Rhipicephalus microplus. Next base: position 115,770,674 of record NC_051168.1, on the reverse strand, counting down.
TGTAACATTTATTGCAGTCTCCATGCAAGGTTTTATAAAATTAGGGCGTGGCATCTGACGTGTGCTCTAAACTATCAATCTCTGCTGTCGAGCGCTTCCGCTAGCTTCTCTGGCTTGGCTGACTTCACAGCGAATAATATTACAATGTCACAATAGTCTATTTGGTACCGTAGTTGCCCGCGGTCACCACAGCAGGTGTGCATAACCACTGTACCTTGAAATAAAGAGAACAAGAAATCAAATAAACACTATTCCGCGCGCACTGTTATTTTAGTCTGTCGCCTTTGCGTGTAGGCAGAGTATTCAGTAGCAACTCCGTGCCGGCACTTGGGCGATTTTAGCAAAAATACTATACGCATACAGGCTTTGTGTCGGCCAAAGAATCCCGTTAGCATGCGTAACATAGCATAATAGAAGACAGAAATCACAACCAGGTGCCACACACTGCGAATCGCGTGACAAGTGTACCGTCGAATATCTCCCACTCATTACAAAAGTTACACAGCTTTGGTCTGTGGCGTTACAACAGCCACAGACCAAAGGCACTTACATTGTTTTGCATTGGCTCCGTAATCAGACCACCTTTCATAAAGTTATGCCTAAACAAAGTACTGATCACCGACATAACAGTGGCACCATGGTGGCGTCATAATGATGCCTCAAGGTTTGTCCATGTGTGACGCCACGATGATGTCATACGGTGCATATCGTGTTGATCTTGTTTAGCATGACATATATTAGACGCCGCGTGAACACGACGATCGAATTTCGCAGCAGGCAGGTGTCAAAAATTAATTAGGATTTTTTTACAGCTGTAACATAAACTGAAAAAAAAATGGAGACCTTTAACGGTCACCTTCAGGAGTTGAACTAAATTACGTTATTTTGACCCTAGTGGTTACATCAACATCTTAAGTGCGTACTTTTAGCGGCGCACCTCGTTATGGTCGAAACTTTTTATTGGCATTGACGATGACTATGGTCTGGATAACAATGAAAATTACGCGCGTGCCAAACCACACATTCTTTTTCTGCCATAACGGCCAAGCATATACAAGGTATCCCCTATGTGTCATGACGATGACACTGAAGACGATGAAGAACAAGCGCGTTCCAGACCATGCACCTCGCTGAAGCCGTCATGGCACAGCACGTGCAATGTACCCACATATGACATGAGGGAGACGATGAGGCTGATCAGATGATGATGATATTCACAAAAAACGACTGGCCTGGGCAGTAGATGACGTCTGGATGCATTTAGTATGACGGGAAGCAACAAACAACCACCTGGGTAACACACCCAGGCCTCGTATTTACAAAGTTTAGTTTAAGCACAATAACACAAAACAATAGTAACAACGACAAAATGAAATTGGCAACACAACTTAACACACCACTTATGACCAATAACTATTGTGTATAACTGTACATCTCTTGCCACTGATTCACATGCGTGAGGGGTCAATGTCATCGGTGATCTACGGTAACACCAAATGATCCCACTGTTTTGCCCATTGCTTATCATATACTTCATAAATATGCTAAGATATTTTATTTTAAATTTTACTCGAGAAGTTGATATTGTGGACACCTACAGTGTAATCGATAAAGTTGAAAGTAGTTCGTGTCAGAAAAGATTTAGCATATGGCTGCATTCTGTGTAATTGGTATAATACTTTAGACCACGAGAAACTGTGTGCGTGCAATTTTTGCGAATTTGCTATGTCCCCACCAAGTGGTTCTAAGTGAATACGCACATTAACGTGTGGTCGATTCCACGAAAGATCGAAGAATGGGTTATTCTTGATGTCTCCAATTTTCCTAGTAAATTTGTTAATATGCACGTATGACCCAATAGCGTGAAACCACCTTTTGTTTTCAAATAAAACACTTTTTGAACCAAGGAAAAATTGAGAAGCGTAGTCCGTTGACGACGGTCGTTTTACAAAGATTGCTATTTTGTAAATTTCCGATCTTGCTAACGCCTACACCTGCTATATCTAAAAAATATATTTCTGCGTAGCATAAATAGTAAAATAGAAAAATTGCTCGCTTTTTTTCTAATTCTGCGCAACCTAAGCACTTTTAAAAACTCCAGACACACATCATGTTTTTGAAACGTGCTCGTTTAGAGGACAATTTTTGTTTCTGTGAATGCTATAGGTTGTTCATATTCACAGCGCTGATAGTTTTTAAAATGCGTAATAATCCCTTGCATTGCATTTGTCTAGTAATTTAACAAACGAGAAATTTTACTGCTCAAAACATTAAAGAACGATCAATTTATACATTTTAAATCTGAAGATCCGGCACTCAAGTTTTTAAAATATTTAGATGGTTGTCAGAAGACCGCGCTAATATATCCAGGTGATGCGTCGATTTCATCATAAGAAACTTTTCAATTTTGAAACATGGTGTTTTTGAGCGTGTTGGTTGCCGCGTAAATGAGATATAGGCCTTGTGGCAACAAAATAGAATAACTTGCCTAATTTTAAGAATTTTTCGATGTTATAGTAATAAGATATTTTTTCACGAAAAAAATGGCCCCATATCTACGTGCTACAATGCAAATGTCTGTTTATGTTCTACGCAAAAAAAAAATGAGGAATGGTATTCTGGAGGCACTGCGTCAGAGTAACTCGAGCGTGCAGCGGAGGCAAACGGGCACATCGAGTCACGTGACGCGTGAGACATGAGCGCTATCCGGCAGTTATCTTAAAACAGAATGCGTGTGGCGTGCGCGAAAATTTTGGAGGTGATAAGGTGTAGAACGCGAGGCGACGAGTAGGTGCCACCACCGTGTCGTCTGAAGAGAGTGCTAGAAACACTTCTCTTTTCGTACAAGCATTGCATCATCAGCGCAGCGTGACAAACACTACGGTCCTTGAAATTACTTATGTATGCCTGTTATAGTTTAAATGAACACATACAACATATTGGCGTATTGCTGTAGTGCCTCAGGTATGCGCAATATTTTTTTAATTTACAATCACACACTTAAGAACACTAAAACTTGAGCAATATTGGCGGGTGCTGCAGATGGTGTCCGCCATTTGGAGTATTGTTGCGCGTCGTTTGGGGTGCCATTAAAGGCACACAAACAAACAAATGTACAGAGAGATACATACAGAGAGGGCAAAACTTTTACCTTAAAGGCGTCCACAATATACTATCATCTTTAAAACACTCCCTACATGAAATGCATTTCAGTAGTTCGCGTCTTCGCTTGTGTACAATATGATTCAGTCCAAAGGCAGCCCTTGCCGTTGTGCTCTTCTTTCCGTTCACTTGCTTCGCTAGATTGGAATGTACATCTTGGATGCTAATCCATCGGCTTTAATAACGTATCTTCAGTATACGTTGTGCGGTGCAAAAAGCTTCAAAGAGGTTGGCATAATACGCAAGTTCCTTTCACGATAGGAAACTAGCTTCTACAAAGTGATTTTCAAGAAATGAAGTTTGACTGGCACAAAATTGTACAATTTCAAACCATAGTTGCCTTTAGCTGTGCCGAAAAACGTGTCCTATACGTAAATATCCATGACAGTAAGTCATGGCAAAGGACGAAGCATGCTTTGTGTGAGCTTCGCTAGTGTTTCTATGGCAAACATACCGTGACACGATGCCTTTCACGGTTTCAAATAGTTTCCACACCTTCCGACCTCAACGTGGGCACTGTCCGCAACTACGAATTTCTAGTTCCTTAGGACCATATAAAGTTTGTTGACGGACTGAATGGCTCAATCTCGCTTCTAGGTGCACCAATTACACCAATTATATTCGGTTTTTCTGTGATTGCGCAATCACTTCAATTGCTAATTGTAAAAACCGCCGTGCGTGGCGCGCTTTCATACGAATCACGCTACTTAACATAGACGCGGAGCGCGGGCACTTGATCTGCTACAGGATTTGTAGATTACATTCGGTGCGCATTCGCAAAATTTGTCGGGCCGCAATGCGCAAAGAAGGATGCATTTTGTAGGCTACGCACCAACCATTCTGGGCTGCAGAGCGACAGAGCGGCAAAGCAGGGTGAAGCATATCTTGCGGTGGTGTTCAATTTGCACTTTTGTGCACGCCGTCTAAACTCTCACTGTTTGTAGACTCTTACTTTATACCAGTATGAGAAGCTAACCGTCGTCTACGCATTTTTGGGACGCCGATTACTGAAACAAACGGCTAATACAAGGGCACGCAACGCATAAATGATGGTACTTACAAATGCACATCACTCAACACAATCTCGTGTTACTTAACGACTTCTTTACCCCCATATACATAGGTAATTCAGTGTCATGTGAATCATTCTCTGACCTAACCCTCGTACACAATATATTGAATCCCGCGTGGTCAACCTGCAAGCTAACCTAGGTAGCGATCATTTTATCTTCAGTACTACATCAAATACATGCAGCCCCGCGCCCAGACACTTTGTAATTTTGAGACTTATTTAGACAAATACGCAAAAAAAGGCACGAACGAATACTTTTCTCTCAATAAGTTCTTCACGAGACTACAACGGGACCTCAAAGAAACAACCAAAAGTATCTCGACAACACGCAAAATTGACCACATGAACAGCTACCTCGCACATATTCTGGAAGCTCACAAGACTCCTTAGGACTGATGGCGAGCGCAAATAGCTAATAGTAGGCTACGAAAACGTGTTGTATTGTTCAACCGATAAATAGAAGAGTACAGTCAGCTTTTGGTGCGCTAATAGTGGAATGAAATGTGTAATTTACTCGACGAGTGCATGAGAAAAAGTCTCAAATGGGACCTTCTCAGGCACCTAACTCGGCGACAAGCTCGCCGAGTCATAGTGACGACTTACCCTCGATAGACTTTTACACAAAGCGCGAAGGCGGCAACTTACACAAGCACATAATTTAGATGCAACAGCAGACTGGTACTTATGCAGAGAAGCTAGTTTGCATAATGACTACCGACCTTACGCGGGTGCGACACACAGCCCATTTGCTGAGGCGATAACCAACGCTCAAATACGTGGGGTAATTGTAGAGTTCAACACTGAATCAGCCCCGGGCCCTGACGCAGTCAACAAGTTGCTCCGCAACCTGGCTTACAATGACATTGAGTCACTTTCCACCCTCATGAATGAGGTTTGGGAAAAAGGGGCATCCCAACAGAATGGAAAGCGGTGGCCGTCATTCTCAATTCCTGACCAAACAAATCCCGGGAGCTCGACTCTACGACCCATCTCCCTCTTGTCCTGTCGGGGTATACGGTGAAAAGAGCACGTCATTCTCCACCGAGTCACAAGTCATGCAGAATAAATGCACCTCTTGCCATTCAATCATGTAGGGTTCAGGCCGCCTAAGGCCACGCAGAGCGTACTCTTCATGCTGCAGGAGACGTTTCTTAGAGTAAATAGCAAAGACCCTAAAGAGATTCTAACTCTCAATTTAGCGAAAGCTTTCGATGCCGAAAACTATGCTAATTTACTTTGCAAGATTCAAGCGGCAGCATGCACGGCCCATGTCCATTTTCTCTTCTTGATATCAGCTAAGATAACCTTAACCCTGGTTTGTTCCCTAATCCACTCTGTTCTTTGTAAGTCTACAGGTTTCTGCTCTATAGCTAAGCACCAGCAAGATGCAGCTGTTTTATACCTTCCTCTTTAGGGATACTGGCATTCTACCTGTCATGATTTGAAAGTGCATACCAAATGTGCTCCAACCCATTCTTATTCTTCTAGTGACTTCAGTCACGTGGTTCGGTTCCGCAGTTATTACGTGTCCTAAGTAGACATGGTCTTTTAACTCTTCAAGTCCACTATTTCCTTACTCGAAGCGCTGTTCTTTTCAGAGGTTGTACATTACTTTCGTTTTTTTGAGATTAGTTTTAAGACCTACATTTTCGTTCTTCTTGTCTAGCGCCGCAATAATGAGTTGCAATTCATCCCCAGATTTTCCCAGCAGTGCAATTTCATCGGCGAAGCACAGGTTCCTAAGGTATTCTCCATTAACTTTTATGCCTAGCTGTTCCATTTCTCGGCCTCTGAAAACCTCCTGTAAGGAAGCGGTAAATAGCATTGGGGAGATCGTATCCCCCTACTTTACGTCCTTCTTGATTGATATTCTGTTTCTTTCTTAATGAAGCGCTATGGTAGCAGTAGATCTCCTGTAGATTTCTTCCATGATGTTTCTACATTCTTCGTCGACGCCCTGATACCACAGCGTCTGCATGACTGCTGATATTTCCACTGAATCAAGCACCTTCTCGTAATCTATAAAGACTGTGTATAGTGGTTGGTTATATTCTGAGCATTTCTCTATTACCTGATTGATAGTGTGAATGTGGTCGATTGTTAAGTAGCCTGTTCGAATCTCCTGCTTCTTGCTTCGGTTCATTGAACTGTAATGTTGTCTTAATTCTGTTGGCAATTACCTTTGTAAATAGCTTTTATACTACGGAGAGAAAGCTACCAGTCTGCAATTCTTCAAGTTCTTGTCATATTCTTGCTTATGTATCAGGATGATGTTAGCATTCTTCCAAGATTGTGGTACTCTTCCGTCAGGAGACATCTCGTAAACAGGGTTGCTGGTTTTTCAAACAAAATTTGTGCTCCACATTTCAGCAGATCTGATGTTAACTGATGCTAACCAGCAGTTTTGCCTTTTGCATGCTCTCCAGGGATTTTCCAACTTTTTCTGTTATTACTGGCCGGATGTAATCTGGGTTACTGCTAGTTTTTATGTTAAGGTCGTGGTTGTGCTCCCTACTGTACAAATATCTGTAAATGTTCCCCACTAATTTTACTATGCTATTTATAATTGTGCTTACTTCGTCTTCTTTGTCCCTTATTGCATACATCTGGTTTTTGCACACCCCGAGTTTTGTCTTCACTGCTCTGACGCTTCCTTCAATCTTCAGAGTGTGTTCAATTCTCTTCATGTTATACCTCCTTACATCGGATACCTTACGCCTATGAATCAACTTCAAAAGCTCTACCAACTCTATTTTGTCTGTTGTACCTGAGGCATTCATGTTTTGACGCTTCTTAATCAGAATCTTTGTTTCCTGTGACAACTTGCAAGTGTTCTGTATACCCACAGTACCTCCAACTTCCACTGTACGAACCGTAATGATACTTGTCAGATTATCAGTCATTGCGTCAACGCTAAAGCTGTTTTTTCTCGATAAGAGTCCAGTAACTGTTATGAGGCGAGACGTCTGAATTCATGTAATTTGCCTCTCAGTGCTAGCTTATTGAGTGGCTTGTTGCGTATCAGTTTCTGTCATTGCTTCGTCAAGTCTAAGCGAATTCGAGGCTGTACCATTTTATGGTCACTGCATCGCACCTTGCCAAGCACTTTGACATCCTGCACGCTGCCTGGTTAGTGCACTCAGTATAAAGTCTATTCCGTTCTTACTTTCGTCCATCAAGGCTCTTCCCTCTCCACTTACGGTTTCCTCGCTTCCGGTAGAAGGTATTCAAATCCGTAAATTAATGCTTTCTACGAATTCTACTAGTAGCTCCTCTCTGGCATTGTTAGTACCAATGCCACAGCCTCCTACCGCCTGGTCTCCAGCCAGTTTCTTTCCTACTTTTGCATTGAAGTCTTCCATCAGTTCAGTATACTGTAGTTCTCATCTTACTCATTGGCGATTCTACGTCTTCATAGAAGCTTTCAACTGACGCATCATCATGGCTGAAGTAAGCGCACAAGCCTGTACCACCTTCATCTTGTACCTCCGATTGAGTTTAATAACGATAATTACGATAAGAGGAAGTGATCGCAGAGAACAGCTCCAGCATTCAGCTCTTGAAGTTTTCTCGATTTTCTCTTCGACTTCTGCAATCTGAGACAAGAACACTGGGGGACGTGGTCCCGCAAAATGGGGGGATCAATACGCCGCCTAGCTTCTGGGCCCTGGACCACCTCATCTGGGTGCGTCCGATGTGAGTGACCGCTTCGGCCCCAACGTGGGGCACAGTTACGCTTCTGATAGCTCTTCCACCGAAGACATGGCCTCGGACAGTGATTTCACCCCTGTTCCAAGCCGACGTCTGAAGAGAAAGATAAGAAGGCCGTCGCCGACCGGTCAACATGCACCGAAAAAGGAGAGTAGCATGCAGTCCTTCATGATCTCGTACATGCCGACAACGACGACAGACGTCCTAAACACTCTTAGTAGGCAAAGCATGTCAGAGTTTTTTGATTGTATTGCACCTGGCCAGGTTGAGGAAATACGTATAAATACCCGCAAGAACGTCCTGTCGGTGGAGGTTACTCCAAAGGCTATACTGGACACGCTGAAGGCCATCGTCCAGTTGAAAAACATTCCAGTGCGCGCGTTTTCCGCGTATGACAAGGCAACTACGATAGGCGTCATTTATGAAGTGGACGAAGATATTACAGACTCAAGCATCGAGAAATTGCTTTCTTCAACGGCTCCTGTAATTGGTTTTCACCGCTTTGGACGGTCGCGTTGTGTGAAAGTAGTGTTCGAGTCCGAGTCGTTGCCTACTCACGGCAAGGTTGAATATGTGCGTCATCCGGTACGCCCTTACGTACCGTGGCCTCTACAGTGTCATAAATATTTGAAATTCTGGCATGTCAGTGCAGTTGGTAAGGATGTAATAACTTGCAAACGATTTGGTGAACCTCATGGCGATGGCAACTGCAACGCTGCCACAAATTGTCCTAATTGCACGGGCGCCCACGACGCAACCTCAAAGGACTGTCCTAAAATGAGGAACCAAATAACTATCATGAAGAAGATGGTTATGGACCACTCCACGCACAGAGAAGCTGAAAGGGCTGTCCGGTGCAATACACGTCATTCACGACACCGACGCATCGAGGGAGCAGTGCTAATCGTGTTGAAGAACTGACATCAAATGGCCTGGCTTCACCTTCTCGTCGCTCGCTTTTACCGGCCAGAAATGAAGATGTCTGTGCTTCCGTACATTCACAGTCAACAAATGAACGAGCCAACCAGCCACCGGCCCGTAATACTTCGGAGTGGCCTTCTTTACCATTAAGACTCAAGTGTACGCCTTCCACGCATAATGCTGCTGAACTCAGCAAGCAGGACAACAAGATGGATAATAATGACGTCAAGAGTATGCTTAGAAATTTTATGCGTTCAATGCGCAAGCTCCTTAGTGGTCTAAACACTCCGGTGGCTAAAGCTGCTGTCCAGTTACTTCTGGTGCTGGACCCACTTGTTGTTGTTCTTCAGTAAGCGAACATGGCCTCGATGTTCGAAGATCGCATGCGGCAGACGCTTGTTATGTAGTGGAATGCTCGTGGTTTACGTGGCCGTCTCTCTGATTTCAGACAGCGGGTATTGAAATACCAGTTCCCAGTTAGAATTATCTGTGAACAAAACATGGACTCTAAATTCCGTTTATCTAGGTACGTCCAGCTTTGGTCTCGCAGTGATCACCGTGCAAGCAAGGTGCTAGTTTGTGTACGCCGCGATATGACGTACATACGACATGACATTCTGTCGCATACAACGAATGATTACGTTTGCTTCGCTACAAAATATCAGAGGCGCACATTGTCAGTTATCGGAGGATACATCCATCCAAGTGCGAAGATGAACTGCTCTCACCTTAGGTCTGTGCTTCAGGCTGCTGAGCACCCCCACATTGTCATTGGCTATTTCAACGCTCATTATCCCTTCTGGGGTTACACTGTAATGAACGGCCGGGGAAGAGGTTTGTGCGACTTTGTGTGTAAATTTTGACTAAGGGTGCTGAACGACGAATCGCCCACTTTCATTCGGGGTACTTCTTACAGCCGCTGCCTCGACATTGCATTTGTATTCAGGAGTCTCCTGACTTCTGCAGCTTTGTCCACGGATATAGAGACTCACGGTAGTGATCACCTGCCAACATAAGTTCAGTTTAGGTGGTTCCGCCTTTCAGCCACACGCTGCGTTCATCAGACAGACTGGCGTCTCTTCAAGCCGTCTGTGAAAACCAGCTGTCAGCGCACTACTTCACCATCCGAAGTAGAAGACATCATTTCTTCGTCCCTGCGTGACACAACAAGACAAGTTACCATTCCGCTGCAACGATCAGCTATCGACTTACAATACGAGGCCCTTCGTGCTGTCCTTCGCCGCGCAGAACGGCGATACAGAAGAACAAGATCACCGTCGGACCTCTCGGTCTGTCGTCAAGCTCAACGACACGTTCTTCGGCATCTGGACAAGCTGGATAGGCAATGATGGAGGTCGTTCTGCGGTTCTTTGGACCCAAGACAGCATCTCTCTAAAATTTGGCGGATAGTACGAAGTCTACAATCTTCTCCACAACAAATTAGGCCATTCCGTGCGATGGCTCTACATTAGGGTCGGAGTGAATTAGAGGTAGCCAAGGACTACTGCAGCCTTGTCGTTTCCACCGCTCCCACTGTGACCCAAACTCTTACCGCCACTGTGCCCCCGCGCTTCGAAGAACAACTCGAAATGCGATTTACAGCGCAGGAAATGAACGCTGCAATTTCAATTTCCCGGCGCTCATCGGCACCCGGGCCAGACGGAATTACGTACGCCGTACTTTGCCATCTTGATACAGAAGCACGACAGATCCTGTTATCTTACTACAACACCTCCTGGGAGTCAGGAAATGTTCCAGTTAAGTGGAAGTGCAGCCACACAATCGCCCTGCTTAATCCGAGGAAGTGCCCTAATGACCTTTTATCTTACCGGCCGATCGTCCTAAACAGCTGAGTGGGCAAAGTCATGGAAAGAATGATATTGTCGAGAATAGAGTGGCTCTTAGAGAGCAATAATCGCTTTCCTGCGTTCATGAATGGCTTTAGGAGAGGCCGATCAGCCATTTACGGGGTCATCAACTTCGTCTTCGATGTGGAACAGGAAAGATGTCGAGGCATAGAAGTTGCTGCTCTTTTTCTTGACATTAAAGGCGCCTACGACAATGTCTTATATTATGCCATCCTAGATGCTCTTGAGGATTTAGAAATCGGTGGATGACTGTATGCATGGATCGTGAGCTACCTTAGCGATCATACCGTGTATATGTCAACAAGCGATGGAGATACAGACTATTTTAACATTCACCGTGGTGTTCCCCAAGGGAGTGTTCTCAGTTCAACACTTTTTAACATCACCTTGATTGGACTTGCTACTGAACTTCCTGACACGGTGAAGGTGAGCGCATATGCGGACGACATCTGCATCTGGGCTTCTGGAGCTACGCGCCTCCAACTGCGTGCTTGACTGCAACGTGCAGTGACCATCACAGCAAGGTGTCTACGTCGCCAGGGTCTCACACTGTCAACTGAAAAATGCACAGTACTTGCGTTTGCACAAAAACAAACGAAAGGATACCACCTCACTGTGAATGAAACAGAAATTTGTGCTCTTGTGCAACACAAATTCTTGGGTGTTATCCTCGACCGGAATCTATTTTGGTGAAAACACGTCACAGCCTTGATGTCAAAGCTCAAGAGTTTTGTCCACGTTTTCGGTTCATGGCCGGAGCAAGATGGGGCTCTTCGGAGGCAGCTCTCCAGCAACTGTACCAACCTTTATTTGTAGGGTACTTACGTAAAGCATGCCCGTGCTTTCAAGAAAGAAGCCCAAATGTGCGAGCACGCTAGAAAGCATCCAAGCTGAAGGGTTGCGCACTTGTTTGGGCTTACCCCAATGCACATCAACCAAGAGAACTCTCGCTGAAGCTCGGGCTTGTCCAATCAAACTATATGTGCTCTGTGAGCCTTTTAGAGTCCACCTTCGCCTGTTGACTCGACACAGGCAACATCCCATATCAGCGCTCTTTGCCAGCCACCGAGACTGCAGTTGCTCAAGAGCTATATCGCGGCTCGAGAACATCATACCGCCAAGATTTTCTCCCCCACGTGTTCCTAAGACACCTCCGTGGCTCCTGCCTAGACCACTTGTCATAATTCAGATTCCTGGGGTTATGAAGAAGTCCCATCTATCATCGAGTAGCCTAAAGCAACTTACACCACTGCAGATTTATACTATGTACGACGGTGTGGCGCACGTATATACTGATGGATCTACCACGTTGCGTACCTCCGCCGCAGCCTTTGTCATCCCGCAGATGAAGATAGCTCAACGTTTCAGGATAGATCACAAGCCACTGCAACAGCCGGAGAACTTTTTGCCATTCGGGAGGCAATACGTTTCATGTTGACAGAACCCGCTCGTAAATAGACGATGCCAAAGCTGCTCTTCAAACCATCGATGGCTTCTTGAGACAAGGTCTACATCATACATTATCGATTGAAATAGCAGAGCTTCATGGGATTTCTACAAAATGGACATCATGTAACATTTCAACAGATACCTGCTCATTGTGGCATAAAGGACGATGAAGAGGCGGACGCTGAAGCTAAGAGAGCTTTAAATGGTGCCCCGGAAGTGTGCATCGCATTTTCTCGACAAGATACTAACATCCTACTTCGACGCGTAATGCGCAACTCCAACTTAGAGCACTGGCAGAAACCAGAACGCCAGCACAAGCGGCTGCACAAATAGGGCCTGGAAATGAAGTTTCGTATGCCTCACAAGTTAAAGCGAAGCGTCTCGTGCATTATCCACCGCATTAGCCGCGGTGTGGCTTACACGAGACGTTACACCCACTTGATTGGCTGTAATGACACAGGTCTCAATTGTGATCACTGTCGGTTGCCAGAAACGCTCGAACATATATTTTGCGACTGCCCAGCATATGCAAGCGAACGTTAGCAACTGATATCTTCAATTGGCCGATATAGTAGTAAACCATTAACCGATAAGGTTGTGTTAGGTCCTTGGCCTGACGCCAGCAGCACACATGTGGTTATACGAGCCGTAATCGCTTTCGTAGAAGCCACTGGACTGGATACACGTCTGTAGAGTTACACAGCCTAATAAGAACATATCTCTCTACCTTACCACCGTCATTAATCACTCTTTCACTCCCAGTCACCCTTCCCCAGTGTAGAGTAGCAGGCCAGAGCAAACTACAGCTCAGGCCGACCTCTCTACCGTTCTGTAAGTAAATTCTCTCTCTCTCTCTCTCTCTACCACCATTTCAATATTGCTATAGTATTCTTCTATCTTGCCAGCTATGTTTCTATGGATAAAGAACCCCATTCCTAGTTCTCTTCTGTAAGCCAAGCCCCAATAGCAAAGGATGTGCTCGTTCTGTAGTACTGTATAGGCCTCATCTTTCCTCCTAACCGCACTGAGCTCTATTAGATCCCATTTAGGGACCTATAGCTCCTTGAATAGTACAGCTAGTCTTGCCTCACTAGATAAGGCTCTAGCGCTAAACGTTTCCAAGTTCAGGTTCCTTGTAAACGCCGCTAAATACTTAGACTAACACTACTTGGCAGCTGCGTTGGTCACCCCCGACGGGACAGCCCCTTACTATAAAAACAATGAACGTCTGCGAAGCCGCACTAATGCCCTTTGCCCTTGCTCTAGCGCTCCCTCAGCACGACACAATATTTATGGACTCTAAGCCCGCTGCGCTGGCATATAACTACGGTACACTATGCTAGGCGGCCTTAAGCATTCTAACATGCGCTCAAATAAACGCAGACAAGCACATCAACTAGTTTTCAGGGCATGAAAGCCTCAACGTCAACCAGGAGTCTCCAGTGGTGATGAGCAGACCGATACCCTCACGTGAAATCTTACCCACCACGTGAGGAGGCGGATGTTTCACCGGCCGGGGACCCAAACATGCATCTGGAGCCACTTGTCTCCTATGACGAGATTCACTCGCACTATAGGTTACCTAGAACAGAGTTTCTCTGACCACACTCAACACTAAAAAAGCGTAACAATTACCGCTTAGACTGCTCCAAGCACATAGTTACCGCAGCCTCTCTATCTCCAGCAAATACTTCCCAGATATAAAGCCATGATGCCCTCAATGTAAACATCTGAGGTCAGACCTAAATGACATGCTGTGGCAGTGTCTCACGCTTAACGCTTGCTTCGGGTCTCCTGCCACCGAGGATGCTTGGAACAGCCACCTCAAGAGCCCTGCCAAAGCGCCTGAACACCAGGCCGTCCCGAAGGCCTGAATGGTGGCTGGCGAACTCCGACTCCCAGTCCCCACATGGGTGGAGCCACTGGGCCGGCCCCCGTAAGGGGTGCCCAGACTACGTCAAGACAAATAATAAAGTTCAGTCATTCTTTCTTTCTCATCTGTGGTGGACTCCTAATAATAACAGTGTCAGATGCTAAACCGCATCTACATATTTTTCGTGAAGCCCCTTTAGTTTTTCTATTACTGCATTTACTAGAACAAAAGACTAGTATATAGACATGAAACAAAGCACGCTGCACGTCTACGAGCATGGAATAATGTCGACAAGTAAAATGCACTGAAACAAAACTGCGCGTCGGCCATGTCCCAAAACATTCGTTTTATTCAGTATGCTGAAAAATATGGTGATAAGTAGAAACTCAAGTGTTGCTAGTTGTGCTCGCGTTTGAGGGGCTTCTTCTTGTCCCCAATTTTATTCTGCGCACAATAGTTAAGAGCTACACTTCAATGCCTTTCATTCAAGGGTTCGTGTTTCCTTTTTTATAAAAAACTCTGCGCTAGTAGACAATTAGTGTTTAATGCTATTTCGGAAAATGAGAGCAGGAAAAAACGTGCTACATTATTTTCTTTGCTCGAGAGATGCCACTTGCGCAATAGAGAAAACGTTCTGAAAATACAATATTTAAAAATTTGTAAGTTTTTTTCCCATAAAAATAACGCAACATGTTGTTTTAAGGATACGATAGCGCAGTTCTTTGAGAACAATCATTATTGAGTGAAATTAGAAGTGTTCTTTTTTCTCGTAGATTTTTACATTAACCAACAGTTTCTTTAAGATCTGAGCTACGAACTTCATTACTTCAAAAATTACTTAAATATTATTTAGCAGGGTGTATTTGCCCACATAAATGACTATCAGTGCTGTAAATATGAAAAAGCTATGACCTTAACAGAAGCGAAAATCCCGCCCCAAGTACGGGCAAGTTCCAAAAACACAGCGCTTTTTGGAAATTTTAAAATATATTAAAGAAGCTCGGATTAGAACATATCAAGTGAGCTACTTCCCCATCACTTCTATTTGAGCTACACAGAAATACATTTGTGGTGTTTGCTTTTTTTGCTGTTAGTCAGAACGTCAACTTGCAAAAATGCACTCTTCGTAAAACCTCTGTTGTCACCTGCACGTGTTGCTTCTCCATTTTTTTCTTCATTAATGTTTTTATAGGAAAACAAACTGTGTTTTAGCACTATTCGGTTATACGGGCATAATATACTTAATTACGACGAAAATTGGAGACATAGAGAATGCCACATTTTTTTATCATTCAGCCGTATGTGTCTTTTGTAATGGGTTGCTGGCTTTCAACCACTAAGTTCTTATCACAGTCACTTGGTCTTACGCTCGATGGCAATGCACGGTCGTACAGCGCAACATTACTTCGACGGCACAAGTTTTATTGCGAAGCCTGTACACAGGATTCGTCTGTTTGTAGAGCATCAACGTTATTTTCACTATACGTTCCGAAGCAGAAGGAGTTATCTTAAGTGAATTTCGAAGCAAACGTGTGGCTGTGTGGTTGAAAACCTACTAGACACGCAAAGAGCTTGGGTTGCATCCTTACTAGGACCCAGATAATTTAACACTACTGCGTTAAAGAGCTAGCTTTGCAGAAATTCTGGCATCGGCATAGGTGATGGCATCGGATTAAATAATGAAAACTCAACCAGGGTCGTCAAGGTCCGAGTGCTGATCACACCTTGGTTGTTTGTGTGGCAAGCGGATATTCTACCACACGACTTCGCGTATGCTTTCGAATACAGTGAAAAGAGCTTTCTAGTCTTGGCAATGCAGTGAAAGTAGCTTTCATGCTTTCACGTCACACATGTGTCCTGTATGCATGCTTCTCAATGCCACGTAAAAAATTGCATTATTGCATAATACAAGCGCTAGTTTCCAGTGGGCATCAGAACAAGTGATTGACAAAACGGCTTCGTGGTTTAAATCCAGTCAGCCGCTACAAAAGACACACGCGCTATAGTGCATCTGATATATTAAGCCCACGCACTAAGTGTTTGAAGTACACACTGTGCGAATAAAATAACACTCTCGCGCTCAACTCCTAAAGGCGAAGTTTCAGGGCCCCCTAACTTTTATAATTTGTTCTATTTTTAACTTCTTTGATTTTTCGGTCGTGCAAAAGATGATAGTTGATGTCGACAGCAACCGCGACCATGACAGCGACGCCGGAGTTTCTGCGAAACAAGAACTTCAGTGCTTTCGCAGTAAAGAAGAGTCGATAAACCTTATGAATGATTTCATTGAAAAACACCATGGTCGACATTTGTAGCTTCCTTGACGCATTTGTAAGAAAGCGAAACGTGCACTGAAAGAATACTAGAGAAGGTGAAAGCGATGGGTGCTACGATATAGCCCCTAGACAATGGAAGCCCAAGGTGACGACGATGAGTCCCTAAACCTATGAGAGATGCCACAAATTGGCATCCACATGTTTTTTTTGTTTCGTACGTTAGCGTATACGTGTCTTGTGTTTGACCATGGCGGTGACTGACAGTGTGACTGTGTGTGTGGTTTTACTCGAACGTCTGTAGCACTAAGAAACAACATGAAATCAACCTAGCATCACATCGTTAAAGCCTCCCAATAACCTGCTAGCAACCAGTTTAAACTTCCAAACTCTCCATCTTCGCTTTAACAAGTCTAGCGCGATTTTGTGCAAGCTTCATCATTTCTAACAGCGAAGCTATTTCTGGGCTATTCGCTGTGTATCGGTGCCACGTGGTCATATCATGCATGATAGCAGCACTCGCAACGCTACTTGCAAACCAGCAAGGCCGTCAGTTTGCACATTGTGGCCTGACAGCTCAACATAAATTGTCAAATGATGAACAATGATACAGAACAGAAATATGTACAAAAGTCTCGAAAAACACCGAAGGACTTGGACTTGCCATAAAAGACAGTCAAGGCCTTCAAAAACCAAGGCATCAACTTCTGTAGGAGAGGATCTTTCTATTTTATGACGACAAGTGACAAAAAAGTGTCGTAAAAATGAGTTCCGCAATATTCTCTAGATATATTCCTTTGCTTGCCACGCACCTTCTTAGTAGTCACTTCAAACATCATTTTTTGTAATAATTGCAGGTTGTGCTCTATAAAAGCAGCTGCAGTCAGCATTTTCCATGTAAATGGGGAGAATGCTGCCGAAAAAAGCACAACAAAACAAGATGTCAGCGTAGACCACGATATGGTGGGCGCTGTACAAACAAATCAGTCCATGGAGTCTACAAAATCTATTGTGATTGCTTAATTAATGAAGGTAAGACCTGATTGGTGTTCTTAATTGTATAATAAAAACGTGCAGCTTTTTTCTAGACAAACCGCTTCTTTGGCCATTCAAAACCATTATGTACCACATAAAAGCAAAACATGTCTGATCCCTCTCTCATATGAATCAGTATAAAACGAATGCGTAACTTACTTTCACAAAAACGGTTCGTAATTTCTTGCGCACTGTTTGGCAAATCATTCAAAAGAAAATGTGCTACAGAAACAAAGTCTGAAGTCAGACAAAGATAGACGAGCTGCTGGAGACTCAATGCACGTTCTTCAAGCTGAAAGGGTGCTCGAATACAACGCACAAAAGGTTAGTGCGAACTAAAAGCCGTCTCAGTTCAATACTTCAAGCACACTCCTCGAACGAAAAAGAAACGTACGCACGGAACGAACGCAGAAGCATGCAGAGCAGGAGCGTGATTTAACAACTGGTCAGTTGCTTTTTCTACGAGTAGCATGCTCTTTTCAAAAACGTGGTGACCTTCGTTCTCTATGTAACTACAATGCTGACTTTCGGGGAGTGCCCAAGACGCGGAAACTGCCCAATCACGAGATGAGCATGTGTGCGAGCGAACGAAATTCTGAATGCCCGTTGAAGCAGCTATACTTTATTTAGGTATTGAATAACTTTGGCCACCAAAGCGACCAAAGTCTTACAACTCTGGTTGTCGTCATTGAGTAGTTATGTCAATGCGCGTCAAGGTTAAGGCTTGCCATTGACATGCTCTCATTCTAGTTTCACAGGGTGCATAAACTGTGTTTATCAGCTTCTATTTCTGTAGAGCATAAAATATTTGTATAAGAATAGTCTGGTTGTTTTTTGAACACGAACTTTAAAAGGTATTCACAAAATGAATATTTTTTTCTGTTTCTCTTCAGCGTATAGTACAAATTTGATTACCACAAACATTATTTGTATATTACTTTTCTTCTAATTTACAGGTACTTGTGTCAATAATAGATGCATATAACAATCTGTATCTCACTGTTCTTCCCCTTCTTCAGACAAGGAAAAGCCAAAGTTGATTTGAGCCAATAAACCAAATGTAACAAGAATATTATCCTATGAGCTTTTCTGTAGAACCAAACAAGAGTCATATAAATATGCGCTAATAAAATGGAAAGCGAAGATAAAGCACACTTTTTGATTTTATTTCATCAGACGTTCTTCCGTTTCACCGCAATGCAGTGATCTTCGCGCTCCTTTCATCAGTCACCGTAGACACTAAACAAAACTGCAGTGTTGCAACTCATGGCTTCGACATTTCAAGCATCGAGTAATTTCACCCAGACTAATTATTAATGATTGGAGCTACGGCTGCGATTAGAAGGGGTTGCAGCTAGGTCATGAGACACTGACTCACCAGAAAACTACAGGAACCGTGCCAACTTCACACCGGGTGCAGAGCTGTCAAAATGCGTCAGGTGGTCAATAAGTGAAAACCACGACGTGTTTTATTTTCACAATAGGTAAAATAGATTCTCTATGCCATCGCACGTGTTCGGAGTGGTAGCAAGTTCAAATCAATATGATTTATTTATTTATTTATTTAATTAGTTACCCACAGCGCCCATACAGGCATTATAGTGGGGGGGTACAGAAAAGAACATGAAAATTGCAGGTTCACATAAGTTCACATAATTGCATTCACATAAGTAAAAAAGAGAAAAGAAGTAGATTTCCAAAACATAAAAACATACACAGTTGCACCGAGCACAGATGCGTCAGAAAAGTCATATGTAAAAAAATGCAGAAACCACAAAAATTGATGAAAATCTCATGATAATTAAAACAAGGTGCAGCATTCGTCTAGCACAAGGGCAAATTAACACCAAAACAAAACAACATAGCTTACAACCAAGATACCGTACAGATCATGGCGACTGCCAGGCGCACACACGTAGTCTACAGGGCTTAGCGGTCCAAAGATTCAATCATTTTTATTGCAGAAAAGAACGCATCCGTTGAAGAAATTTCTACAATTGTGGGGGGAAGTCGATTCCACTGACTGATAGTTCTCGGAAAAAAAGAGTTGCTGAAGGACGATGTATTACATTTATAATCTCTTATCTTGTGTTCATGATCTTTGCGGGCTGAAATGTAGTGAGGCCGGCTTATGTATACGTCACAGGGAATTCGAGTATGAGAATAAAATATGCTGTGCAATAGCTTCAGTCGAAACGATGCCCTACGGTGCTGCAGAGACTTCCATTTTAACTTCAGCTTAGCTTCCGTCGCACTGAATTGTCTGTCGTACATAGGTGCATTAAACACATATCTCGCCGCCATAGACTGAACTTTTTCTAATCTTTCTTTATTTGATGATGTTGCAGGGTCCCACACACAACATGCGTACTCCAGTACTGATCTCACGTATGTTTTGTATAGTACCTCTCGGGTTTGCTGTGGAAAAGCACGTGTGTTTCTTTTTAAGAATCCTAAGCTCCGACAAGCTTTATTTACAGTGTAATCCACATGCCGATTCCATGATAGAGAGGGGCAAAAGAAAACACCTAGATATTTGTATTCGCGCACCATTTTTACCGGAGAGCTGTTTATTGTGTATTCAAATTCACCTGGGTTTCTTTTTCTGGAAAACCTCATGCATACTGTTTTCTTAAGGTTCAGTTTCATTTCCCATCGCTGGCACCACGCGTATATTGCACATAGGTCATTTTGGATTACGGAGCAGTCAGTTTCAGAGGTAATCTGACGATATAAAATGCAGTCGTCTGCAAATAGCCTAATATGGGATTGTACGTTTTCGTTAATGTCATTTATATATAATAAGAAAAGTAATGGTCCCAGAACTGATCCCTGAGGTACCCCTGACGTAACACTAGTTATTTCAGACTGTTCGCCGTTTACAACTACATATTGTCGCCTCTCATGTAGATATTCAGCAATCCATGCAATAACTTGGTGATTAATATTAAAGCTGGTTAGTTTTTTCAGCAATAAGAAGTGTGATACAGTGTCGAACGCTTTTTGAAAGTCAAGGAAAATACAGTCGACCGAAAACTTGTCGTCCAGTGCTGCTGCTAAAACATGGGTGAACTCTACCAGTTGTGTGACGCATGATAGCCTCTGCCTAAATCCATGCTGGTTAGAGTTGAATAGGGAATTACTATCTATGTGCTTTACAATCGCAGTATATAAAATATGTTCAAGAATTTTACTGCACACAGAAGTGAGTGAGATAGGGCGGTAATTATTCACAGCATTGCGCGGGCCAGATTTATGTATAGGAGCAACAGACGCCATTTTCCAATCAGTTGGGAGAGAACTCTGTTTTAACGATTTTTCAAAAATAACTTTCAAGTACATAGACACTGCATGGGAAGAAGACTTCAACATAAAATTAGGCAAGCAATCAGGACCCACTGCTTTCGCACAATCTAGATCTCTAAGTAGTAATTCAATGCCACGAGCGTCAAGTACTACATCAGGCATGGATGTGGATTCGTGTACCAACAATTTCAAGTCTTTTTGGGGGTCAGTAGCGGCTGAGAACACTGACGTAAAATATAAATTGAACAACTTAGCCTTTTCTGTCGCATCGCTCACGGTAATATCACCGCTGGTCAAAGCGGGAATTGAAATGTTGTCTTTCTTGTTTCGTTTGATATACCTCCAAAGTTCTTTCGGGTTTTGCGTTATTTTACGTTCAATTGTTTTAAAGTAGGCTACTTTCATTTCGACTGTAGCATTATTTACTTCACGCGTTGCCAGCTTCAGTTTGCAAGAGTTCTCTTCCGAGGGATTTCTTTTAAATGAACGGTAAATTCTCTGCCTACGCTTGACCAAAACGTCGAGTTCTCTACAAAACCATGGTTTACTTTTATTACGCCTTCTTTTTAGCACCCATGTCGGAACAAATCGGTTTCTCAGCTCTAGAATCTTGTCTTTAAACAAATTCCACAGCTCTTCTACTGAATAATCATCGGCAAGTGTTTCGAAAACAATGAAATATGCCTCCAATGCAGTGTTGATTCCTTGGACATTAGCCTTCGCGTAATTGTACATGCACCGACTCCTTTCACTGTAAGCACTCGTATGTTTCATATTTATCTCACTTAGCACAACATCGTGGTCACTTATCCCTGGTAATACTTCAGTGTTTTCTACCATTTCTGGCATATTTGTGAAAAATAGATCAAGGATATGACCTCCTCGAGTTGGTTTCAACACTGTCTGTTTTAAAGACAAGAGGTTCATGAAATCAGCCATTTCAGATTTAAAACTAAGAGAACTTCCAGAAGCTATTGGTTGCTCATTCCAGTCGAGATCAGGCAGGTTAAAATCCCCACCTACAACGACGTAATCAGAGGCGATTTTTGTAGCTGTAGCAGTGAATTCACTAAATTCCTTAGTTGAACCAGTTGGCGGTCGATAAAAAGAGCAGACTGATAGTGATTTGCCATTCGAGAGCTTAAGTTGACACCAAACAGCTTCACTCGTATCGTCTGTAGTGCTTATGCCTATAGACGGAATGCGCTGATCTACCAAGATAAATACACCACCTCCATGATAGTTCCTGTCTTTCCTGTAACAAGTAAAGTTATCTGGAAATACCTCGGTGTTTGCCACGTCTTCATTCAGCCATGATTCAGTACCGATAACTACACTTGGTTTGGTCATGCGCACTAAGTCATCGAATATGTCAACTTTATTTTTAATGCTCCTACAGTTTACTAACAAAAAAGAAAGTGAAGAGCATAAGAACTTAGTCGGTCACTTGCACTGCACAACCTTGCCTGAGGTATCATCGTAAGTGTACCTGATGCCGTCCATGTGAAGGGTATCGTGTTTTAGCTGTACTCGTGCGTCCCCGCTTCTATTTTCTCTAGCAAACTGCCACAAAATTCGCCTTTTCTTTCGCACTGGTTCAGAAAAGTCTTCCCACATACCGATACCTGTATCTTTCAAATTCTTGGCCTTTCCTAAAATCAGGTGCTTTTCTTTCAATGACCCGAACCTTGCGATCACGGGCCGCGTTTTTCCCTCTCGAAATTTCCCGAGCCGATGAGCTTTTTCTATCGTTTCGGGGTTAACTTGTAATTTTGTCGAGCATACCTCTTTCACAAGCGATTCAGATTGTGACCAAGATTCGCGGACACTTGTATCAGGTATGCCGTAGAATACCAAGTTATGCTGTCTACTACGATTTTCAAGATCATCAATCTTATTTTGAAGCAACTGTATCACCCCGTGCTGGGTATTACAGCGCGCAGTACACTCAGTGATAGCGGCTTCTAATTTTGACAGCACTGACATTTTTCCTTCCATTGACGACACTCGTTCACTCAAGTCATTTATAGCAGCCTTATGTTCCGCTTGGTTCGCTTCAATGGTATTAAGCTTTCGAACAATCGCGTTTTGCCCATCCAAAATTTTCTGTAGCGTCGCATCAGCGACAGTGGTGTTCAAAGCGCAGAACGTCTCAAATGGTTTTCTGACTTACAGGCTTTTTTTTCTATGTTTGCGTCTGTGACAAGTGCTCGTTTTTTATTAAATTTCGTTTGACAAAAAAATGGAATATTTGACAACATTTAAACTTATGAGGTTATTAACTATAATACAACAGTAATAGCGGCGTGGTGATGTTGCAAAAGGCGTTGCAAGAGCCATGCGTTCTTGGGTAGTCTTACCTGTATTACTTTTTGAGCGATTACTAAAGAGTGTGCGAATATTAAAACCTTACTTCAAATCGAATTCCAATCAAATAGTGCTGAATATTGAGAAAAAACATTGAATATCAGTTGATATTGAATACAAAAGATATTTTTGAAAATTGAAAAGTGAAGAAAGAAATGAAGGTTGATATGGCTTCGCGCTCATAACACGGGAAGTTATTGCTACCGAAAGACCAGAAGTGGCCACGCAGAGGCACTAGCTGTTCCAAACGACCTGGCTTCAGGCTCTCTCACTGTGATGTTACAATGTTGTGGCTCATCTGAAGTCTGTGACGTTAAGCATCGTCGTCCTGAATAAGTGTGTTCAGGATCTAAGCATTTTTGGGTACCCGTTCACAGCAGAGTTATCATCATTTGCCGAAACTATGGGAGTCTCTCGAAGAGTGGGTAGCTGTAGCCAAGGCGACTATACTCTAAGGCAAAAGGGTGTTAAAAGGGTGTGTGGGTTGTCCTTTTGGGGTATAATGGGGCTGCCGAAACCATTATTTCTTTTAAGAAATAATGGCACCGGGTCTACCAGTTAGTACCCACAGAGAGTTCAAGGGACTAACACTTAGTCCTCACATTTACACCTGAGTAAGTAACCATTATTTCCGCAATTTACATCAAAGAACTAACATTTAGTCCTCACATCTGCACCTTATAAAGCAACTGTTAATCCCCACATTTACACCTTACCTGGCAATCGTTAGTCCTAGCAGTCACACAATGCCTGACGAACTGTCGGTCCGCTAAAATACTCTGTCACACCGGTCCCGTTAATTAGGGAGGCAATCGCCGGGCTAATTCCAAGAGCCGAAGTATCGGCCCCCCGAACCGCACCACGAAAGCGTGGACAATTTAGAAGTGGTCCTTTTTGGCGCGCCAGCGGACGCCGGCTGTGGCCCAAAGAACAAGTCAGAGCCGAGAGTTGATAAACAAACAAATTATATTCTCAATAATGGCAGATCGAAAACAATACACAAAAATGCACACTCCACAATAGTTGCATACAATATGTCACCAATCAACCCAATCAATCAACGTACTACACAATACAATCAGCCACACTTGAAACAACGGACACGGACAACAATACACACTACAATGCAGTCGCATGCATTGAACAACCAAGACACTTAAAGACTAAAGAGATAGAAAACCTATTCAGTCCAAAGTTCTTGGAACCAAAGTCGGGATGATACTCTTCCGAGAATCACTCACTCAAAGTCCAGCGTTGTTGTCGTTCCGCAGCCCTCGAAGTTTCTCTTCCAGGAAACCTCCCGTCTTCAATTGGCCACTCTTCAAACTTCAACTTCTTCGCCGGAACACGTCGGCTTCACACCCGCAGCTGTTGCCACGAGTCTTCGCTCAATAGCGGTAACCACACACTCTTGCCTGTAGATCGAGACGTCACCCCTCAGGTGGAATTCCTCTCTATCTCCTGCTTCGTCACTATGGACGAAACCTTCGCCGACTACACGGCGGAATCCCTACGCGCTCTGGCGTTAACTTCCGTCTCCTCCTGATTTCTCGTCTCGGCCGCTCGATTAAATACCTTCCGCGCCACCTTCCAGAAATTGCTCGTCATTTCGTCGGCGCGATACGCAGCGAAGGCTGGGGAGAGGCGAGACGGTTTGTCTGCCCTCCGCGTCGAATGACTCAGCTCGGCGTGGCCACGCCTCCTTCGTTCTAGAAATAACGCGGGCTTGCTGGGCCGCCGATGTTGGGTGAGGAGGTTCATCGCTTCGCCGCTTCCGAGAGGAGAGGCGTCGCGCGCCCGGGGAGCCCTGGATGCTTGTTTTCTTTTTTTTTCCTTTTGACCTCGCGGCGTTTCTCCCGCCCGTTGTCGCAAGAATTTGGCGGCGCGCTCATTTTTAGCGCTCGTTCTGTGACATACTCCAATTAGATGAACTTTTTGTCCCCAGTTCAAACCTTGTTTTTTGTTTACTTTCCGCCAGGCCCAATACAATTTCGCCTGTTTTTCTGCGCAGTGAGCATCAAATTGTGCAGAAAAGAACACGTGAAATAGTACTTAGCCGCCTATGTGTAACTGTTTTGCAGTCACGGCAAAAATGAAAGACAAAAGTCAGACTTCGAAATCTTTTATTTTTCTACATACACGTGAAATTTCTCCATTCTTGTAAGTGAATTCTTGGTAAAGTGTACAAGTCCAGTCTCTTTGTGGAATCTTGTTCACTCTTTGGGGGGCTTCTCCAATGGAAGCAATAGATCATGGGCATTGCAGACGCGAGCGCACGCAGCCTCTGCCTGTTGTGTTCCCACGGCTGCACGTACAATAATATAGTAAATATAGTTAAACTCACGTGACAGAAGATGAAGATGCGTGCATATGTCAAGTACGTGCACGTTAATATAAAAACAAGCGTTAAAATATGACACACAAGTAACTGTTACCTTCACATCTCGCACAATCCTACTGAAGCTGCTCTGACGAAAGAGATGAATGACGGGCATCGCAGACGCCAGTGCACACATTCTTCAGCATGGTGTATGCGTACCGCTGCACAATAGGTGTGTAAAATAGTGAGTTACACGTGACAGGGAATGAATACAAATGCATATGAGAAATACTTGCAAGGTGAAATGAAAACATACGTGAGATATGACATGCTAATAAAATCACCGAGATGTCACACATTGTCAAACACTCATTTCCATCCCCGTAGCACAAAAGCTTAGGAGCCGTGGCCGCAGCCACAACTCCACGAACCACCATGCCTCTAACAAGTCAGCTAGTTCTTAGCGAGCGACGTCATTCAGGTCAAGCAAGCGAACGGGAGACCAAACATGGCACTGCACGCGGAGTGTCTGCCGCATGCGAACTTCGAACAGGAGAGCGAACGTACGCTTGGCCGCCGCCACGAACAGCGCCGAGCTATTTTGGAGCAAGCTACGAAGAAATCGACGGAGATGCGGCCCTTTTCTACAAAATCGAGCGAGTGCAGCACGCAAACGTGAGTCCGCCCCCGCAGCAAACGAACGGCGCCCAGCTGCTTGCGACCGAATGACGGAAAAGCCAACTGCATTGGTCACCAATTTTCAGTGAGTTCGGACGCTAGGTAAAGCCCTGCCAGCCCGCGCTGGTGCCCTAACAGCGCACAACATACGTGTTTTCGACGGCTCGCAAGAAAGCGACGAGGTCTCATCCCAATATCGTCAGCCCGGAGCTCATCGTGACGGCGAAGACAGGTGAGCACTCAATGAGCGAGCGTACGGGAGACCGATGGCAATGGCGGCCAATTTTTAGGTGGTCGCAAAGCACAGGCGAACTGCAGACGCCGAAACTGACCTTCAAGATGCAATTCATGCGTGCGATATTCGACACGACCGAGACCGTTGCCGGCAAGCGCGATTCGTATCGCACACGCGACAAGCAGAGTAGAATAAAGAATGATAAGGTACTTGCGTTAGGATCCAGCGCTGTTTCCTACCCTGAGTCGGACTGAGGTATATAGCCCATAGGCCTGTTTTCTTCTTGACTGCCATAACGGCCTTCCCAATTGTTGGTGTCGTGTGTTGGTCGTGACTATCTTGAAGCCAGAGATATACAGCGCGGCGTGGTGACGTGTCGAGACTCTTGCTCCAGACTTCATGGGTGGGTGCAGCGAAACGCAGAAGCAGCAGCCCCCACTCATCCAAGCGTACACACAAGCACCACGTTCTAATTCTTAGATCGTCAAATCCAAGCGGCCATGGTCGAGCACTCCGAACGTGACGCAACGCGAACCGTCGCCAGCAAAATACGGGGAAAGACTGAGCCAGCAGAAAAGGAAAAAGAGAAGGAGGGCTGGTCACCTTGGCAACGCTTTTCGCGCTGCCTGCAATTCCCGGGTAGCTCATCTCTTTGGAGCGTGTTTGGAGGCTAAGTGGTTCTGCGCGACACGCGTCCCTCTGTGGTTGCTCCTCAACGGTCTACCCGTCCATGGCGCGTGCCTATAGGGCTCCGTTATTCTTTTTTCGGGTAATTTTCTCTTAGAGTGTACAGGCAGTGGGCAAGTTTTCACAACTGAGGCCTTGAACTAGAGGTATTAGGAATAAATTTCAGTGCCAAAAAAGACGAAAGACAAAGTCAACACAAGCGCTCACACAAATAAAGTCAAATAAAGTCAACACAAGCGCTCATGCAGCTGTATTCTCTTCTTTTGTTTCTTCAATTTCGCACTGAAATCTAAACTAGAAGGAACCAACGCGTCCCGGAAAACATTTCATTAACCCAAGGCAGCGCAGGCTAAATTCGGGAAGTTTCACAGGGCTTGCGCGGTATGTCAGAAGCCCTCACTATGCCAGAAGTCCTCCCTTATTTTCGAAAACGAAGTTGTGTAGAGCTTGGCGGTTTGGTCATATGTGTTCGTATTTGAGTGGAAATAACACAGCAATAATTAAAATTCACATTCTCTTGCTTTTGAACAAGGATAACGTTACATGTTTAGAGAAGTTTCTAAGGTAGCACTGCACACCTGAACAAAATAGTCAACTTTGGGCCAAACTAAAAAAGGAAACGTACAGACAAGACAGCGGCAGCGAGTTTTACCAGGGCTACGGAGAGATCTGCCTATATTAGGGGCGAAGCTCCTTAAGGCGTGGCTTGTGCGTCCTTCGTAGTACGTAACTACCAGTGGCACATACCCGAAATCGCGGTCCTTACAATGTCTGCTGGATGGGAGCACTTGTATATGATGAATACATGATGAAAAGATGTAAGATGGCTGTGCTTGGAGTTTTCTCTAGACATATGAACTGAGGAACGGACTGACACACGCACGGACGGACAGACAGAGGGGCGCACACACGGATGGACAGACAGATGGTTGGCCGCAAAAAGAGATGGATGGGCACACAGACGAATGAACAAACAGACGGATGCACCAAGGATCACACAGATAGGCGGACGCAAGAACGAATGGACAGGCAGACTGACAAACGCTGCGCCCCACCAATAATCATTCACTCCGTGGATATGCTGTGATTTTTTTAAGGGATAGCTCTCGTTCACAAACTGGCATTGGCGTTGAACCCATCATTTGCTCTGGACAGTATTTAGAAAACTGTGTGTGTCATGTACAGTTCTGGTTAATGTTGCGGTTCAGACCGGCAAACCACTCGGGACTGCATTAAGAAAGCCCACATTAAGTGGATACAATGTTCGATGATGCAAACAATGGAACTTGGTTCTCAGTAGGCCTCATAGCGAGTTAAGTGCAGCAAGATGTGTTCACTGTGCTTGCATCTTGTAGGGTAAAAGTACGGCTTCTTGGTCGCAGCTCTGGCAATTTTAAAAGTGCCAGCCACATAAAGAATTGACCCCGCATCTGCACGTTAATCCGCAAACGTCTTCGAAAGACAATAGTCTTGCGTCTCGAGAGATTGAACAAAACGTTCATTTGATGTTCTTGCCAAGAAAAGTGGTAACTGGCATTCTGGAGGCGCATCGTTAGTAAATGGCATTCTGGAGGCGCATCTGGAGGCGCCTCGAACCTGAAGCGAAGGCGAACGAGCGCACCAAGTCACGTCACACGTGAGACATGAGCGCTATCAGGCAGTTATCTGGGAAAACAAAACGCGTGGCTCTGAGACGGGCGTACGTGCCCGTCTCAGAGATGGTAAGGTGTAGAACGTAAGCCGGCGGTTACGTGCCACCACCGTGTCGTCTTAGCAAAGCGTTGGAAACACTACCCTTTCCGTGCAAGCGTTACATGATCAGCGCTGCTAGATAAACGCTATGGTTATTAGAACAACTTATGTATGCCTTTCTAGTAAAAGACGCACATACAGAATATACACGTGCTGTTATGGTACCTCAGATATGCGCTATAATTAGTTTTCAATATAAAATCACACTAGTACGAACGCTGAATCTTGAGCAACATTGGTAGATGCTAAGGATGGAGTCAACAGTTTGGGATATCCGCTGGTGCGGGTTATGGTGCCTGGTACCATTAAGGTTGGACAGACAGACAGACATACATACATACATACATACATACATACATACATGCATACATACAGACAGACGGACAGACAGACAGATAGACAGACAGATAAATAGAGAGTGTTAGGAAGGTCAGATGTCAGCACGATCCCGAAGGCACCACTGCTTGAACTCCGCCGCCAAGGTCACCAGCCGTTTGGTAGCGTGTGTTACTCAGCTCGCGACTGCTTCTGCGCAGAGGTGATAGACGGGCGGACAAGACGACCATGAGCTAAGGCAAGGTTTATGTACAACATAGAAATAGATGCGTTAAATATTCGGCACTGCGGCCGACAGCCTAGGGACTCGGAGAGCCTAGATGTCTTCTCTCGCACGCATACGTCGGCTTCTCTCTGACGCATAGGTCCACTACTGGCGACGCACCGCTTAGATTTTTTATAGGTACCAGGGTGGATCTTTTGCATCACCAACGTCCAACAGAAGCGCCACTGGCCGTGATGTCAGAATCCTCCAATGGGGACCCGCCGCTGGGCTGCGTCATGATCATCAAATCCGAAGCCACTGCGCGTGGTTCCACGAAAAGTCGAAGTGATGCTGCCATGCATTACGTAAGACTCACCAGACTGAAACGCGCCGATCGCTTCATCAGGCTCGTAGGCCTGAGGGAGCTCCCTGTGCGTTGCGTAAGAAACACCAGCGCCGACGCGTCATGACGTCGTTGAGTTGATCGCGTCAGGCGGGCTCGATCGCTAGCCTTGCACATAGACTGCATTTGCAAAGGCATTGACGTTCGGTGTGGACTCCCAGACGTAACAATAGACAGACCGAAATTTCTGCGTCAAACGTCTCCAAGAAAGACTATTGTCTTTACAAAACATACGCACATGAAGGGTGGAACCATTACCAATATGGTTGCAACGCTATCAAGGCAACTGGTGAAAGAAGTGGAGGTTCGATGTTTAATGAATCGCGTATAAGTAACTGGTTATATTGAAGGCAGCTCTGTGTGAAATGTTGGTAACTGCATTTCCTTACTTAGCTTTTTTCTCATTTGTTTTTTTTGTTTTTGCAAAGATTTATTCAGGTTAACTCTTATGTTATTTAGTAAGTTGTGAACACTGAAACAACCCAACTACTCTACTTATGGTAAGCAGCTGATGTATAGAATCATTTCCTTAATAATGTCATTTTAAGAGTCAGAATAAAATAAGAAACACTCAAAGGTAGGTCTGTATGCACTGCTGGCCGCTAACTATACTTTTTATTGTCGATAGATCGGCTAAGCAAAACTGTGATGCGGCGTAGTTTAAGCGTATTCATCTTGAAATATCGTGCTGCATTTCGAAGAGTGCACATGCACACCGTGTTCTATTAACTTTATAGTAAACTATAGGAAGCTCTTCCAAACGTCAAGGCAGACAATGGAAGCGTAATGAATTACCAAGCTGAAGAAAAGTGAGAAAGTCATTCATCGGTTGCCTTTCTTGAAAAAGAAATTTGGATGGTGTCTTGAGTCCATTAGGCATGTGACACAAGTTGTGTCGTGAGCGATGTTCATTAGTTTCTTTTACCACAATGCGCAGATCTGAGGCCTTCAAGTGAACTTAACCAAAAAATAAAGCTGATGCTGAATTGTGGCTGTTTGTGTTTCTCATCTTTGTCCGCGTGTGTTAGCGCAAAACATCAAGATGACGATCGACAAAGGCATGCAGGCCTATAAAATTGAGTACCTGATGCAGTGGGATACTGGATCATTACCTGCAGTGCTTAATCGGGGGTAACGAATGATGACAAAGAAGCTACTTCGTGAGAGCCCTCAGCGTCGCTTCATGTGACCCACAGTACTGAAGTCACATGACCTTAACAGTAGTACTCATTGTATTGTAGTGCTACATCTAGCGCTGCATGCAAATTTTGTAAGCACGCATGTAGCAGTACACAATCTGCATAGGAAAGACTAAATTGACATTCTTGGCCCTATTATTTTTTGTGGAAACAAATCAGTGGTGGCCCCCATATCTCTTTCTCTAGTACATATCGTCTAGCTTCCCACATTTGAACTAGTGCACGAACACACATTTCCGAGATATCGGGCGTTTGCTTAGTGGTGGACTATGCTACAGCCCGAGGAAGACCGGTGGTTAGCAATCTACTGCCCTTTCTGCTACCACTGTGGGGAAGCTAGCCAAACCCTCTACTACTGCAATACCGAGAAATTGAACCGCGTGTCTTTGCCATAAGTGCACCACGTGCAGGGTGTGATGAAATGATTCGGCACATCACCGGCTATCTCAGCGCGTCTTAGTGGAGACCTCGAAGTAAGTCGTAGGTACCCTGAACAGGGTGCCACATTTCACGGCACCACCTGCAGTACATTGCCCTTACTCGTTATAATCCCAAGCCCATATCTAGAAACCTTAAGGCAGTGAGGTGGCTGGACGTGTGGCTGGGGTGGTTGTATGACAAAATACCGAATATCCTGTTAGAAATAAAGCAGAAACAAGGGGTGTGGGCACAAGCAAGTGCAGCGGGCGCTAGCTGGCTCAGTTGTTTCGTTGACCTTGGATGTAGCTATACGATCAGGTCAGTGTCCCCTTCTTCTTTTCTCACAGATCCCTCGTCATTGTCGACGTCGCCGTGATTAAATATTAAAAATAGACAAGAAGACAAAGGGGGTCCTGTAATCGAAGCTTTATGACTGGTAGAAGATCTGACGACACCACGGGGAAGTTTACAAACAACCCAGCAAAGGCGCGATGCGACGCTGCGACTAAAATATAACGCAATGTGATCAACTACCGACTTTACCAAGCTTATGGATCATTACTTGATAATTACACACCGGAGCGGACTACTCTGCTATCACTAAGCCATCTGAGAAGGCGGTCTTCAACCTTCTCAGAACTCATCTTGCTTTAGTCTAAGCTTAGTCTTAGTCTAAGTATCTCCCGAACAATATACTAGACGGCGCTGTTTCGTCGTAGTACATACAAACTGCAGTTGAGGGACAACTGCTGCGTGGGCCTCCCCTGGGTACGTGGAGAATGAGTGCCTCTCTCAGTTCCCTAGATAGTACGTGGCGGATTGTTGGTGGGGCTTGGACGAAGCAAAGTGGCGGGTGCTTGCCCTCGACTTCTTGGCTCACGTCTCGTCGGTATTACCCGCACGCCGTCTGCATTATCAAACGTGATCGGACACATGAACCCATGCACTGCAGGGCACAGGGACGGATGGACGGATGGACGCTTCACCCCACTCATCATCCTTCACTCTGTGTATATGCTTTGATTTGTCTCTAAAGGTAGTCCTCAATGATTGCTGCAACACTATCCGCCCAACACTATCCTCAAGGTTATGCTGCACGTTTAGAAGTCTCGAATAAGCATTTTGGAACGAAAAGATCACTGAGTATGTATTATCCCGAATCATCATTCCGAGATTCAACTTCTTAGTTTCGCTGTTTTTAGGTACCTCCAGAATACCATGTTACGTAAAATGTCGGAAAGAATTAAGAAATAATGGGCTCGTTGCTTTCGTAGAAACAATATAATTCGAACTAAGAGGAGATGATGCCTATAGGGTATGAAAGATTTTCTTACACATACCTGTATTGTAAAAATGGAGAAAGAGATGTGAACGAAAAGTTGCGTGAAAAAGAAATGTATTTCTGTATTTCATACTTTAGGCTTTCAAAACGTTTATTTTGCAACAAAATACGTGTTTTGAAGTACTCTTCTGAATTTCTCTGCCCAGACGTAGTACAAGAGAACAGCAGAATCTTCAAGATTACTTATGAATAAGAAATATTTTCCTCTGGCATGCACAGAAGTGTTCTTCAAAACATGCCAGAAGAAACAGCTGCATTAAAACCTGGCGCTAGCTTTGTCCTTTGACGCTAAAGAAAGAACAATTAGATATAAACACCACAATCTATGACGTGCTCTCTTTTAAACATTTATATGCGCAAATCTGCAAGACCTTGGTTTTACAAAATGTCTTCGCGCAGGGAATCAATGCGGTTCTTAGGAGTCCAGAATAGTCTGAAGGATTTATTTCCAAGAGTATATAAAGGAGAAATGACGCATAAGTACTGCTACTTCGGCGTCATTTGCATCACACCGATTTTAAGAAGCTGCTTCATCTGTGCTGTATTCCATAATCAGCTTCAACTGGCAAGTGATGACATCAACTATTTCCTTTATATAGAGGGGTTCATTCTTAGTCGTGAAGGCTTATGCCTAGTAGTTACGCTTTACTGGAAGTGAATAAACGTAAATGCATTAAGTACAGCACTCTGGCGTATTTCAGCTTGTTCCATGTGACAAATGACTTTTAAGAGAGCAGCGTCAATAAGATAAAGCTGAGTATTAAAGTGAAGAAGGGAAGGAGTGCTAGATCATGAGTCCAATTTATAAAATTGTTTTTCTTCGAAATAATTGCGTGCACTTCTATCCTTTCTTCTGTCTAGAATCGTCATCGGCACGAACCCGGACACGTTAGCAACTGCACCAATAGTGCAGTTGCTAACGTGTCCATATAATTGTGCGTACCTGTCATACAGACTACACAAATATTGACCCTGTACTCGGAAATAGTCATTGGCAGAATGTCTTTTGTGGGTGTCTGATTGCTTTGGTTTATTGCTTTTGATTGGTGACCAATCTTCCCACAAATCAGTATTGAGGAAAACGAAGACGATAAGCTAGTAATGTTTAGTGTTGTTTTCATGAATAGCGAAGCAGAGCCCAAACGAAAAAAAAAAGGAATGGTGTGACTCAATAAAAGGGCTGTCACCACTCTACAATAAATAAGGAAAGGGAGTACTGTTGCTTCCCGAAGTCACAATTCCTCCAACATTATTGTATGCGAATACTTCGCCCGATCTCTATTTGATCGCAGGACATCCAACGCGTCATGACTAATCGTAGTAGCTACGGCGTGTTAAACGCCTCCCGCAAGAGGATCTTGACTGTCTTCCTAAATAAAAGCGCATTTAGTTCTGCAGTCTGTAAAGAACTCGGCTATCGACAAGTACCACCTAAAACCAGGTAAAAATAGGTTATCGAGAAGCAACAATCATTGAAAACCTCTGTGGTTGCCTGATTTTAATAACTATACAGTACAAGTGTTTGGTGAAGCGGAGGCTTAGACAAGACTATCCTCACAAGGAGCACGCGTTAGTCATCAATCTGCTATCAGTGACATGCAAATTCTCCTGTTTTTATATCCTGTCGTGGCAAATTGCGTACGTGTTCTTAATAACTGCGAGCCAATTCTTTGCATACTACAGGCACAATGAACGCATATATACGCATCTTTCTATCTAGCCGCTAACGTCAGTGTGCTCTCGTGACAACCCTGTTAAATTGGGGTAAACAAAAACTAGTACGTTGGGGTTAGATGGATGACGATTATGATTCGCTGGTCATGACATAAATATTGTCAAAAGCCAGTTGTGTATGTGGTCAAAACCTTTCCTCCGCTGAAGCTGTAGCTCATAGCTGCGGGTGGGTAAATATATATGTAAAAATAAATAAATATATATATATATATGTATTTGAAGGTTGCAGGTTCGGTTCCTGCCTGCGGCAAGTTATCTTTTCACCCTGTTTTCTTTCTTCACACTTACAATTTGGTCCAATAACCTCCCCTATATTTTTCTTGGCATTATCGTCTGTTAGATTTAAATAATATTGTTGCGAATGTATTTACTACTTTAGAGTAGAAAAGTACTCCAGCAGTCAAGATGGCAGCCGTTGTGTATTTTCGAACAGCCCAAAAACGTCGTCGTCTTCTTCTTCGCACCGCCCGCATAGCTGCATAGCCGCGAACCCGCAACATCGACCTCCGGCGGCGAAAAGCGCCGACCCGGCGCTTGTTAGCAGGTGTTGGACGAGATGTACGGCTTGAGGCGAGCGACGTGGACGATGTCGGAAGATGTGGAAGGTATCGAAGGGTTTAGAGGTGCTATTTCATAGGTAACATCAGTTACCTGCCGTAGCACACGATAAGGTCCGGAATACTTGGGTAGAAGCTTTTCAGCCAGACCAACATGTCGCGACGGAGTCCACAGAAGAACGAGGTCACCTGGACTAAAGTGGACGTCCCGATGGTGGCTGTCATAGCTACGTTTCTGACGGAGCTGCGAGTCCGAAAGGCGCTGGTGGGCAATCTGACGGGCTTTCTCCGCGGTGCTAATAGCGCGGCGAGCATATGCTGTGGACAGGTCGGCAGGGTTGGGTACAAGCGTGTCGAACGGCAATGTCGGGTCTCTTCCATACAAAAGGTAAAAGGGAGAATATCCAGCAGTGTCGTGGCGTGAGCTATTGTAAGCGAAAGTGACAAAGGGTAGCGCAATGTCCCAGTCACGATGATCCGTCGACACGTACATGGCGAGCATGTCAGTGAGCGTGCGATTCAGACGTTCTGTGAGGCCGTTCGTTTGAGGATGGTAGGCCGTCGTAAGCTTGTGCTTGGTTGCACAAGAACGAAGTAGATCGTCAATTACCTTAGATAAAAAGTAGCGACCGCGATCGGTGACCAGTTGACGAGGAGCGCCATGATGTAAGATGACGTCTTGAATCAAAAAGTCGGCGACATCTGTAGCGCAGCTGCTTGGAAGAGGTCTCGTAATTGCGAAACGGGTCGAGTAATCTATGGCGACGGCGACCCACCTGTTACCGTCGTTAGAAAGAGGGAAAGGGCCCAGCAGGTCGAGGCCGACACGATAGAAAGGCTCGGCAGGTACGTCGATCGGTTGGAGGAGCCCGGCGGGGTGTACCGCTGGCCTTTTGCGGCGTTGGCACGACTCACAAGACCTAACATAACGTTGTACAGAACGGTAGAGGCCGGGCCAGAAAAAGCGTCGGCGGACACGGTCGTACGTTCTGGCAACACCAAGGTGGCCAGCCGTTGGTACATCATGTAGTTGCTGAAGTACGGTCGAGTGCAAATGAGTGGGTATTACGAGTAGTAGTTCGTTTCCCACATGGTGCATGTTGCGGCGGTATAAAATGCCGTCTATGACAACGAACATGCGAAGCGAACTGTCTGTACAGCCTGTGTTCAGGTGGTCGATTAGCTCTCGTAGGGACGCGTCACGCCGTTGCTCACATCCCATGTTGCCGAAAGCAGAGAGCGAGGAAATACAGATGGACGCGTCGTCGGTTACTAGATCTGGAGCGTCAACGGGGTACCGAGAGAGGCAGTCGGCGTCTTGGTGTAAACGGCCAGACTTGTAAACCACTGTGTATGTGAATTCCTGGAGGCGCAGAGCCCAACGAGCAAGGCGCCCCGTTGGATCTTTGAGGGCTGAAAGCCAGCATAGAGCGTGATGGTCAGTGGTAACTGTGAAAGGCCGGCCATATAAATAGGGGCGGAATTTACCAACTGCCCATACAAGCGCCAGGCACTCGCGTTCCGTAATAGAGTAATTGCGTTCGGCAGGAGAAAGGAGCCGGCTGGCATACGCAAGAACTCGATCGTGACCGGATTGACGCTGGGCTAAAACCGCGCCAATACCGTAGCCACTAGCATCAGTGCGGACCTCGGTTGGAGCAGACGGGTCGAAGTGGGCGAGAATCGGTGGCGTGGTCAGAAGTGTTATGAGCTGGGAAAAGGCCGTGCCTTGATCAGGACCCCACTCAAATGGTACATCTTTCTTCAAAAGATCAGTGAGGGGGCGTGCGACCTCTGCGAAGTTTCTGACAAATCGTCGGAAATATGAGCATAGGCCCACAAAACTTCGAACGTCCTTGACACAAGTCGGTAGAGGAAAATCCAGGACAGCTCGGACTTTGTCGGGATCGGGGCGGATGCCGGAGGAGTCAACGAGATGCCCTAGAATAGTAACTTGGCGATGCCCAAAATGGCATTTCGAAGAATTAAGTTGGAGCCCAGCCTCTCGAAATACTGAAAGAATTGAGGAAAGGCGCTCGAGGTGAGACTTAAAGGTTGGGGCAAACACAATCACGTCGTCCAGATAACACAGGCAGATAGACCATTTAAAGCTGCGCAAAGCGTGTCCATCATCCGCTCGAACGTTGCCGGCGCATTGCACAAGCCAAACGGCATTACCTTGAATTGGTAGAGACCGTCAGGCGTTACAAAGGCGGTCTTCTCCCGGTCGAGGTCGTCCACGGCGATCTGCCAGTAACCGGAGCGTAAGTCTATCGAAGAAAAATAGGTTGCGCCATGAAGGCAGTCCAGGGCATCATCAATACGAGGAAGCGGGTAGACATCCCTTTTGGTGACCTTGTTTAAATGCCGATAGTCCACACAGAAACGCCAGGTATTGTCCTTCTTTTTAACTAAGACTACAGGGGACGCCCACGGACTCGATGAGGGCTCTATGATGCCTTTTGTGAGCATCGTATTCACCTCCTGTTGGATAACTTGGCGCTCTGATGGTGACACTCGATAGGGACGCCTGTGAATTGGAGCTGCATCACCGGTATTAATGCGATGTTTGACTTGCGATGTTTGACCTATGGGCCTACCGTCAAAGTCAAATATGTCCGAATAGCTCGTGAGAAGATCAGTGAGGTCTTTGACCTGAGACGGCAACAGGTCTGAGGCAATCATCTTAGTTACATTGTTGAGCCGTGTAGATTTGGCTGCGTCGGTGCTATGCGGGTTCGGCGAGGCGACTGTGGCCAGTTCACGTGACACTGATGAGATCTGGCACTCGTGTGACGGTGAAAGAGTGGCGAGAACAATGCCTTGTGGTAGGATTTGAGGGCTGAGTCCGAAGTTCAGAAGAGGAAGGCACGTCTTGTTCGCTGTGACAGTTAATATGGTGTACGGGGAGGAAACGTTGCGGGCCAGTAAAACACCGGGAGAGGGAAAGACCACGTAATCCCCATCCGGAACACTGGGATATGGTTCAACTGTGACACAAGTTAGGGCTTGGGGTGGGAGGCGAACAAACTCAGCGCACGAAAGCTTGTTCTGTACCATCTTCGACTCTTCGGTGGCCGCAGGCAAGTCAAGTTGCACGACGCCGGCTGAGCAGTCAATTACAGCGGAGTGGTCGGACAAAAAATCGAGTCCAAGGATGACGTCATGTGGACAGTGAGCGAGAACATGGAATAGAACGGACGTCTGGCGGTCGGCGAATCTCACACGCGCGGTGCACATTCCGAGCACAGCCGGGGTCGCTCCACTAGCGACACGTACAAATAGGGACTCTGGCGGTGTAAGGACCTTGTTTAATCGTGCACGGAGGTCAGAGCTCAGAATTGAAATATGTGCGCCGGTGTCAATAAGGGCAGTAACAGGAAGGCCATCCACTTCTACATCAAGCAGGTTCTTGTCCGTAGTCAAGGTCAGCAGAGGGTTTTCAGGTCGGGAGTCCAATGCAGCGTCACCTCCGGGAGCTGCATTGCTCAGTTTTCCGAAGAAGGGCGTCCACTAGGGTGGGGCGACGAATAGCGGCGGTGCTGAGGTGACCTGGAGCGACGGTCATGCGGGGACGGCGAACGGCTGGACCGGCGGACTGGTGTCGCAGGAGTGCCGTTGTACGGTCCATCGTCACGAGCGCCGTACTGCAGGGGCCGGTGGTTGTCGTCACGTCGATAGCCAGGAAACGACCGAGGTGGATACGTGCGGAAACGACAGTAGCGGGAGATGTGTCCTACACCATGACAATGAAAACATATAGGCTTGTCGTCCTGTGTCCTCCACTGAGCAGGATCACGATAGCGGCGGAATCTTTCTGGTGCAGGAGAAGGCGCTATGGTACTGACCCGAGGTTCCGTCAACGAACATACAGGCTGCAGCCCAACGTTTGCTAGCTCCTCTCTCACGACCTGTTGGATCAACGAGATCGTTGGTCGATCATCAGATGGGCGGGTCAGAAAAGACGGAGACGCGGCCTCGATTTCTCTACGAACGATGCGAACCACACTCTCGTTGTTATGTGGTTGACTGCATGGCGGCTGAAGGTCCTCGCAAGATGACGTAGCGGCCGTGTTCGGAAGTCGCAAGAAATTCTTGGCGACCCGGCGACTCTTCAGCTCTTCGAATCGGCGGCACTCTTTGATGATGTCATCAATGGTGGAACAGTCTTTGGAAACCAGTATGTTGTAAGCATCATCTGCAATGCCTTTAAGTAAATGGCTTACTTTGTCTTCCTCGGACATGTTGGGGTCGGCACGATGGCAAAGGGCGAGAACGTCAAGGATGTAGGTGACATATGATTCGGTCGTAGTTTGTGCCCGACCAGAGAGTTCTTTAGAAGCGGCCCGCTGGCGTCCGACGGCCTTACCAAACAGGTCACGAAGCTTCTGTTTGCAAGTATCCCAGCTGGTTATGTCCGCTTCATGAGCCTCGAACCACGCGCCAGCTGTTCCGCAGAGATAGAAGCCAACGTTGGCGAGCATCATCGTAGGGTCCCACCGGTACACTGCTGCAAACCGCTCGAACTTCGGAATCCAGTCGTCAACGTCAACATGGTCGGTGCCGCAGAAGTTGCCAGGGTCGCGCGGTTGCGTCAATACGACCGGCTGTACAGGCTGCGCCGGAGTCGCGGCTGAAACAGGAGCGGCAAAATTGGTTTCTGTTGCCATGGTCGGGCAGTCAAGAACACGTCCGCTTCGAAGTTCCGTCTTGCGTCGTACCCAGCGCCACCACCAAAATGTTGCGAATGTATTTACTACTTTAGAGTAGAAAAGTACTCCAGCAGTCAAGATGGCAGCCGTTGTGTATTTTTCGAACAGCCCAAAAACGTCGTCGTCTTCTTCTTCGCACCGCCCGCATAGCTGCATAGCCGCGAACCCGCAACAATATTGTGTCAAAACAGGGAAAAACGAGCCCTAAGTATCCACTTTTTTCCCTTATTCATTAATGAGGATGTTGTACTGGCGGACTTGGTGCGTTAGGTTGTATACGAGGGACTATTGGTCAGCTCCCAGCTCGTATTAAGTTCACTTGCTACGTGACGCCACGCACGCTAATAAAAATAGTGTGCCACACTCGCCGCCATGACTACGGATGGCGCTGACTGACACTCCCACATTTAAATTCACATATATGCTCAATAAAGTGGCTGGGGGATAGCCGCCGTGGTAGCTCAGTGGTAGAGCATCGAACGCGTTATTTGAAGGTCGACGGTTGGGATCCTGCCCACGGCAAATTATCTTTTCATTCACTTTTCTTTTTTCACACTTACCTTACAATTTCGTCTAATAACCTCTCCTATACTTTCGTTGGCATTATCGTCTGTTATAGTTCTTTATTATCGTGTGCCAACACGGAAAAACTAGCCCTAGAGTATCAACTTCTTAAGTATCCACTATATATATATATATATATAATGAGGGAATGAAGTGAATACCTAGGGGCTCGTTTTTCCGTGTTTTTGACACAATATTATTGAGTCTAACAAACAGTACTGCCAAGGAATGTACAGGGGAAGTTATTAGAACCAATGAAATGGAAATAAGAAGAAAGAATAGTGGGTGAAATATAACCAGCCGTGAGCAGGAATCGAACCTTCGAGCTTCGAACAATACGTTCGATGCTCTAACCACTGAGCTACCACAGCGGCCTTCCCTCCATCCACTTTTTTGGGTTTAAATGTGAATTTAGAGCAGCGATGGCGTAGTGGTTAGAGCATCCGCATCGCATGCAAAAGGTCCGTGGTTCAAATGTCGGTGCCGCACAGTTCCCAGGTCTGGGGTGCAGCCTCACCGGTAACCACCGCCGGGAACACACTCCCTCACCAGAGAAGGATTGGCCACCCTGGTGTAGTATCCGGCCATTACCTCCCACATGCATACGTCAAATAACTAACGGCCCTCAGTCCCCAGCAGCTGCGAAGCAACTGACCACGGCGGTGGTCAGATCTGCCACGCAGCAGAGGGTGCTAAGAATCTCTGAATCCGGACAGGCCACCATTGGAACCTGAGATTGGCAACGTTTACCGCTAGAACCTTATCTAGTGAGGGAAGTCTAGCTGTACTATTGGAGGAGCTAGAGGGTGTTAAATGGGATATAATAGGGCTCAGTGACGTT
This sequence comes from Rhipicephalus microplus, assembly GCF_013339725.1. NCBI lineage: Eukaryota > Metazoa > Arthropoda > Arachnida > Ixodida > Ixodidae > Rhipicephalus > Rhipicephalus microplus. The sequence goes on along the minus strand of NC_051168.1, from coordinate 115,729,652 downwards.
AGGAGGACAGATAAGGCCTATACGGTGCTACAGAATGGGCACGTCCTTTGCTATCAGGGCTTGGCTGAAAGAAGAGAACTGGGAGTGGGGTTCCTATTTCAGAGAAACATAGCTGGCAACATAGAGGAATACTAGAGCAATAATGAAAGGGTGGAAGGTATCAGAATTAAACTGAATAAGAGATACAAAATGAAGATGGTACAGGCTTACGCGCCTACATCCAGCCATAATGACGCTTCACTTGAAAGCTTCTATGAAGACGTGGAATCGGGAATGAGTAAGGTAAAAACACAGTATACAATACTGATGGGAGACTTTGTAGCAAAGGTAGGGAAGAAGCAGGCTGGAGACCAGGCAGTAGGAGATTTTGGCATCGGTACTAGAAACGCCAGAGCAGAACTACTAGTAGAATTCGCAGAACAAAATCATTTACGGATATTGAATACCTTCTACCGAAAACGAGGAAACCGCAAGTGGACATGGAGGAGCCCTAATGGCGAAAATAAAAACGAAATAGACTTTATAATGAGTGCACACCCAGGCATAATGCAGGATCTGGAAGTGGTTGGCAAGGTACGATGCAGTGACCATAGAATGGTATGGTCTCGAATTCACCTAGACTTGAGAAAGGAACGACAGAAACTGATACGCAAGAAGCCAATCAATGAGCTAGCACTGAGAGGGAAAATTCAGGAATTCAGAGTCTCGCTTCAGAACAGGTACTCGGCTCTTGAGGGAGGAAACCAACCTTATCATAGATACAATGAATGATAATCTGACGAGTATCATTACGGAGTGTGCAGTTGAATTAGGAGGCAGAGTAGTTAGACAGGACACTGGAAAGCTTTCCCAGGAAACGAAGAATCTCATTAAGAAGCGTCAAACCATGAAAGTCTCAAGTACAACAGACAAAATAGAACTGGCAGAGCTTTCGAAGTTGATTAAAAGGCGTAAGGTATTCGATGTAAGAAGGTATATTAAGGAGAGAATTGAACACGCTCTGAAAAATGGAGGTAGCGTTAAAGCAGTGAAGAGGAAACTTGGGATGGGCGAAAATTGGATGTATGCACTAAGGGACAAAGAAGGCAAAGTAACTGCCAATATGGATAAAATAGTTAAAATAGCGGAGGAGTTTTACAGAGATCTGTACAGTAGCCAGGACAACTACGACTTTAGTACTGTAAGAACTAGCAGTAACCCAGATGTCACCCCACCAGTAATGATAGAAGAAGTCAGAAAAGCTTTGGAGAGCATGCAAAGAGACAAAGCTGCTGGTGAGGATCAGGTAACATCAGATCTGCTGAAAGATGGAGGACAGATGTGTTAGAAAAACTAGCCACCCTGTTTACGAGGTGTCTCCTGACGGGAAGAGTACGAGAGTCTTGAAAAAACGCTAACATCATGTTAATACATAGGGAAGGAGATGACGAAGACTTGAAGAATTACAGGCCAATTAGCTTGCTCTCTGTAGTATACAAGCTATTTACAAAGGTAATTAATAACAGAGTAAAGAAAACATTAGAATTCAATCAACCAATGGAACAAGCAGGATTTCGAACAGGCTACTAAACAATTGACCACATTCATACTATAAATCAGGTAATTAGAAATGCTCAGAATATAACCAACCACTATACATAGCCTTCATAGATCACGAGAAGGCGTTTAATTCAGTAGAAATATCAGCCGTCATGCAGACACTGCGGAAGCAGGGCGTCGATGAAGTATATATAAACATCCTTGAAGAAATATACAAGGGATCAACTGCTACCATAGTGCTTCATAAAGAAAGCAACAGAATACCAATCAAAAAGGGTGTAAGGCAGGAGGACACAATCTCCCCGATGCTATTTACCACGTGCTTACAGGAGGTTTTTAGAAGCCTAGAATGGGAACAGTTAGGGGTAAGAGTTATTGGAGAGTACCTTAGTAACCTGCGCTTCGCCGTTGACATTGCATTGATGAGTAACTCAGGGGATGAATTGCAACTCATGATTATGGAATGAGACAAGGAGAGCATAAAGGTGGGTCTGAAAATTAATCTGCAGAAAACGAAAGTAATGTACAACAACCTCGGAAAGGAGCAGCGCTTCGAGATAGGTAATAGTGCACTTGAAGTTGTAAAAGACTATGCCTACTTAGGGCAGGTAGGGCAGCCTACTACTTAGGGCAGCCTAACCACGAGATTAAAGTAACTAGAAGAATAAGATTGGGTGGAGCACATTCGGCAAGCACTCTCAAAATATGACAGGTAGATTGCCGCCACTATCCATCAAGAGGAAGATATATAACAGCTGTATCTTGCCGTTACTTAGCTACGGAGCAGAAACCTGGAGACTTACGAAGAGGGTTCAGCTTAAATCAGCTTACGGAGTTGCACAAGTTCAGCTTACGGAGTTGTACAAGGAGAGCAGAAAGGTGGGCCTTAGAATGAATCTGCAGAAAACAAAAGTAATGTACAACAACCTCGATCGGAATTGAGCAGCACTTCGAGATATGTAATAGTGCACTTCAAGTTGTAAAAGACTATGTATACTTAGGGCAGGAAGTAACCACGGAACCGAACCACGAGTTTGAAGTAACTAGAAGAATAATATGGGGTGGAGCACTTTGGCAAGAACTCTCAAATTATGACAGGTAGATTGCCACTATCCCTCAAGAGAAAAGTATATAACAGCTGTATCTTGCCGGTACTTAGCTACGGAGCAGAAACCTGGAGACTTACAAAGAGGGTTTAGCGTAAATTGAGGACGACGCAGCGAGCAATGAAAAGAAAAATGGTAGGTGTAACCTTAAGTGAGAAGAAGAGAGCAAAGTGGATGAGGGAACAAACGGGGGTCAAGGATATCATAGCTGAAATCAAGAAGAAGAAATGGACATAGACCGGGCATGTAGCGCCTAGACAGTATAACCTTTGGTCGTTAAGGGTAACTAACTGGATTCCCAGAGAAGGCAAGCGGGTTAGGGGGAGACAGAAGGTTAGGTGGGCAGATGAGATTATGAAGTTTGCGGGAATAAATTGGCAGCAGCAAGCACAGGACCTGGTTAACTGGACGAACATGGGAGAGGTCTTTGTTCTGCAGTGGACGTAGTCAGGCTGATGATGATGATGATGATGATGATGATAATGATGATGTTGATAATGATGTGAATTTAGAAGTAGGAGTGTCAGTCAGCGCCATTTATAAGCCAAGCGACGAGTGTGAAAAACTCTTTTACGCGCATGTTTGGCGTCACGTAGCACGTGGACTTATTACGAGCGGGCAGCTGAATAATAGTCCCTCATATACAACCTAATGACACCAAGCCCGCCAGTACGAGACCCTCGTTTAATGGAATAAGAGAAAGAAGTGTATATCTAAGGGGTCGTTTTTCCGTGTTTTTTACACAATAATAATGAGGTCTAACAGTAATGCCAAGGAATGTAAAGGGGAACCTATTAGAGCCAATGGAATGTAAATCATAAGAAAGAAAAGTGGGTGAAAAAATAACCAGCCGTGAGCAGGAATCGAACGTACGACCTTCGAATAAAGCGTTCGATGCTCTAACCACTGAGCTACCACAGCGGTCTTCTCTTTATCCAATTTTTTTTGGGTTTATAAGTGAATTTAGAAGTAGGAGTGTCAGTCAGCGCCATCTATAAACTAAGCGACGAGTGTGAAACACTCTTTTATGCGCATATTTGGCGTCTCGTAGCACGTGAACTTATTACTAGCGGGCACCTGATTATTAGTCCCTCGTACACAACCGAATGACACCAAGTCTGTCAGTACAAGACCCTCGTTTAATGAAATAAGGGAAAGAAGTGTATACTTAAGGGCTCGTTTTTCCGTGTTTTGGACACAATATTAATGAGATCTAACAGACAGTAATGCCAAGGAATGTACAGGGGAAGTTATTAGAGCCAATGAAATGTAAATCAGAAGAAAGAAAAGTGGGTAAAAAAATAACGAGCAGTGAGCAGGAATCGAACCTACGACCTTCGAATAACGCGTTCGATGCTCTAACCACTGAGTTACCACAGCGGCATTTCCTCCATCCAGTTTTATGCTTTATATGTGGATTTAAAAGTAGGAGTCTCAGTCAGCGCCATCTATAAGCCAAGCGACGAATGTGAAACACTCTTTTATGCGCATGTTTGGCATCACGTAGCACGTGAACTTATTACGAGTGGGCAGCTGATTAAAAGTCCCTCGTATACAACCTTATGACATCAAGTCTGCCAGTACGAGACTCTCGATTAATGAAATAAGGGCAAGAAGTGTATACCTAAGGGCTCGTTGTTCCGTATTTTTGACACAGTATTAACGAGATCTAACAGACAGTAATGCCAAGGAATGTACAGGGGAAGTTATTAGAACCAACGGATTGTAAATAGGGAGAAAAAAATGGGTGAAAAAATAACCAGCCGTGAGCAGGAAACGAGCCTACGACCTTCGAATCAGGCGTTCGATGCGCTAACCACTATATATATATATATATATATATATATATATATATATATATATGTGTGTGTTTGTGTGTGTGTGTGTGTGTTCCAGAGGTATGGGCAGATGTTACACACGGGTGATTGACAGTTTATTCCATCCTGGATAAGTGCGGACAGACATGGCCCTTTGCAACGCGCCAGCGTTAAACAACAGCTAGCATTGACAGCATTGACCTAGATCTAATGCGAAGAATAATATCAGGGCCCCAGCTGAAATCAAACCGAAGCAATCTGCGTGGCAACCAAGAATTTATCACAAACTCATGCGAGGTCTCCGTACTGCTTATGTATAGTACACCATTCAGGTGTAACGATGGTGAAACGTTCTTTGAGTTTGCAATGCTTGCTACAAAATCTTTACACTTTACATATGGACTGTTATGGTACAGCCATCATGTCGGTTTAACGTCAATTGTAGTTATGCCCATGTCATGATCCTTATTTTTGTAGCATTGTCCAGTGTCACTGTTCTCACAAGCAGAAACGCTTCATATCAGGTTACTGCTTCTGGTGCTGTCAATATCCATGTTGCTGTTGGCATCGTAACGCAACTCAAAACTACTGATATATAAAGCATAAGCGGATGTTTAACGTATGTATGTTCGTGATTTTGTACATATCGTCAGTGCTGCACCGTAAAGTTGAGCACAATAAATTACAACATGGTCACGTTGCATCCACATTCTTCCCATAACGTCGATTCTCAAAGATCGTGCGATCCACCAATTAGTTTTTTTCTGTATTTTAACAAACAATTGGATGCCTCCTAGAGCATGGTGGTAGGGTGTGTATATGTAAGGGTAGATTTGTAGCACTCGGAATAATGTTCAATTGCTAATCTGCAACTATTTCACGTGTCCGTTTTCTGCTGTCCTTGTTCGTGCCCACAAATATTTTTACATGTAATTCATATAATCTGACTTGTCTTGCCGCTCAGTTGTTATGCGACATGTCATGATAAATAGATCATAGGCTAACATCCAAGCTAAGGCTGCACCACACATTGATTACCTTTATAATGTGTTTGTGCATTGCATTGAGAACCGCTCTCTCACTAAAAGAGTGTTCGTTGGTGTATCACTGAGCAGAGGCCCCCTTTAACAAACATAGATAAGCTCTTGGGAGCCCATCACGATTGCCATTTCCGCAGCACGAAGAGTTGTTTAGAATAGTAGCGATGATCTGCAATTCCAGCACCACCCAACAATAACGCGTGAATGTCTAATATTACGCGTATAAATGTGGATAAAATATATAGACGATCACATTATGAACAACAGATCGCCAATGCATTTTATGTGGTGTACCATGAGGGTTAATCTACGCTGGTGAACAAATATATTGATCTTTTCCTTAGTGGCAGTTTACGGTGGTTGATGATGCCTTACTATCGATGTGAGTTAGTCGCTGATAGGACAATGTAGAATACGGTGGACAAAGGTGTGGACAATTCTGTCATGCATTATTGTCACGGGGTCGTGACGTGGCCGAAGACAGGAGACTTCGTGCTGGGATTTAACTGTTTATTTGGGCGAACCTGTGCCCGGTAAACGGAAAGTCCAATTACAGCAGCAGTCTCACACAGATAGCAGTCTCGGACTGATAGCGGCGAACGGAGCGTCGGCCTTCGATCAACAACTGACAAGCGGCGAAGCGCGTCGGCATTTATACTCCCGCCGTCGAATGTTCTAGCGCTACCGCTGGCGGCGGCGTACGTTCCAGAACAATCTGTACCATTCGCACAGTGGGCGTGATCTTATCGAAATGATCTACTACAGTCCGGAACCCTCTCGAAAACTGCAGGCGCGGTTTGCGCTGAGAATCGTGTGGTGTTTTGGGGCGATAACAAAAGCTTGGGAAATGGAACGTGGCATTGCCCCCCTCTGAAAAAGGCATCGTCTCGATGCTTTAACTAAAGATGAAGGTACAATAATAATGTAAAAAAGTACAATGAATAAATTACAATGCAACAATAATACAAAAAAAGCACTGTTTCAGTTTGTTAACGCGCATGAAACGGCTTTAGGCGTGCGACATGGACGACTTCAGGTTGCGATCGGCGTCGTTGAGAGTTCGTGATGCCGTCGGGGACAACCTCGTCATCAAGTGGGCCGAGACGTCGAACCACCCTGTATGGTCCGAAGTACCGTCGCAGAAGCGTTTCACTTAGTCCACGTCGGCGTATCGGCGTCCACACCCAAACACGTTCACCGGGCTGGTATTCCACGAAGCGTCGTCGAAGGTTGTAACGGTGGCTGTCGGTCGTCTGTTGATTCTTGATACGGAGCCGCGCAAGTTGTCGGGCTTCTTCGGCGCGATGAAGGTACTCGCTCACATCGAGGTTTTCTTCGTCGGTGACGTTGGGTAACATGGCATCGAGCGTCGTTGTCGGGCTCCTTCCGTAGACCAATTTGTATGGAGATATCTGCGTCGTCTCCTGCACCGCCGTGTTGTATGCGAAGGTCACATACGGAAGAATGGCGTCCCACGTCTTGTGTTTGACATCGACGTACATTGACAGCATGTCGGCGATCGTCTTGTTAAGCCGCTCGGTGAGGCCGTTGGTCTGTGGGTGGTACGCTGTCGTCCGGCGGTGGTTTGTTTGGCTGTATGCTAAGATCGCTTGAGTTAAGTCGGCAGTGAATGCCGTTCCTCTGTCGGTGATAAGGACCTCCGGGGCGCCGTGACGTAGGACGATATTTTCGACGAAGAACTTAGCTACCTCGGAAGCACTGCCTTTTGGCAGGGCTTTTGTCTCGGCGTAGCGGGTGAGGTAGTCGGTAGCTACCACGATCCACTTGTTTCCGAAAGCCGACGTCGGGAACGGCCCCAGTAGGTCCATACCAATCTGCTGGAAAGGTCGGCAAGGTGGATCTATTGGCTGCAGAAGTCCCGCTGGCTTGGTCGGCGGTGTCTTGCGTCGCTGACGGTCCCGGCATGTCCTCACATAACGAGTGACGTCGGTGGTAAGATGCGGCCAGTAGTACCTTTCTTGTATCCTCGCGAGCGTGCGAGAAACACCGAGGTGCCCTGCCGTCGGATCGTCGTGCAAGGCCTGCAGGAGTTCTGGTCGCAGAGCTGAAGGCACCACAAGGAGGTACTTAGCCCGAAGCGGTGAAAAGTTTTTCTTTTGTAGAAGACCGTTTCGTAGAAAAAACGACGCAAGTGCGCGCTTCAATACCTTCGGGACTTCGGCGGTCCTGCCTTCGAGGTATTCTATTAGGGCCTTAAGTTCCGGGTCGGCCCGCTGTCGTTTAGCAAAGTCGTCGGTAGTGATCGTTCCCAAGAAGTAGTCGTCATCCGGGTCGTCGGGTAGCGGTTGGTCGACAGGCGCACGAGAGAGACAGTCGGCGTCGGAGTGTTTTTTGCCGGACTTGTAAATGACAGTAATGTCATATTCTTGAAGTCTCAGGCTCCATCGTGCGAGGCGACCTGAAGGGTCCTTCAAAGTGGCTAGCCAACACAAGGCGTGGTGGTCGCTCACAACTTTGAAGGGCCTGCCGTAGAGGTATGGGCGAAATTTCGACGTAGCCCAGATGATGGCGAGGCACTCCTTTTCTGTTGTGGAATAATTTGTTTCTGCTTTGGATAGCGATCGGCTGGCGTAACTAATAACCCTTTCAAGTCCGTCAGCCCTCTGCACAAGAACGGCGCCAAGACCTACGCTGCTTGCGTCAGTATGTATTTCTGTCTCGGCGAATTCGTCGAAATGGGCAAGTAACGGAGGCGTCTGGAGGTGATGTTTAAGCTTCTGGAAAGCGTGTTCTTGTGGCGTTTCCCACTTGAACTCCACGTCGGCCTTGGTAAGGTTAGTGAGAGGATCGGCGATGCGGGCGAAGTTTTTCACGAACCGCCTATAATAGGCGCACAGGCCCAGAAATCGGCGCACGGCTTTCTTGTCAGTGGGCGGCGGGAAGTCGGCGATGGCGGCTGTTTTCCGTGGATCAGGACGAACTCCAGACTTGCTGATAACGTGCCCCAGAAACAAGAGCTCTTCATACGCAAATCTGCACTTTTCTGGTTTCAGTGTGAGTCCGGAAGTCTTGATGGCTTGAAGTACAGCTTCAAGGCGCCGAAGATGTTCGTCGAAACTCGAGGAAAACACGACGACGTCGTCCAAGTACACAAGGCAAGTCTTCCACTTCAAACCTGCCAGTACTGTATCCATAACGCGTTGAAAAGTTGCAGGCGCTGAGCAAAGGCCGAAGGGCATCACCTTAAACTCGAATAGGCCGTCCGGTGTTATAAACGCAGTCTTCTCTCGGTCTCCTTCGTCGACTTCGATTTGCCAATAGCCAGCCTTGAGGTCCATTGACGAAAAGTACTTGGCGTTATGGAGCCGATCAAGTGCGTCGTCTATTCGTGGGAGAGGATACACGTCCTTTCTTGTGATTTTGTTCAGGCGGCGATAATCGACGCAGAAACGTAGGGTCCCATCCTTTTTCTTCACTAACACCACGGGGGATGCCCATGGGCTCTTGGACGGCTGGATAATGTCATCCCGCAGCATTTCATCAACTTGTCTCTTCATGGCCTCACGTTCTCGCGTCGAAACCCTGTACGGACTCTGACGGAGTGGTCTGGCATTTTCCTCGGTTATGATGCGATGTTCGTGATTGGGGTCTGCCGAATTTTCGATGACGACGAAAAGCAATCTTCGTATTGCAGGAGCAGCGCCTTGAGCTGTTCTTGCTTATCGTTCGGAAGTCTGGGATTGACGTCGAAATCTATGGGAGGGGCTTGGTTCCTCTGAGCAGGTTCCGCAGAATCGGCGAGGGCGAAAGCACTGGTGGCTTCGACAATTTCTTCGATGTATGCGACCGTTGATCCTTTGTTCACATGTTTGTACTCATTGCTGAAATTCGTGAGCATAACCGTTGCTCTGCCTCCCCGCAGCTCTGCAATTCCTCTTGCGACGCAAATATTTCGGGTGACCAACAGATGCTGAATGCCTTCAACGACGCCTTTGAAGTCAGGTGATTTGGGAGCGCCGACTGAAATAATGACGCTTGAGCGAGGCGGAATGGTGACTTGTTCTTCCAGCACATTCAAGGCATGGTGTCCAGACGGCGTGCGCGGCGGTAGTGCTTCTTCTGTGGATAACGTTATCGACTTTGTTTTTAGGTTGATGACAGCACCATGGAGGCATAAGAAGTCCATGCCAAGGATGACAACTCTCGAGCAACGCTGTAGGACTATGAAGTCTGTAGGATAAATACGGCCGTTAATGGTGACTCTCGCTGTGCAGATTCCCGCAGGCGTTACGAGATGACCTCCGGCTGTGCGGATTTCAGGGCCTTTCCAAGCTGTCCTAAATTTCTTTAACTTCGCGGCGAACGACCCACTGATGACAGAATAGTCGGCTCCAGTATCGACGAGAGCGGTCACACTGTGGCCGTCGATAAGAACGTCGAGGTCGCTAGTTCGCCGTCTCGCATTACAGTCAGGGCGTGGCGTCGGGTCACGGCTGCGTCGGCTTGTTCCGCTGTTTCCATGTTGCGTCATCAGGCCACCTTCAGTAAGTGAGCTTTCGCCGTCAGGGCTTTGCCTGGTTGGCGTTGTGTTCGGAAAGCTCCGTCGCGGCGTAGTCGTCGTCGGAGGATCTTCGGTAGTTCGTCGCACAGCAACCGCACCTCCACCGGTTGCTGCCCTTAGTTTCCCGGATACGGGCTAGGAGACCGGCCCCGCGTTGGGCCAGAGTACTGTCGGTGGTGCGGTGACGTGCGGCGGCTGGGCGACGGCGAACGCGAAGGGCTTCGTGGTGTCCACCGAGTTCCTGTGAGGTAGTCGGCGATGTCACGTGGTCGTTCTCCTGGCTGCGGACGTGGTGCATCGACGGCGAAGCCACGCAGTCCCATCTGTCGGTACTGGCGACGGCGGTAAGTGTGCCCGGCCTCACCGCAGTGGTAGCACAGTGGGCGGTGGTCAGGGGTGCGCCAAACGTCGGTTTTCCTCGGCGCACTGCGCTGGCCCGCTGGTGAACGGTAGGTCGTCGGTGGGGGTGGTGGCGGCGGTGGTGTCTGGCGACGGAAGTGCGACGGGGCGGCGTTTTGGCGTGGACGGGGAGGAGCGTTGTGGCGCACTGCAGCGGCGTAGCTCATAGTTTCTGGCTCGGGCAGCGGTGTATGGGGAATTCGAAGTGATTGCCGAACTTCTTCTCGCACAATGTCGGCGATCGAATCCACTTGAGGTTGCGCCGAAGGCAACAGTTTGCGCAGCTCTTCCCGCACGATCGCTCGGATCGTTTCACGCAGGTTTTTGGAGTCACTGGTTTGAGCAGCAGCGCATTCTGGAGTCAGGCGACGATTATACTGTCTGGTGCGCATGTCAAGGGTTTTTTCGATGGTGGTCGCCTCGGATACAAATTCTTGGACGGTGTTCGGTGGATTCCTCATTAGTCCCGCGAAGAGCTCCTGTTTGACCCCTCGCATGAGGAAACGAACTTTCTTCTCCTCAGGCATGTCTGGGTCAGCGTGACGAAATAGGCGGGTCATCTCCTCTGTGAAAATTCCAACCTTCTCATTCGGTAGCTGAACCCGGGTCTCTAGTTGAGCAGCAGCCCTTTCTGTGCGAGCGACGCTCGCGAACGTTTGCAGAAATGCGCCGCAGAAGACATCCCACGTTCGGAGCGTGGACTCACGATTCTCTAGCCAGGTCCTTGCGGTGTCTTCCAGGTAGAAGTACACACGCCGGAGCTTTTCTTCGTTGTCCCAGTGGTTGAGGGTGGCCACACGGTCGTATGTTTCTAACCAGGACTCGGGGTCTTCGTACGATGACCCATGGAAAATTGGTGGTTCCCTGGGTTGATGCATGACCATCGTGGGCAGGGATGCGGCGGTTGTCATTGTCGCTGCAGTCGCGGTCATGGCCTTAGTCTTCCGCGCCTTGTCTTCTAGAATCCCGTACTCCGGTGGTAGCCCTTGCTGTCGGCGGCTTGTTCGCTGCTCCTGGTTGGCGTCGGTGTCTTCTCCGCGACGTGGGCTGGGTTCACGGCTTGACGGGGGCGTGCGGTACATGAACGAAGCAGCACCTCCACCAGATGTCACGGGGTCGTGACGTGGCCGAAGACAGGAGACTTCGTGCTGGGATTTAAGTGTTTATTTGGGCGAACCTGTGCCCGGTAAACGAAAAGTCCAATTACAGCAGCAGTCTCACACAGATAGCAGTCTCGGACTGATAGCGGCGAACGGAGCGTCGGCCTTCGATCAACAACTGACAAGCGGCGAAGCGCGTCGGCATTTATACTCCCGCCGTCGAATGTTCTAGCGCTACCGCTGGCGGCGGCGTACGTTCCAGAACAATCTGTACCATTCGCACAGTGGGCGTGATCTTATCGAAATGATCTACTACAGTCCGGAACCCTCTCGAAAACTGCAGGCGCGGTTTGCGCTGAGAATCGTGTGGTGTTTTGGGGCGATAACAAAAGCTTGGGAAATGTAACGTGGCATTATTATATTACTAGGGTTGTATATATTATTAAAAAACTTCCTTAACAGGACTTCTTTAGCCACTCACGTATTCTTGAATAGTGTATCTTTTTAAAACACAGAAATATCCGTATTATAGGTGCGTCTTATGTCAAATGACACGTTTCCGTAGCAAAGCTGTTTATGTTCAGACAAGCTACGTTAGGCGTGAACTAAAACTGTCATCATCGACGCAATATTTTAACCACCATGCGCTATCATTGTACCCTTTATGCCGTGTTTTGCCCAGAACACATGTTGTGGGAGACAAGACAGAAAAAAGATAAAGAAACCAATAGCAAAAATGAGAAACGGATGGTGTTAAACCGAAGAAAAATATAAATATATATAGACAAGAAAAGATATAGACAGGTTGAAATTGAAATCAATTGACATAAGAATGAGACAGAAAATATTGGAGATTAGGAAAGAAAATACATGAATAGAGACGCAAAATATACATGCAAAGAAGGAGGAATTGATGAATAGAGAGCCTAACAAAGAAACGTAGATGAGAAAAAAAGAATGAAAATAAACCGTAAAAGAACAGCTACAACTAAAAAGTGAGTTGGGAAGAGAGACAGACAGGATAAACCATAGAATAACAGAGAAGTCGCTCTGGTTAAAATCCTAGTCCGGAAGCCCGTTCGCTTTTGCAAACGTCCGTGTTGAGTTCACCATAGCTTCTTGTTGCACGTAGTTTGAGCTGTGCAGGGTAGCCTTCCCATCCACAATTTCAAGCTTATGGTCAGCCGAAATATTTGGTTCGTTTTGACACACGCAGACTTTAAAACAAAGGGGCTGTCTGGCGATGAAACACGGAAGAAAAAAAGTCGTTTAAAGAAAAGCGAGGAAAGCCGTCTAGCTGCGCTGCTGCGTCGGGTTGCTGGTGGGCGTTACAGCGACGCTGCATTATTTTTTGTAGAATGATAATGCAAACGTTCGTGCTGAATATATATATATATATAAATATATATATATATATTTATATATATATATATATATATATATATATATATATATATATATATATATATATATATATATATATATATATATATATATATATATATATATATATATATATATATATATATATATATATATATATATATCAACACAAATTTCATATGCGACTTGTAAGGCTAGTGATGTCCACACAAAACTCGGCGAGTATGTGCCACAGAAAGCGAGTAGGTGCCAAGCAGCTCCTAGCATAACCTAGTATTGTTACAGCAAATGAATGCAAAAAAATGAGGCTTAGCAGCAGCGAGGTTAGTGTGAGGTGGAAATAAATCAATCTGGAAAGCGTATACATGTTACTGTGTAACTTAGTAGAGCCAGTCATGAGCACGTGGCCAGTAAAAGTAATAGTTTTGATTTACAGTTACCCTAGGCAAAAAATAGCTACAGTTACAGTTGCCGAGTTTACAAAACTAACTTGTTAGAGTTGAGTTATGATAAAACAGTAACGTGGTTTTTTTTCGTTTTCATACAAAATATGTAATTGATTAAATACAAAATGATGAAACTCAACAGAACAGGGAATAGGGAACGGCTCTACTGAGTGTTTCCATTTGTTCTTCAACGAGTATCAGGCCCTGATCGGAAAGTGTTGCGTCCCCTGAGCATAAAAACCGTTTTCACGCACCGCTATGCATCGGGACATGCATTCGCGAAACCTAAATATTGTACACCTGCGGATGCTCACAATGAGGTCACGATTGCGATGCATGGATGGCAATGCGACATAATTAAATCGGGCAAACGAGTGGGAATGGGTAAGGAAAGGGCCGAAAGGTTGCTCAAGTGAAGTTTTGTACCCGGCTAGGCATGACACCGCTCTAACGCAAACAATACGACGAGGCTGGGTAATGAAAAAAGTGAGCATGGAGAGGAGTGAGCAAATGGAGCCCATATTCTCAGACTCATTGGCTTGCAACACCAACCACGGCTCAATCGCTCGGTTCATTGGCCTGTATCACCAACTGCTATCCTTTACTGAACTCTCGTAAGGAAATGTGTCACCGATGCGCTGATCGACGGCCACTCAATTCTTTACATTTGTGCCACAGGTGCGGTAACTCGTCAGCACAATTGGGCTTAAAAAGTCAATCATAGCAGTTACAGTGCAATAAAAGCGATCACTGCGTAAAATACATGATTTACGTAGCCGTGTGATGTTTAGATAGATAATCCCATGTGGAGCCGCAATGAACTTCACAAATTAGGTAACTAAAACTTGATAGTGTTTTCACATCACTATTTTCATCAATATTATGATCTGTACAAACTACACGTTGATTCACGCTACCTAAAACACAGTGATTACTTCATGTTCATTTGCCTTTCGGACTCTGCAAGACCTCAGCGCGATGTCTAACGTATTTACGCTGCACAGCAATTAAAAACGAGCATCAGAAAAAATAAACCAGTAATTTTGTGAACTCAACTAAACGATAGCTGAAGTTGGTATCACTGGCTGTACGAGTGCCGGATCGTTTCGTTATGCTTGCACCCATATCAGCAGAAAACTTCAGCATAGCGTCACTATGCTGAATGTACGTTCTTTCTATTGGCAATATGCACCCTGTTATAAGCAGCGTTTACCTCACCAGTGCTCTTAACATTCTGAAAATGCTCTTGCGCTCTGTGGTGAGTGTCGAGAGAGGGGTCAAAAATCTATGCCAGCACCCCCCTTACGTGGTGGACTAGCCTGTGTTCGGCCATAAAAATTTCCTAAGTCTGCAAAAAAAGCTCAAAACCACCTGGTCGTTTTGTATCACTGGATTGCACGTAGCATCGGTAGGTGTAAGCAGTGAGGTTTTGTGTTGTTGCTGGTGCTGCACACGTGCGCTCGGTCGAAAGAGGCCTGCTGCAAATAGGAAATCTGTTTGACAATGAAAGATGACATTGAGAGAAGCGTTATCTCGTGCGGAATATGCTTTGTTACTCCTGAAATTTGAGCAGTTTTTCAGTAAACTTTCGTAAAGGGTCAGCATTATCAATGGAAACTTATCAATAGCCTTCTGAAGTTTTCTTGGGAAATCAACCCTATGGTGATACCTGTCTAATACTTTGTTCAGTATCTTTTTTAATTCATAGACGCATGGCCCTGCCACTTTAGCGGAACCACGTAATTTAGATGTAGATTTTGACGAAATTAACCGTCTGTTTTTTCGTAAATATGACTTCGTTTCAATAATATGCATGACCTGCATTAAAGATAATAAAAACTAGCACTAATAAATATGACTGAATAATACCCATTGGTATTGTTGAGTCACATTTCTAATACCGACAAAGGGCATAATATATGCATAGGATCCCTAGATGTTTCACAAGATTTTAACTAAGGGAGAGCGCGGAGCATTGTAACAGTGCACTCTCAGCCAGTCGCTGCCTTAATGACCAATACGGAGGCAATTTATTCAGGTGATCCTCCAGCAACAATAAAAAATCCCATGTGGAGCTCTAATAGGATTTCACATCGTAATGAAGTCCACCCTTTCTGAAGTTGGAAACACATTGTACCGATTTTCAAGAAGAAATCAAAAGAAACGTAACGTTTGCTTTCACACCAATCGCAGGTTCGTAGTTCCAGCGAGCTTTGCAACTCGAAATCACCATGTATAATGCGAAATTTCTGACAAAATTGGGGCGGGGAATCCAGGTGCTATTGTAGATTGAGGCTTGGTGGTCTTCGCTCATATGTTCTCTACAATGGACCATACCTACGTCATTGTCCCGGTGCACAGTAGGATCTTTCTTAATTTTTTGTTGTAGAAATTGAGGATACTAAAAGCTTTAACTCTCAATGTAGCCCTTCATCAACAACTGTACGCATAGCAGAAAATTTAGTGGCAACAACTTTCCTTACAGTTGGCATCTAGTCAATTAAGGCGCTGGGCTTCTTTTTCGCAGTAGTTTACGTTGAATCTGAATGTGTCTTCAAAAATTGTTAGCTCGAAATTAAAATTATGCTTGAGTCCGCAAAGGCTGCCATGACATTTTTACGTGGCGGAAATACGGGGGGTTTATCATGTCCTAAGATACCCCCACCAACTGGCACGTTAGCTCTGCAAAGGCCCTCGAAAGGCAGTCGGCGTCTCTTTGCTTTTGGGCTGACTTAGACCACGTTGACACAGCCCTTTTGTAGTCGCAGGATGCAACGAGCAAGACAACCTTAGGGGTCTTTGAGGCTCGACAGGAAGCAGTCAGTGATGAAATCGAGTTGCTTCCCATAAAGACGCCGTCACAATTTTTTTACATGCCACACGGCAGGGAGTCATTATTTTTCTGTTGAACAGTTTATTTCAGATTTTTATAGGAACCTCCTCGCATAAGCAATCACTAGATATGCAACTCGTGCCTTTTGAATCAACACTGCGCCGTGTCTGAGGTAGTTTGCATTACTGTAGATTTTCGTTTATTGCTTTGGTTGAAGTGTCCTAGATTGGCATTGACAAAGCATTTTTTGTAGGTCACCAAAAGCATATTCGTGAGGCTTCTGGCACCTAAACGACACGTCCGACTTCGCAAGGCGTGTAAGGGGCCCGGTTATTCGCGAAAAATATCTTAAAAAGTACCAGCAGTACGCACACAAGCCCAGGCGCTCCGAAACAGTTGGTGTTTTACGGTGCGTCAAGAAAGAGTACATGACTGCTGACTTAAGGGAGTCTGAGCAGACACAATCGCAAAATAATATGTGTCGTGGAAAAGGAGCTCTTCATAGCCAGAACAGTGTTTCCCCTACTTCACAATCAGTTCGAACACCTTAATGACCTTTAGCATGGTCTCGCACTTGAGGAGATGCTCGTCCAATAAGAATGCGAAAATAACAGCAACCTAAACAAATAAGACACGTCTGCCATTCTAGCCACGCAACCCCATTTACGTGGCATATTTAGTAAGTGTTATGAATAATACACTTACAGCCGAAGCAGTAATTTAAACAGCTGCTCTGCTGCAGTGATATTATCTCGTGTTCCTTGCGAATATCAGAGGGACAGAAATAATGAAGGATTATCACACGATTCCGGACACTTTCTCTCACTTTCGATGCACTGTGCAGTAAAGATATTCCAAAGAGAAGGACATGCGTGCCATTATTCTAAAGGTAGTAAAGAATTCTAATGTACTTTCCACAGGCTGTTGAAGTACACCAAGACACAGAGCAGTACTTCACTATTTGGCAGCACTCGCCACGGAGAAAAAATAGATTACTCTGTAACACACTTTGTTCGCAGAAACTGAAGGATCATGAACTCGTTCGCCACAGAGGCTTGAGGGCTGGTTTCGCAAGTACACTTGTTTGCAGGACCTGAGCTCGACGGCGATGCAATCTTCGTTGAGAGCCTCGACCACGTTTTAAAAACGTGGCTTTCGTCGATCGTACACCACCTAACCCTCGATAAGACACGACGTATTTGTAGATGCTTGAGAAAGGCATGGTTACAGAAATATCCAAAACTGGCGAAATAAGTAGCACAGTCATGAGCGTAGGCATGCATCTTTTCTTGAGGGGTGAAAACCGGTGCTTTATGCTCTGGCAGGCTTGGTCAGTGATGCACTTGTAATTGTTTCATCAGACTCCGATAATGGAAAAGACAGAAGCTGCAGTAGCAGTACTATAGCAGTATTTATTTGAATTTTCGCACGTTTTCGCTTGGTAGTGCCGGAGAGCGTTAAGATCAGCAATTTTGTGTGCTATGCACGATGACCCCACGTCCTTGCATTTAGGTTTTGCGTGGACGCAATACTGTACTAAGGAACGTTTTTATTGGTCGAGAATGCGAGGGTCTTTCGACGTGTACGCGTACTATAACTTGTCCGGAGGGCTTCGACTGCGAGGAGAGAAATACTGCATGTATCCGCGAGGAAATTGAAGACCAGTTATTGTGTTGGTTGTCACAAGATGCAACTAAGGTGAAGACGATGACGTCAAGAGATTCAAATTCTTGGCCACTCCTGCACTCACCTTTGCGACCTAATAAACGGCCCCTTCAGCTGTACACGTCTTGATGGTCACTGCGCGTTACAATGTGTATTATGAAGCAGGCAGGCTCGTACAATGATGCATTTACAGCTACTTTCATCTTAAACAAATTCTCGCTCTCGTGGTTTCGGTTGCGTGTAGGCGAGCCTTGAAATGCAGTACCACTCAATTCATATATGGTACTTTTGTATTAAAAATATACGGTGGTACTGCAGCAAACACCACGCAATCACTTTTACATGAGCAAAGGTGGTCATTTATGAACTTTCAAATTACACTGTTAAAGTGCTTCAAGGCTTAAATAGCCTACATTCTTATAATGGAGTTTTCTTTTAGCTTCCATATATGGACTGTAGTGTGTACCGCAAGGACGTAGCCAGGAGGTGCCACACCGCAGCGGGCCCCGATACCGAAATTTTTATTCACCATGGCATAGAGAGTTAAAAATAACTACTTAAGGGAGTGCCCCCCTACCCCTGAAATGAAGGAGGTCTATTTCTGAAAAAAAAAACACTTCTGGCTAAGCTCCTGATGTGTAAGGCGTGAAATACATGGCGCTTCACGAAGAACTCAATTACAATAGCGGATACGGCTATCACAGTACAAACAGAATGCTTTTTCAAAAGAAACACTTAATGCGAATGACTGGCCTAAAAAAAAACACACGCGTAATTGCAAATTTTTTCTTCGTGCAAGAAACTCCTGCTTCGACACGATGGGTCGTTTTGGTTACCAATATCCATACCATTTAATGGTAAAAATACACTTGACCTATTAGAACAGGAGACGCCATATGTTTAAGATATTAACGCATTGCCTTCGGTAGCCGATGATCCAGCGGCCACGACAGTGACACCACTTATGTCTGCGGCCACGACAGTCACACCACGCCTGCCACTTATGATGTATTCTTTTTTCCTTGTTTCATAGAAGGCAGTGCATTATTTGATATTGGCCGTTCACTGAATAAGTTCTCCAATAGATAGAAATAGTTGCCTGCTGTTAAGGTTGTTTGAGGTGTCCGTGTGCGTGTTTTTTGTTGGCGAAGCATGCACGTTGCTGGTATTGTACAAACCTAACTTCGCGCAAAAAAACTGCTATTATGGCTTCCCTAAAGAGATTACAAGCCGCACGGGGCATTATTTTTATTCTCAGAGCATGCCCACTAAGTATTGTTTTCCGAAAGCTGTGCTAAGTTTGTATGGCAGATGATAAAAAGTCAGTAAGCTTAAGGAAATACAAAAATTGCGAAGTTTTTCTTGACATGTCTGTATTCTCGGAAGTTTGTCGCAGAAGAAAATCCCACTTCTGCAGTTGGTTCAGTGAACCATCGCTTACAGAATATAAGAAAATTTGTTATTTTACGAGTTTTTTTTTTTCCATTTCATTGAGACCTATATGCACCAATCCACGTTGCCTACGGGCACAAAACGGGAGGAGGAGGAATAAACTTTATTATTCCTAAAGGAAAGAGAAAATGGGGAAAACCAAGTTTGACGGGCTAGGTGGGAGCACAAGGGGCCGCTACATCAGCAGACCAGTCCGCCAGGTTGGTCTGTATATACACATTCGGGCTCCTCAAGGACCTCTCCCAGGCTTCGTTTCCTGCAGAATATCAGACGCGACCCGCTGCGGAGAGCGCGGAGGTCATTCTTGGGCGCAACTGTTATTTTCAATATATATTTTGTTTCTTTGATGGTCGTTCTGTGTCAGTAATGTCCGAATTATTGAGTGTGTGGCCACTCTCGGGAATAACAAAAGTGTGCCTTCGAAATCTCGGGAGAGTATTCTGTTTCTATCCAAATTATGTCCTTATTTTAATCCTGTTGTAGGGTATTTTATTTTTTATATTATTTTATTTTAAACATCCGCAATAGTGCCTCTTTACCTTTTATAATATTTATTTAGGGCGAATGAGCACTGCCGTTTTAGCCATGTTAACCCATTTTGCGCCGAGTACACAGCGCCTCCCAGCGCCTCCTATTTTGCGCTGGAACTGGGACGCTGCCGCTCCAGCGGCTCAGTACCAGCGCAATACTGGGCCCATAATCAGGCATGGCGCTGAACGCTGATACCCAGTGGCGCTGATTTTCACTGTAGGATATAGTGCTGCCGACACCACTGCATGTTCATAGTCCAATGTAAAACCTAATAATTAAATGTTTTAAGTAGTGGCATATATTATGCGCTTGAAATACCACTTCGATGCAGCCTGATTGTTTTGCCAATATTCTGCATGTACAACATATTTTTATAGATCAGAATAATGTTTCAAAAACACGCATGCTTTTCTTTTTTCAGAATCAATGATAATCAGAAGGCCAGCCATGTCACTGCCCTATCGGCATCTTCCCTTAATGCCCCCAGCTTTTTATTGCCTAGCAAAAAAGATAAATTTATCACTTCGAGGAAAACTTGAAACATCAATGCCAAGAATTACGTTGACACGTCTATGAAGCATTGTCGAAGTTAGATATCTACTTGTAGTCGTGGCTGGCAACACTTGAAGAACCTGCTTTAGGTAGCCGTTTGCTGAAAGTAAGCCATGACTATGGTCACTGGTTCTTGCGCTAGAACTGTACACAAAATAAACTATGGTTTGGCCAACAGGTGCCTAATATTGCGTAGCAGAGTTGTATTCACATGGAACAACTTTGCGTCCCTAGCTCTTCAAACGCCGATGATTGAAATAAAGACACTACTGCGATTGCGCCACACGTTAACAAGGTTTAACCGGTCTGATACTTCATCGCCATGAAAGGCTACAGGTCATTCATATTGCCCTTACAACAATTCCAGCTATGTTTTTTTTTGTGCTGAAAGCAAAGCGAAAACACACGAAAGTGGATAAGAAAATCCATGTGTTGTTTCGTGGTATGTATCAGCGACCGACTTTTTCGAGCTAAGTCGAACGGGTTATAACGACTGCGAGGAGGTAGTTCCGTGGCAGCATAGCATTCAGCGGTCAACATCCAAGTAACTGTCACTGGGACAATTTTGGAGGCAAACTGTCACGCATCTAGAAACAGGACACCCCATTTCGGTAAGCGCCAAGGCATCGCCTTTCTTCGGTCTCTCTGGCACGTTTTTTTTTCTGTTGTTGATTATCTGTTATTTGCACTTATATTTTATTCATTTCTTCGGATTTTGGTTTGTGAGCCGTCTTGTTTTTGGAGGTGTCAATTTGACCGCTTTATTTTTTTTTTAAATGTTGGCAAGCTTCAGAGGCTAAAGCCATCCCTAACAAGACTTCCTTTTTTTCAGATGCCAAATTGACATGGCGACTGTCCGTCAACGTTTGGTCAGCAATACTGTAAACTAATAAGTTAATGATGAGAAGGTCCGTTTCGAAAAGGCAGTTTTGTTGGCAAATCTGCGAGAGGCCCTTGTTCATGTAACCTGTACAGACACTGTACAGACCCTATCGACACTATAGACCTGCGTTGTAGCTCGACCCACTTCTGAAAGCCCGAGTAAATTGCCCACTGTTCCAGCGTTTATTTATCCTAACAAGCTATGGAATAGCTGTGCGCGCTAAGAGTTTTTTGTTTGTTAGATCATTTGTGTTTGTTAAGATCTGTGGGGAAAGCACTTTTATGCGAAATGGTGTCAATTGAGTATTGGCAAGAACGTAATCGGTTATTTTATGCAGCTCTGGAATGCAATCTGATCTGTTCTCTATCGGAGCTATTAAAATCTATAAAAAGACAGGAGTTCAAGCAGTATGCACAATATGCTTGACATTTGAAACTATGCGTGCTATTTGTGGCCATTTATTTGATGAAAGAAAAAGAACAATGAAAGAGTGAACGAAAAGACGTCTGTCATCTATAGTCACCAAATGGCTCACGCCAGACTCTAGAAGCAGCGCATATGCGTTAATGAAATTTCGTGGTAGTGCTTACCAGCTATATAAAGCAAGTTGCATAACGACTCATTTTATACTATGTCTTTGTCGGCAAACTTTGGCGCAGATATGGCTGCTAACTTTAAAAGTATTCGGATTTGCATCATTGTATTAGCGTTCGTTATTGTAATTCCAACATCAAAGTGCCTAGTGCAAGGAGTAAGTAAGCATCATCTAATAATGAAAACTATTTCAAGAATAATAATGCAATAGTGTAAAATATTTTATAAACATTTACCTATAAAACTGTTCCTTCAGCTAATTAAATATATGTATTCCGCCACAGAGTATCTTCCCTACAGACTAACCCAGTTGTATTTTTGGAAATTTTTATTAAGGCCCCGGACAAGAATCTACTGCGAGAACAAAATATTGAATATTTTGTGTACAGAGTCGAGTTCTCCGTGTAATGAGAGTACAAAAATTATGCTTTATATGCGGGGGATATCAAGATTTTGGCTAGGAAGTAGTGCATCCTAAAGTATGCTTTAAAATAACTTTGTTCTTTTCACTAGGAATAAACCACAAAGGCCATTCTTGCATTTATTTAAAAGTAATATGTCATGTTGTAGCTCAAAATGGAACAATGTAGTCACATGTGTTAAAGATGTGCGTTGTCGCTAGGCTGCAACAGTTCTCTAAAACTAACGGGGCTAAGAACACGCCGCGGTGCTCCGTTGTTTGTGGCGGAGAGCAAAACAGTGCAAGATTTAGCTAATATTCAGTTATTTTTATGTACTTTTACCCAGCAGAAGACTACTACAACAAAATGGAGCATTAACAATAATTGATAGTGGCGAAAAAAATCATCAGTCTTCGATGGCAAACTACTTATGCGTTTGTATGCATTCCTCCAAGCTTGCCAGGTTCAATAGCTTGACCCAAATTGGCTATTTTTCAGACCGGTGTTGTCAACAAGATGACTTTCCAGAAGCTTAGTTTGAGACATTGGTGTAAAAACATGGTGGCCAAGTCGTGGTTCCGGCCACCAATATTGAATATCACATGAAATAACGAACCGATCAGTGGCTGTTGCTAATAGAAGAAACTCTTTCATGGTGCTTCATTTTAAAGAGCAGGCTGTCAATGAATAAGATATTTATATTGACGAGAAAGTACCATCCTTCAGAAGGGACGTTAACTAATCTATAAGATTGCTCACGTGATAGTGCGCATTGACTTACTACCCTGAGCCTAATCATTCATCGAGAAACAGTTGCTGATATGACTTTTCAGCTCCCGAATCAAATGAATTCAAGAAATTTCTCTTTGCTACACTGGTTTCGCCTGAGGTGCAACAACTCGTCGCTATGCACACCGCATATTCCGTTCGGTCAGCTCGCGTTGCGAAAAATGCAAAGAGGTTCAAGGAGCACATATATTTTGTGATCGCCCACTGTATGTATCGCAACAAGAAACGCTCTCTTCAACACTGGCTGGCACTAATGCGGCAACGCGAAGTTAAAGTATCATTTAATGAGCCCTATAGGATAAGATAAAATCAAAAACTTCTGGCAGAGCTCTTTGAGGTTTGCTTAAGAGGAGAGGACTGCTTGACACAATACTAAAGTGAAACTCTAAGGATACGTAGTTATTGCATATACGCATCGCTTGTTCCTCTACGCACCATCACTCCTCATCACTCATTTTTTTCCCTGAACCTTTTTTCCTGTGCACAGTAGCAGGCTAGACCACAATGCCTCTGGTTCACTGCCCTGCCTCCCAATGAATGGTCTGCCTATCAACGTTGAAATGTAGTTCGAATTCAATAGAAGAATCAGAAGCACTCATTGTCCAGGACGCACTCCACTCTTTACTTGTGAATTAAAACCCTGAAAGAAATGCATTTATTTTTAGAGTTTCGTGCTGGCAGCGACCAGCCATTATGCTTGTCGCACACCAGAGTGGCGCATACTCAATCTGGAAAACTCGCGAAGTCTTCGTTATGTGAACATGGTAATATTAATTGAAATAGTGCATAATGCTCTAAGAAACTGACCAATATAGAAGGAGTGTTTGACATTACAAACGGAAATTACGGTGTCACTGCTCAAACAGACCAGACAGCTGCATTAAACGGTCGAGACCAGTGAAAGAAAAGTTTACCGCAAGACTAACATTTTATTTGTTGTTTCAAGAGTAAGTTTGCAAATGTAGAGATTCAAATGATACATGTTTAGAGACTTGAATAAAAATACGCATCCTATTGGAAACATTACTGTGGCAATATCCATGAACGAAGCTATTGAAATTGAAAATGACTGCTGTAGTTAAGTTTATCTGTGCCTAGCGGAATAGCAAGCAATTTTTTTTCTGAGCAAATATATACCGGGCATCTAAAAAGAATAATAGTTTCTATTCGGCGGAGGAAAGACATAAAGCTGTATCGCCACTGCAGCCGTGTGTGAACTTGGCTTTAATGAAGCTAACCTCTCAGACGTTGTCACCATACATGAAGCGATTGGGAAGTGACTGCAATATATGCATTATTTTATGATCTCTAAATATGATCACACTCAAGCAGTACTGCTACATATTAATGCCTTACGGCTAGTAGTACTAGCTCGTTTAGGAAAAGTTATTCAATGCCAGTCATGAATCTCGAATTCTGCACTAGCGCAAGAAATTATTCATCCTGTACGTCCATTAACTCACATTTAAACATTATTTTTATAACAGTCATCAGAATGCTATCGTGCCAGCAGAGATCAAGCTGTAGTGACTATTTCCTGCTTTTTTTCGTGTTGGCGTCATTTGAGGGTGTAGCGGCGAGAGAAGAGGAGACGTGAGACGGCGTCGAAGGCGGCCGATGGGGCCGTGCCGATCTCGCCACTTTATTGCAGGCCTGAAGCGGAGCCACGTCGGCTACCAGCGTCCGCCACGCCAGGCGTGTCAGCTCGTTCTAATTCTCGCGCAGCTCGAGCTCCCGCCAGCTGCGCGAGAGACGCTGCGCGGTGATGGAAAAAATGACGATGGTGATGATGGCACTACAGGGTGATGATGGCACTACAAGGGGATAATCACAACGTCAAAAGCAGTGGTTGTTCAGCCCATTATATTAGTCAGTAAAGCTCAAACTTCCTCGCAGAATAAGTCATGTGTCTGAATTCATTAGTATTAGAGCGCTTCCACAATATATAATCTTATTTGACAACACCTAAACTGCTTTATGTTGATACACCCATATGCACACCTGGTAGGACATCTCAACCCGATTACCAACGTCCATCAAATGACTGAACCTTTGGGACAACCATAGTAATCATCGTACATCTGTAGACATCTACCTGTCAATCCCGCGCCAAGATGATGCCTGCCAACATCCGCATAATACACGAAGGTTCGCGATATGAAGTTTTTCTAAGGGTTGGTATCTGAGGAGAGAGACGGCAAAATGCACGCTTCTCAGTGATGGGGACACCCACGCCAGTTGCAGACATAGCCTACCACAGAGCACTTCAATAGCGTGTGATGGAGATATCCTAGCTTTACTAGAGTACGTGCTAAGCTATTGCGCTTCCAATCGACGTGTATCTCGCTGCGCAAAATCACTCTCAAGCACGTTGACCAAAGCTAACCGACATTGTAGCTATTCTGCGGCTTTTTTAGCCACTGTTTTATTAGTTGGTGGCGCTCAATCGAAGCTGTAGGTGGCAATGAACACCTTTGGTTCACTTAAAGATGTCTAACACTGATAGAAGAGTTGTCACAAACTGACACGAAAGGCACAGCCCGCAATTGCACTGTGACCCACTGCGCACGCCGCATATTGCTGCGAAGACTTTCATGTCTTTTATTTTTGCACGCCGCACTGCAGTCTTATCACTATTTGTGAAACGTAACATGCCGCGGTTCGGCTGGCTCCATCGCCACCCTGCGCACACAGCTGTTTTCGGGGGCGTATCTCGACAGGTTGGCCCCATCTTGCGAATAATCGAGTATTCTGCTCGCCGACGATTGCCGAACATGTGTTCGCCATCACCGAAGGCGAGCTGTACAGTTTTTTTTTAGTTGCGCAAGTTGCCTAATAAGTAGGTTCTTGTTCATTCTTACAAGACTCGTAGTCTCCTGTCTTCGCGCTGCCATCACTCCTACTTGACATCTGTTAAAGCTGGTGGGCAAGTTCTGACGTTGGGTTGCGGCCTCGTCGTCTACGTCGTCATCAATGAAGTCCTCATCATCGGTGTTGGATCATTGCATTTTCATCCTGAAACAACCTCGCCCCCAATAGGGCTGCTTTAGGTTTTCTTAATGGAGGCTGAAAGGTCTTCATCAAGATGGTGCCGGACCAATGAGGCTCGGCGATACGTCGATGATGGTGAACGCCTTTTTATCTGCTCGGGGTACAATAAGTAGTCCTAAACGGCCAAAGGTCCGTACCCAGGCCC
Organism: Rhipicephalus microplus; assembly: GCF_013339725.1. NCBI lineage: Eukaryota > Metazoa > Arthropoda > Arachnida > Ixodida > Ixodidae > Rhipicephalus > Rhipicephalus microplus. Next base: position 115,703,404 of record NC_051168.1, on the reverse strand, counting down.
AGCCCAGAGGAGAATGATGCAGTCCCATGCACCTGTTGGGGCAGTTTTGAAGAATGTGTTTTTTTCGCCGCAGGGGCGTCTGCGCAAGCAGGCGTTTGGTGTGTAGCGACACCATGGACGCGAGCCAACGGGGGGGGGGGGGGGGGTTGATCTCCTCTCATGCCTAGCCGTACGTGGCTGAGCCGTTTCCGGGGGGAAAGGGGATCCTGGGGGTTGAGCTGAAGCTGGGTGATTGCACCTTTAAGGCCCCCCGGCAGAAGCAACACACCCCTTTGGCCCCGGCTTCACGTAGACGGCACCCCTGGGCTGACCCACCCAGGGAAAATCGGCAGTCGCCTTTTCCTATCTCTCTCTCCCTACATCTTCGTCTTTTGTTCTCACTTTACATCTTTCCTCTCTTCTCCTCACTTCATTTTACTTCCAATTTTTCCTGGCGGCAATGGTTAACCTGGTGTAAATATCCAAACTTGGATAGATATATTAGGTTATGGCAGTGGCGTACTACTGGCGTTGTGCAGACATGTTTACATGTTCTGCCACGTCCCCTTGTTGGGCTCCGTGGTGGGTGGTAGGCGCCATTACTGAAGGAACTGCACTTTTCTATGGGATCACGAAACCCCTTATCCATTGATCGCCCCTTCAAAAGGTGGCGCACCGAAGCAAATGTAATGCCAATTTTAGAAAAACAAGACCATTTCCCTAAGTACCACGTTATTCATTGCGAAAGCTCGGACAAAAAAGCTCGCACCATCTCCCCATTCCTCGTGTCCAGGTGGCTAACCGAGACTATCGGAACTGGCTATAAGGCTACAAAGATGGCAAGCGGAGACTTGCTAGTGGAAGTTAAAGACAAGACACAGTTTCATAAACTAGAAAAATTAGTAGCATTTGGGGACAAGCCCGTAACCGTCTCTGCGCACCGAACGATGAACACTGTCAAAGGCGTTGTGTCAGACGATGACCTAAAAGACCTAACAAATAATGAGCTTCTGGCTGGCTGGAAGGACGAAAACGTCGTTCACGTACAGCGTATCGTAGTGAGAAGAGAAAACAAAGAAATTCCAACCAAGCACATACTTGTGACCTTCGGGTGCTCCACACTACCGCAAGAATTAGTTACCGGCTATCTAAAACTGTCTGTGAGACCCTACATTCCGAATCCGCGGCGCTGCTTCAAGTGCCAAAGATTCGGACATGCTTCTCAGAGTTGCCGTGGGCAGCTTACCTGTGCACGGTGTGGTATCAAAGGCCACTCTGCAGATGATGACTGCAAGGCCGAACCCCACTGTGCGAACTGCGATGGAGAACACGCGGCGTATTCTAGATCCTGCACATCATGGAGAAAAGAGAAAGAAATTATTACCATTAAGGTCACCCACAACATCAGTTTCCGCGAAGCAAGGCATCGGGTCTCCCCTTTCTATGCAACAAAATCATTTGCTGAAGTGGTGCAACAGGGGGCAGCACCACGACTGCATCAGGTGGCCGCCCAAGCTACGCACATCGTGCTGGAGCGACCGCCGCTTGCCCCTACTGCGGGAGCAGCCAAGGCTGCTCCGGCCTTACTCAACAAGACCCCACCACGGGCGTCGACATGCATTGGCACGAGCCAAGGCAACGGACAGACTGCGGGAACCCCGTCGACGTCCGGTGTAGAGGGTTTGAAGGCTTCGTATCTTGAGCCGAAGCCCACAACGCCCAGGGATCGCTCGGCAGAGCGACGGTCCAACGCTTCTCATGAAGCTATGGACACAACCGCCAGTCAAACGGTGCCTGCAGCGCCGAAGGAGCGGCGAGTTTCTTTCGACCGCTCCAAAAAAGACAAAAGACAAATTACAGGGCCTCCAAAAAGCCCTGTAAAATAAGTTTCGTTTTCCATAACCTGAAAGGTTATGGTACCATTCTGTTTTGACTTTAGTATCGCACGCATGTCACCAAGGTTTTATTGCCAACAAATCAATTCTTACTCCATTTTTCTGCTCAAGTTCACTGCCCAAAATGGCTTTTCTCCTCCATTGGAATTGTAGAGGACTCATTCACAACATAGGTGACATATAAGATTTGCTAAGTAGTCTCTCTCCAATGGCTATGTGCTTACAGGAGACCAATCTGGGAGAAAAACACACCAACTTCCTCAGAGGTTTTACCGTAGTACATCGCGATCGCGTCCACGCTTGCCGGTTGTCCGGTGGCGTGGCTATTGTCGTCAAAAGTGGAATTGCAGTGAGAGAGATCACTATCAACTGTCAAATCGAGGCCGTAGCCGTCACCATTTTAGCTCACAAAACTATCACCATATGTTCCATTTATATCCCCCCACACACGCATTTTTCAATTAAAGATATGAAGCATATTTTGGACCAACTGCCTGAACCGTTTGTTATCGCAGGGGAGTTTAACGCGCACGGAATGCTTTGGGGAAGTAGTACAACTGACACCAGAGGACAAACCCTCGAAGATTTTATTCTGAACAATGACGTATGTCTTTTAAATACTGGTAGCGTCACCTACTGCTCCCCAAGCACAGGAGCCACTAGCTGCTTAGATCTAGCGCTGTGCTCACCTTCGCTCTTTTGCGAACTAAAGTGGAACGTGATAGATAATGTCTACGGCAGTGACCATATGCCTGCTCTCATAAAATTAACACAAACCCTCCCCACCACTCAATCCCGACCACCGCGTTGGAAACTACATCTGACAGACTGGCTACTGCTCACTGAAAAAGCTGCCCTATAAAAAGAAATGCTTGATGGCCTAAGCATAGAGGAAATGAACGAGACAGTCATCGCCTGCATACTTGCGGCAACCGAAAAAACTATACCACAATCCTCCGGCATTATAAAGAAAATACCTAAACCCTGGTGGACAAAAGAGTGCACACAAGCTAAAAAAATGCAACACAAGGAGTGGGGCATTTTTCGTAAACATCCTACAGGAGAGAACCTCCTAGCATTTAAAAAGGCGAGAGCAAAGGCAACATTTATTCGCAGGCAGGCTGAAAAACTCTCGTGGAAAAAGTACATTTCATCCATCAACAGCTCCATCACATCTAAAAGAATGTGGGATCAGGTGCACAAGTTTAACGGCAACTACAGTTCATATACCATCCCCATTCTCTGAACCCCTGGCATCCAGACAGCTTTAGGCGAACAGGCAGACCTACTAGCGCAGCACTTTTGCGCTATTTCGAGCTCAGCAAACTATTCGGCAGCTTTCCTAAAACATAAACAATCTACAGAAAAACAAAAGCTTCCTATTACAGGCTTTCACGACAGATCATACAACTCCCCCTCAACCCTGCAGGAAATTAACAGAGTGTTTTCTCAAAATAAAAAAACAACACCTGGCCCAGACAAAATACATTACCAAATGCTCGCCCATTTGTCCCAGGAAGCGGTGAAGGCATTGCTGCACTTCTTAAACGCTATTTGGATCACTGGCAGAATGCCAACAGAGTGGAAAAAAGCCATTATAATTCCATTTCTCAGAGCCGGAAAAAACCCTACATTACCAACAAGCTAGAGGCCCATAGCACTTACAAGTTGTATGGCGAAATCCTTCGAAAGCGTTATTAATATTAGGCTAACATACATCCTAGAAACCGATAACTTGATAGATGTTCACCAATGTGGTTACAAGAAAGGATGTTCCACCACCGATCACCTCGTTCGCCTTGAACATACAGTACGAGAAGCTTTCCTGTACAAGCAGCACTGCTTAGCAGTATTTTTCGATCTTGAAAAGGCATATGACACAACGTGGAAGTACGGTATTTTACGAGACCTGGCAGATCTTGTAATTCGCGGAAGGATGCTCAACTGCTTGTCCGACTTTCTATCGAACCGAACTTTTCAGGTTCGTTTGGGTACCACACTTTCAGAAACTTTTACTCAAGAGAACGGTGTGCCTCAGGGCTGTGTCTTAAGCACAACTCTCTTTGTCGTCAAAATGAACTCTGTGAACCAGGTCATACCATCTGCTCTTATGCACTCACTATATGTGGATGATCTCCAAATAGCGTGCCGATCATCTAACATGGCGACGTGCGAGCGACAGATTCAAATAGCACTAAACAAGCTTACACAATGGGCTAACAAAAATGGCTTCCGGTTTTCTGAGGAAAGGACGGTTGCTGTAGCATTCTCCCAGAAACGAGGCTTACAACGAGACCCCGTACTGAAAATAAACAAAACAGTATTGCCAATAAAACAAGAACAGAAGTTTCTGGGGGTCGTATTTGATAAGAACCTCAATTTTCTTCCACACATTAATAATCTAAGGTGAAATCCAACAGTGCCTTAAATGTCCTCAAAGTCTTGTCCCGAAAGCACTGGGGTTCCGACCGTAAGTGCCTCCTGCTCATCTACCGCTCTTTAGTACGCAGCAAATAAAACTACGGTAGTATAATCTACGGTTCAGCAAGAGACTCGTACCTTAAGCGCCTAGACCCTGTCCATAACAAAGGGTTACGCCTCGCAACAGGTGCCTATCGAACCTCACGTATTTCGAGCTTATACACCGAAAGTAACGAACCATCCTTCGAATATAGGAGAACGAAACTAATGCTCACGTATGTCCTTAGAGTTCATTCTTCACCAGATCATATATGCCACAGTATTGTCACACGCTGTGACCTACGACAACACTACGCCAACAAACCAAACGTAATTAGGCCACTAATACTAAGATTTGAAGAAAAATTTTATGCCCTAAATATTCATAACGAAGCACTCTCCATTGCCAGAAGGCCACCCAGTTTGGCCCCATGGAGTGATTTCTCCAAATTCTTGGATTTTTCACTCACACATATAAAAAACAAAACACCCCACGTGAATATATACTACAAGAATTCCTTACATTACAACAAACGTACAACACTTACGAAGAATTTTATACTGATGGTTCGAAGACATCTGCTTATGTCGGAAGCAGTGTGGTAGGAGCAACACACGAGCAAATAACTAGACTACCGCAGTTCGTATTTATCTACACCGCTGAGTGCTATGCGTTATGGATGGTAGTACGATACATTATAAGCTCAAAACATAAAAAAGCCGTAATATTTACAGACTCGTTAAGCGCGCTGAAAAGTCTCAATTATAAATCTCAGTATGAGCCAATCATAGGCGATATTTTAAACATGATATCCCACACACCTGATGACCACACCATACGCCTCTGTTGGGTCCCGAGTCATGTCGGGATCCCAGGCAACGAAAGGGCAGACCAACTAGCTGCAACAGCAAAAGAGATGCGCGAGTCAAAAACCAACATACCTGCCAGAGATGGGATTCAAGCTGTTCGCCGGGCCACCACCTTTCACTGGCAGCAGGAATGGAAATTACAACAAAACAACAAACTTCACCTAATTAAACCTGTTCTTGGTGAATGGAAGACCCGTCTTCATCAAGCGCGTTTTATCGAAGTAGTTATATGTCGACTACGAATAGGTCACACGCACATCACGCATAATTACCTATTGGCAGGCGAAGAAGCCCCAACATGCGATAAGTGTCAGGAGCAACTAACTGTAATGCACATTTCAATAGCTTGCCCACAAATGGAAACATTAAGAGAAAAAGATTTCTGTATGTTTTACAGGTTAAATATTCCGTTTTATCCAAGGCTACTCTTGGGCGAGGACGCCCTAATACCTATAGCTGATGTGATCAGCTTTTTAAATGAAGCACAACTTCTGAACAAGGTCTAACTACACTAAACTATGCTACCGCTAGACATGGCAAAACTTGACTGATGTGACTCGTAGCACAGCCTCTTCGGAGAAGCATCTGCTGCAGCTGGAATTTACAACGAGGCACTTGCCTCCCTGCCCTTAGGTATAAGGACACGGGTATGATATTAGTGCTATGTAAAAGCCGTTATGGTTTAACATAACCTCATGCACCAACCATACACATTGACCACCCCGAGCATAACACACATAGTCTTAGAAGAGATATATACTTCACGCGTTTACAGAGCCAATCCTTTTAGGCCTTTATACAGCCACGTTTCACCGCTCATCATATTCATTTGTCATCGCCGTTAAGACATTTCAGAGTCATTGTCATAGCCCTGTTTGCTGTAAGTATTCTCACCATTAGTCTGGCGCAGCATAGCCTTAGTTGCTCTTGCGCCACAAAACCCAACATAACTAACTAACTAACCATGGACTGACCCACCCAGGAAAAATCAGCAGTCGCCTTTCACTATCTTTCTCTCCCTACATCTTCGTCCTTATCTCTTACTTTTCACCTTCCTATCTACTACTTTCTTCGGTTTATTTCCCAATTTCCTGGCGGCTAGTGTTAACCCTGTGCAAATAGCCTACCTTGGTCTAGGCGCATTGAGTTATAGTTGCGTTCTACGGCTGGCGTTTGCAGGTTTTAGCATCCGCAAACTTGTAGCGTCCCCTCGTTGGGCTCCATGGTGGGTGGCCGCCAATGCTTCTGAAGAAAGTGAAACACTCATGCATAGAGCTTTTCCTCTGTTAAATGATCGTACCGCCTTAAAGCGCGTACGCAACGAAGACGGGTTTTTCCAACCGTTCAAAAAAAAAACTTCCCCCATTTTGATGTCATACATTGTGAGAAAAGTGGCAAGCAAGCCAGAACTGTATCCCCTTTGTAGTAGCGAGGTGTCTTACGGAAACTCTTGGGGCTGAGTTCAAAGTTACCAAAAAGGCCAGCGGAGACATCCTCTTCGACATTCGAGAAAAAGAATAGTTTGAGAAGCCACAAATTTTTTCAACTTTTGGTGACACTGCAATCACTCTAACACCACACAGAATAATGAACACAACCCGTGGAGTTGTATCTGACGTTGATTTGCTTGGCCTGACCAAAGAGGAACTTCTGGAGGGGTGGAAAAGTCAGAGTGTGACTAATGTACAAAGGATCATCATCAGAAAAGACATCAAGGTAACACCAACAAAAACCTAATACTCACGTTCACTTCCAGTAATCTGCCAGAAAGTATTCAAACAGGGTACACGAAGACCTCTCTCAGACCGTACATTCCGAACCCTCGTCGTTGCTTCCAATGCCAGAGGAAAAGTGAGTGGCTGTTTAGACTCCCGTCTAAACAGCCACTCGCTTTTCGTTCACCCAGCATCATTTTACATTCACCACGAACACTCAAATTATACAATGGAACGTTAGGGCTCTTCTCAGAAACCTTGACGACAACCGAAAACCTTTACACGAATACTCACCAAAAGTGCTGTGTGTACAAGAAACACACCCTAATGCAAAAACACCAACATTCTTCGTAAATACGTTATTTTCCGAAAGGATCGTGGTGATGCCAAGACATCATCTGGAGGTGCTGCCATTATACTGAATCAAAGGATTGCATGCACAAACTTACAACTTCAAACATCCCTTGAGGCAGTGGCTGTACTAGCTGTTATTTTTGGTAAACTGATCACAATTTGCACTATTTACATTCCTCCTAGCTATCAGCTGCAAAAACGTGGTTTACACTCTTTAATTGATGAACTTCCGGAGCTTTATGTTCTCCTTAGAGACTTTAATGCGTATAGCAGGCTATGGGCTGACTCTCGTTGCGACGCGCGAGGCCGACTGATAGAACAGTTCCTTCTCTCGTCGAGCGTGTGTCTCCTAAATCGAAAAGAACCTACGTATTGTAATCTCGCTAATAATACCTACTCCATCTTAGACCTAAGCGTAGTACCTCCGTCTCTTGTGCCTCTATTCCACTGGAAAGTCATCAGTTATCCGTACAGAAGTGACCACTTCCCCATAGTTTCGAGCACAACCACAGCAACTGAGTGTCCACCACGTGTTCCCAAATGGCTCACAAACGGAGCCGACTGGGAACAGTTTTGTAACATCGCTCGTTTAGGCTGGAGTGACATATGTACTTTGTGCATTGATGTTGCTGTTAACTACTTCACAGCGTTTTTGATTGATGCTGCAACAAAATTCAGCCCAAAAAAAGGACACCTTATTAAACGACGTGTGCCATGGTGGAACTCTAAATGCCGAAACGCGCGCAAACTGCAAAACAGAGCATGGAGGTTGCTTCGTAACTCACCGAGAGCCGAAAATTATTGACACCTTCAGAAAAATAAAGTCTCAAGGCAGGAGAACGTGTCGCCAGGCCAGAAGAGAAAACTGGTAGAAGTTTTTGTCAGGGATCAATTCATACACACAGGAGGCTAAAGTATGGAACGTGGTTCGTAGGATAGCAGGAAAACAAGTACACACACTTTCACTCGTAAACACACAGGGTGATACCTTGGGAGATCAGGCGAACTTCCTTGGTGCACACTTCGAACAGGTGTCCAGCTCGTCACACTATATTGACGCTTTCCAAAAATACAGAACCAGAATAGAAAAGCAGAAACTCGAACACAAATGCACTAAATACGAGGCATATAACCAAGCTTTCAGTTTAGCTGAGCTCCAAACATCTTCAAACTCCTGCAGTACTTCTGTCCCAGGTTCTGACAGTGTGCTGTATGAAATGGTAAAAAACCTACCAATCGAAACACAAAAACTTTACTTTGTTTGTATAATGCTAACTGGTTTTCTTGTGCTATTCCTACTTCTTGGAAAGAGGCTATTATTATTCACATTTTGAAAGAGGGCAAGTACCCTTCTTCAGTTTCGAGCTATAGGCCTATTGCACTTGCAAACTGCTTGTGCAAAGTCTACGTAAAATGATAAACTGCCAACTTGTACATTTTCTTGAAACTAACAATTTACTCGACCCATTTCAGTTTGGGTTTCGAGAGGATGGATCAACCACAGACACCTTGTTCGTATTGAGGCACAGATCAGAGACGATTTCGTCCATAAACAATACTTTCTCTCGGCGCTCCTCAATATTGAAAAGGCTTACGATACAACATGGCGCTTTGGAATATTGAGAGACCTGTCCCATCTTGGCGTGCGTGGAAGAAAGTTTAACATAATCTAAAGGTACTTGTCAAATTGGACATTTAGAGTACGAGTAGGCAGCATTCTTTCCCAAACAGTTGTCCAAGAAACAGGCGCTCCGCAATGTAGTGTACTTAGTTGCACACTTTTTTATTATCAAAATGAATTCTTTAAGATTGTCTATCCCTCGAAATATATTTTACTCCCCATAAGTCGACGACTTCCAGTTCGGTTTTAAGTCTTGTAATCTTGCCTTGTGTGAGCGGCAGCTTACGCTTCGTTTGAACAAAGTCTCCGATTGGGCTGAAGAAAATGGGTTCCGCCTGAATGCACACAAAAGCACATGTGTCTTGTTCTCCGGGAAGAGAGGTATTCAATCTAAACCTGATGTTGCACTTCATCAGGTCTTTCTGTTAATACTGAACACAAATTCTAAGGCCTAATCTTGGACACCAAGCTAACCTTCATACCAGACATCAAATACTTAAAAAACAAGTGCATAAAAGCTTTGAACATTCTAAAAGTGATGTCTCGCACTACGTGGGGAAGCGACAAGAAGTGTTTAATGAATTTGTATAAAAGTCTCATACGTACCCGCCTATACTATGGAGCCATACCATATCAGTGTGAGACACCTACTGCCCTAAAATGCTTGATCTTGTTCATCATCTAGGCATCCGCTTCTCTATGGGTGCTTTTCGCACTAGCCCCGTAAAAAGCTTGTACGTCGAATCGAACGAATGGTTGGTCCACCTACAGAGATGTTACACGTCTTTTAATATTATCTTAATGTAAACGCAGACAAGAATCACCCATCACATTTCACAATTATTGACACGTCAAGCCTTGCTGTGTTTGAAAAACGCCCTTCTATGAGACAGCCCTACTCACTCCATGTGAGGGGCCTAGCGAAGGAAACCAGTGTGCCACTCGAACAGCGCTGGATGGCTCCCGCAGCACGCCTGCCACCGTGGCAGTGGCAGGCCATAGATTATAACGTGTCGTTCGTTCAGGTTACAAAGCATGCACCAATCACACATATCTAGACATACTACGTTGAACTACAACATAAATACACATGTCCTGAGTTCTTTACGGCTGCTTCAAAGTCTAACACTTCTGTCTCGTACGCAGACATCGGCCCATCCTCTTCAGAAGCCGGCGTTCTGCGCTCCGATACAAGCATTTTCACTGGTGAAGCTTATGCCATAATTTCGGCCGTAAACACATTAAACAATTAAAACTACGGAAGGCAATATTATATACAGAATCAGTAAGCGTATTGAAAGCTCTGAAAACACCTAAAGAGCACAAAAACCTGGTCCTTGTCTCGCTTTATTCTCTCGTATGCACAATGTACTCATCCAAGCAGCATGTTGTGGTCTGCTTGGGTGCCTGGACACCGCAAAATACAAAGCAACGTTCTAGTGGACCAGCTGGCTGGATCCACCAACAAAACCACTATCAACACTTCGATAATAATTGTTGCAATCGATTTGAAACCTTGCTTTTAAAACAAGAACTCAGGGGTTATTGGCAGAGCACGTGGGACACACACACAGGTAATAAATTGCATGTCCTCAAACCACACCTTGGTCACTGGCCACCAGTATCAAGATCACGCCACACCGAACTAATTCCCTCAAGGTTAAGAACAGGACATACACACAAACACATTCATTTCTTTTGTATCCAACTTCGTGTGATAGATGTGGAGAAGCGCTCACCGTACTTCACATTTTAATCCAGGGTAAACAATTAGACACGCTGAGAAGACAACACTTTCTGTTACCCTACCGACCACAGATACCACTTCCTCCTGCAATGTTCATCGTTAGGGAACCACTTTTTACTCATAAATCATTGTTACCTTTTTAAAGGAAATTCGTACTTTTGATGTTATACTCCCGGGCATTCTGTAGCACGACCACTCCAGAGAAGTCTCCGCTTCGGTGGCTACCCTCAACAAAGCACTTGCGTCACAGCCCTTGGACGCAAGGGTGTGAACGAGTCAGGCACTTCTGGCGATGCCATACATATCCGCCATCGTTTTTATTGGCCCCGCCATGGTGGTCTTGTGGCTAAAGTACTCGGCTGCTGATTCACAGGTCGCGGGATCGAATCTCGGCTGCGGCGGCTGCATTTTCGATGGAAACGGATTTAGGTGCACGTTAAAGAACCCCAGGTGGTCAAAATTTCCGTAGACTTTCCACTACGGCGTCTCTCATATTCATATGGTGGGTTTGGGACGTTAAACCCACATATCAATTGTTTTTATTATCACAAACTTTCGTCATCTATTACCACCACACACCTTTCATAGCATTGTCATGAATTTATTACTTCTATGTTTTTACCCGCCTTAGTGCGAGGAATCCTATGGCTCTTATACAGCCGCTTATCACAATCATTGTCCACATCTCTAGTGAAATGAACTGGCGCTCTTTGGCCATGAAATGGCCCTCGCGCCACAAAACATCAAACATCATCATCATCATCATCATCATCATCGAAGAATGTGGTTGGCTTCACCGCAATGAAATTACAGTGTGCGGTCGTCGGGAGTTGTCGCATTTGTCCTTGGCTCTTCGATTACCTTCATAGGAGAAATCACTGAAGTGATTTCTCCTTCGCCCTCTCAGACCCGAAAGCAGTGGCCATGAAGACCAATTGCTTGGAACCGTCAACTGGAGTCAACCTTTCCGTGGCTGAACACAGGCGACAGCTGCTTCAGAGAATTGTTCTAAGATACGGCAGCTCCTTTGCGGCTTCGTCAAAGCTCCAGCCAAAGTCTTTTGCAAAACACTTATTCATTAGAAGATACTCTTCCCCTCTGCCAGAGCCCTTTGTGTGCGTCACAGCGGGAACGCCAGCTTACGCGAGACCAAATTGAACAAATCTTGCAATACGATGTGATTCAACGATCCAAGGGCTTTTAGGCAGCACTGGTCTTCCTTCTTAAAAAGCAGGGTGAACATCTTCGATTTCGCATTGAATATTTCTAGCCTTGAAGAGTTACAAAGAAGATGTCTACCCCTTCCCTTCACCCCGGATCGATGATACACTGAAGCGCCTCCGTGGTACAATGTACTTCTCATCGGATCTGAACACCGGGTCGGCAAATCGTAGTTGCTAAAAGAGATCGAGGAAGAGCCGTCTTTATCACGCCAGATGCACTGTACGAGTTCAAGGTGATGCCATTTAGATTTTGTTCTGTCCAGGCAACTTTACAACGTGTAATGAACGCAATACTGCCCGTTGTCAAATGGCCAATCTGTCTGGTGTAAGTGGATGGCATTGCCATTATTTAGTCCAACTTCAGCGATCACCTCAACAGACTTCGAATTATATTGAACGCAATCAAATCATCAGGAGTAATTTTGAAGCCTCCGCAGCGCCAAACAGCTTGCTATGAGGACGTGAATAGAGCTGCCTATTTTTCCTGTAGTTTTTAGAATCGTTATGAAACAAGGGTCTAGGGGTGTTGGGTCATCTATTGCATTGTCTTGAATTGCTCGGAGATTTCTGAAGCCTCTAGCCACCTCGCCCGCATGCAGGTTCCCTGTCACGCCCATGCGCCCCAGTGCCCAAGTTACAGCCTGTACGTATTTTACTGTGGGGTCCCATCCAGTCCCAACCAATATACGGAGCACCTAAGGGAAAAGATCAGAGCTCATAAAGGCCATCTAGAGTAACAAACGCTGCCTTCCCTCGGTCTCGCTCATCGACCTCTATCCGCCAAACGCCACTCTTCAAATCGATCGATGAAAAGTACTTCGCGTGTCCCAGCCTGTCGAGAGATGGAAGTGGGTGAACGTCTTTCTTAGTGATGCTATTCAGTTTTCTGGTCTCAATGCAGAGTCGCAGTGTTCCGTCTTTCTTCATCACTAGAATGACTGGCGATGACCACAGGCTGGTGTACAGTTGAATCACACCGTCGACAAGCATCTTTTTTACCTGCCTCTTTATAGCCTCGCGTTCTTTAGCTGAAACACGGGATGGTTGCTGGCTGATAGGTGGAACACCATCACCGCTACTAATTCGGTGCTTTATGAGGGCTGTTTGACCAACGCTTAGCGAAGAGGTGAAGCAACATTTATATTCCTTCAACAGGGTGTGATTTGCGGCCTTCTCGTTCGAAAGCTTCGAACTGACGTCAATGTGGTCCTGAAACTTGTCGTTATCAACCATTTCCTCAGATTTGAAACACTCGGTGACTTTCGATACACGGTATTTAAAAGCGACGGTGGCACCGCGGAAAAGATGTCGGTACTCCAGGTGAAAATTTGTGACGAGAATTTGCGACCATCCATCAGGAACACGCACAAAGCTTCGCACTGCGCACACCTTGAAGCAAAAAAAGAAACGCGTTGCTGTCGGTGACCACGAAACTGTCTTGGAGGTCTTCCCAGGTGACTTTTACGAAATCGGTCGCTCGGGAAGCCAACCTCACGCTTTCATCAGCAACACGCAGCGCAGTTCTACGACGACCAGCGGTTCCTCGACTGGTTACACGTTGCGTCGATAAAGTCACCACTCGCTCGAGGAGATTTATAATTGTGTCAATTTTTTGAAGGAAGTTCATACCAAGGGTGAGCCGACGAGAACTGTAATGTATTACGAGGCAGGTGAGCACAACTGTTGACTCGCGTATTTTCTTTCTTGCAGTAAAACGACCAAACGGAGTAGCGACGTTCTATTGCAAGGTGTCAGCACGTTCTTAAGAATAGTTGTCAATTTTTGCTCGTAATAGAATGATCTGCACCTTTGTCCACCAATGCGCTGACCTGAAGACCGTCTACCAGCACGGGAATGTCGAGCGAGACTCAGTCACTGCGTTCGGATGCAAAATCCGATGTTTCTCTCGCACTACAATGAGACGTCACTTCAATGTCTGCAACGCTTTGTGCAAGCGTAAATGGGAAGTCTTCCGCACTTTGAGTCCCAGCGACCTCACTCCCGAAGGTCGCTGGCTTCAGTTTTCTTGCCAAGGGATTTGGGAGAATCTCCGTACCGTCAACTGAAACGTGTCCCAATGGCTTTTGGTCGCCATAGAGATGGTGACCGCAATGGACGCCGTTATAATGGTAGACGTTGATGCGAGAGGTAGCCCTCAATTCATCTTGGCTTCTAACCACTTAAGGGACGAGGCGAATCAATACGGAAACCGCGCACTCTAGGTTGTCGGTTCAAACATTCCCGGTAGATGTGGCCGACTTCACCACCGTGGTAGCAGAGGGGTCTTTTATATGACGAACTCCAGATATCGGACTTCCGCGAAGGAGCAAGGTGACCGTCGATGTCCAAACCAGCGAGTGCTGACTGAATTGCAACTGACAACGTCGTCTGGATTTGGACTGCAGGGCTTGAGCCGGAATGAAAGTGCGCAAGGATTCGGAATAAGTACGGTTCTCAACATCGGTGAACGCAGGAGGTGGTTCTATAATGGTAGCCGTCTGTTGATAGCGATAGTTGTGAAGCATTTGGTGGCCCTCGTTCTAGATAATACTGGTGAAGCCACTAACTTCCGGCTGTCTCACTCCACCTAGTTTCACCATTCCCTCGTGGACGACGGAGCGAACAATTTCGCGAATCTATTCAATGCTGTTGCTCCCGAAGGTGACGGAAAATTCAGGAGATGATGCAGCATTCACTAGGTGATCGCATAGGGCAGACCATTGATGAAGTACCTTCTCCAACATAGTGGTGTCGGTGAGAAACTCCGCTACACACTTCGGAAGACTCCGCAGTAGATCAGTAAGAAGCTGCTTCTTCATGCCTTGCATCAGATAACGCACCTCTTTTTTTTCTGGCACTGCTTGATTCATTCGCCTGAAAAGCCGCCTCATACCATTTACGTATATGGTGACAGTCTCAGTAGGCATCTGAATGCGTTAGTGCAATGCACGTTCACCACGTTCGCAGTGGTCGGGGGTTTCGGTAGATCTCCAAGAGCCGATACTGAAACTCGTGTCAAAAAGTCAAGACATCGCCTCTGTTCAGAAACCTCGTTCGGGCGTCGTCTTTTAAGCAGGCATAGACGTTGCGGAGTTTCCTGACTTCATCTTAGTAGTTGATCCTTGCGACATGTTCGAACTCGCTCAGCCAGTCCTCCACATCCTCAAACAGCGCTCTGTGAAAGGGACAGTGCAACAGATCGGCGTAGGCAACGTAGGATTTTCCATGGCGCCTTGAGGTGACGTCGTGGTCAATCCGTCGATAAGCTATTCCGCTGTCTCTTGTGGTAGGCCTCGTCTGCGGCAGGTTATCCTGTGAATTCGCGTGTTCACGGGCATAGGGCTTGTGTTCCGGCTTCTAGGCGGGCTCTTGTGCATGGATTGCATCGTGAGTCGTACACAGCAGCTCCACTAATCTTCTCACGCTCAATGTTACCTAGCATTGTACTGCTTGTTGAGCTAGGCCAAAAAGCGGCTGAATCCGAACTTGTTCGCCCTCTTCCACATTGAACCCCGTGAAATCTTTCGGCAATACAGGGACGAATGGCATCTGCTTGAGTGGAGATCCTCTCCAGAAGAAAAAAAGGCCACGAGAATGTCACAGCATACGCTAGTTCTTACTTGCCGCTGTCATAGGCTAAATATGCACGACAAAGAAGGAGTACCTTGCGACAGTCGGGGCCACGTCGAAAATCGGACAGTACTTGCGCGGCAGACCTTTCAAGTTTGTGACTGACCATCATGCCTAGGGCTGGCTGATCAATTTGAAAGACGCATCCACTCGCCTAGCTCGATGCAGCCAACGCCTTCAAGAGTTCGCCGGCAGGGTGGTATGTATTCGTGGCCGTAAGCCCTGCGACGTAGACGGCCTTTCATGAGCTCCTTTCAGCAAACATGCAGAGCCTGATCATGTCTTTCTTGAGCCTATGAGCACTACCACTTTCGCGCCATAGAAGCGCTGGGACTCCAATCTTCAACAGCTCCTCAAGTAGGTGGACTGTATATCTTTCATTCCTCTTTAACTTCAAGGCTTGGCTTATCTTGAGCGTGCTAAACGGGCAATATTCTTGCACCCAATAAAACTGCTTACCTTTCAGTCATCACAGGTGGCCACCGAGAAGAAATACTACAAGCCATGCACGACTAATCCATCGCTGGCTGTCTCGGATTTGCTTGTACCCTCTCCAGAGCACAACACAGGTACTACTCACCCCGACTGTCAGCCGACATTGCGTTCTACGTGAAGGAAGCATTGCCGTGAAGTCAGCACCTGAAAACACCGCCAACAAGACGAACTAGATTCATACAGCCAATACAACTCCCCTCGAGTCCATTTCAAGCGATTAGTATGGAACTGCTTGGCTCTTTTTCCGAGTCACAACTAGACAACAACTGGGTCACATAGGTGACAGAGAACCTCGCCCGAAAAGCTGGAAAGATGCCCTAACCGAATGGTACAGCGTGAAATTCACCAATGGTATTGCCGAATTCATGCTTCTGTGGCCCAGCTCTCCTGTGGTACTCATAACAGACAAGCGAACAGCTTTTACTGCGCTGCTGACTCACGATATCCCACATTGCAGCTGTACGAATCACCGTAGAACAACTGCGGATCATACACAGAAAAGTGGTTTCACGGAATACCCCATCAAGACCATTACGGTGTGCCCAACATCTACATGAGCCCACAGCACAAGATCTGGAACTGGATTATTCTATACGTGTTCTTCGCCTACAACACCGCTGTGTAGGAGACCAACAAAGTTACGCGCTTTAAACTTGTCCGCGGAAAAGATGTCACCACCACTATATGGGCGCCACGCTATCTAATGCCGCCGACAAAAGCAACCTAGGCACCGCCTCCTCTAACCAGTGCGCAGAAAAAGCCTATCCACCCAAAGCCCTATCGTGCACGCTAAACAATGCATTTTATTTGAAATTCTATTTAATTTTTGGTAGACGTGTGAAATTGGAGTTGATTTTTGTGTATATCTTTGTGCAAGTTGTGTATTTACTACATGGGTGATGCTTTTAAGGGGGAATGTTATACCGCGAAGCCGTTTTATGTTCTTTTTACTGCATGCTCATCCGCAGCTGTTAATATTACGGAACATGTCGCAATTTATCTGGTATTATCGCAGCCCCACGCATAAATCATTTTAGGAGGCATATTTAGAATGGTGGACGCTGTTTTGCACTTCAGTGGGGATTCTCTTACCCGACGGCCGACGAGCACATCTTCGCCGCCGCTGAAGCTGAGGTGGACGATTTTCTCTGGTGGCGCAAGCTCGCCTAACAAACGCGTTTCCGTTTGTTCTTACGAGCGTGCCAAACTACCAGCTGTCGTCACTCCTACATGGTACTGGTCCTAGAGTTTCCTACAATATTCTATTGAAAGCCTCCGTTGTGCTCAGACTAACATAGCCTCCCGTTGAACAGCCCTTTAGTTCCATGATGCATTATTTGAGTTCAGTGCGCTATGTCGAGGGCAACACCCTTTCAGCCTAAGCAATGTTACAATAAAAGCTTGCGTCTGAAGCCTCCTGCGTGCCTCAGCACCACGCATTGGGTAAAGCTACCGGAATCTAATGCAGTCGACGGAGTGGTCGCGGATTCAACTTCTTCAACAGCACTTTTTCTTCTATCACTTTCAAGCCATCCGATATGGTGAACTTTACCTACACATTTTAATCATGGAAAAACGCCAGCGAAGCCTCCTGGGACCCCGGCATAAAACCCCTTTTTGTTAGAGTGTACCAAACCCGAAATTAGCGCCATGCTAGATTAGGTGAAGGAGGTAACGATGCTTGCTTATTGAAAGTAAATGCAAAGTCACGTTTCGTACAGCAAGTTTTCAAGATCATAAGTTGCTGGAATAAATTTATTGAGTGACACCTAAGGCGCGTCTTCCAGTTAAGTACAAGATTACCAACACTGCTAGTTTGAGAAGGACTCCTGAACCCCTGGGACTTGCATTACCATCAATTTGCTTCTTATCGTTGATTACGGTAGCAGCACTAAATCGTCTCACTCAAGGTGTTATTTTGCATTCATTCGTGATTTTTGTGCTTTTATAATAATAGCCTGAATGAACCTCTAATCTCGTAAATCTGGTTCCTGATGGCTTTCTAGTAAGTGTTCCAATGTTTGAACGCTTGTGCAAATGATATTCGTATTCAGAAGATGCTGAATACCAGCAGTTGAAACGCTTGTTTGCAATCGATTCTCGTTGTTGTGCTACCTTTTTTAGCTTCAATCACCTTCAAAGCCCGCAACTGTCCTTCCTCACCCAAATGCCATGTGTCTTAGTACTTCCGCAAATTTCCGCAAACCAGTTCATACATATAAAAATTCATTCACTTCTAGCACTCGTTTGTAGTTCATGAGTACTTGACCATCTTTTTAGAGCGAGAGTCAACCTCAGAGACGGTAACTGTCGTTCCTAATGTGATTTCGGCAAGCTTTAATGCCGTAGTGCAGACTGGGTAATCTCTGATGCTCATCTTCATCATCAGCAGCCTGAATAGGCCCACTGCATGGCAAATGCATCTTCAAAGTATGAAAATCAACCAAGTCTTGTGCTTTTGCTTCCATGTTATACGTACCAACCTTTCATTCTCATCAGCCCACCTAACTTTTTGTCTGCCTCTCGTGCGTTTGCCTTCTCTTGGAATTGAGTCAAATACCCATAATGACCAGTGGTTATCCTGCCTAAGCGATACATGCCCGGTCCATGTGCATTCCTTCTTTTTTATTTCAACCATGATATCCCTAATTCCGGTTTGTTTCCTTACCCACTCTGCTCTCTTCTTCGTTTCAATTCCTCATTGCTATGCCATGGTATTTACAGCAAGTTTTTCACATATTGTACCAACTCACCAAGTTTTATGATCCAAAATTACTATTGCCGTTCAACTTATGTGCCTTCTTTTGTTCTTATGTACTCTCATGTAACTGTTTTAGCAGCCTGATTGAACCTCGATTGCCGTAGCTCTTGTTCTAGAACCTAGTTAGGTAGATATCTCAGCCTTGAGCCCTTTTTTCTTTCAATCCCCACTTGCTTTACTACTTTGTTTACAGACTGAGTTAACCTCAACCAATTTAAGGGCTGACCTTGATACAACTCAGGCAAATATTTCATTTTTAAAGCAATGTCACCCATTTTTGTGATCTAAATTTACTAAGTATGTTCAACTGAGGTGCTTTCTTTTATTCATCATGTACTGTTATGCAATTTTGTTAGCAGCTGGAACCAACCTCTCTTCCTATTGCTGTCGTTCCAGAACCTAGTCAGGTAAATATGTCATGTTTATACCTTTCTTTTTTCAATTCCCAATTGCCGTACAACTTTGTTTACAGTCTGAGTCAACCACAACAAACGCAACTGCTGTTACTGAAAAAATTCAGGCAAGTGTTTGTTCAGTTGTGCAAACTACCCCATTTTTGTGATTTCAAATTTCTAATTACGCTCAACTGAGGTGCTTTTTTTGTTCATCATGTACTCTCATCCTATTTTTTAGCAGCCGGAAGCAATCTCGATTTCAGTAGCTGTCGTTCCAGAACCTAGTCAGGTAAATATGTCACCCTTTTGCCCTTCTTTGTTTTAATTCCCTACTGCCGTACTGCTTTATTTACAGTCTGCATTACCCTCAACAAACACAACTGCTGTTCCGGATACAATTCAGGCAAGTGTTTTATTTGTTGTGCAAGCTCGCCGAGTTTTCTTATCCAAAATTACTATTTCCATTCAACTGAGGTGTTATGTTTGATTCATAATGTATGCTATTTTTCAGCAGCCGAATTCAGTCTCAATTCTCTTAGCTCTCGTTCCACAACCTAATCATGTAACCGTTTCTTCGCTTGTACAAGCTCCATGTTTTGTCATCACCATAAAAGCAATAAATGAATCTTTCCAGGAGCTTTTTTGTGTTGATTCTTGAGGTACGTGCGATTTTGTTACAGTTGGAATCAACTCCTCAACTTGTCGATCCGGAACCAATAACGGTAAGTGCTTCATTCATTGTACTAGCTAAGACATAGTAATTAGGCATTCGCTTGAAATATAGGCTCAAAATGCTCATTGTGCGTATTTTAAATTGTGCTTTTATTTTTTTCACAGGCCGAATCAACGTCAATTGACGCAGCTGTCATTCCTGGTGCATTAACGGCAAGTATATCTTGGTCATACTTAAGGAAACCAATATTTCGCTATCGCGTTGTCTACTTGATATGTTCCTTTGCATTTGTTCTTTAAAACTGTGCGATCTCCTTCGAAACCTGCGTCAGCAACAATCCCCGTAATTATCGTTCCTGAACGCATTCATGCAAACGTTTTATGTTTTGGGTAAATATATAAAGGCTCTAATGATCGATAAAAATTTTAAACAGATCCTCTTATGGGCTACAATGTATAAATTCTTCATTGTCATGATCTCTTTTTCGCAGCCTGAACCAACCAACACTAATGCAACTGCTCTTCCTGTTCCAACTCCGGTGGGTGTTTGATCTCTTGTGCAATCTCAGTCATCCTAAAAACATAATAAAACAAAACAGTATCTGACTGTTGAAGGCTGAAGATTGCTCGTAGATTTCATAAAAAAAGTATCAAGGCACACGAATATTTGCAGTATGATAGATTAAAAAAGTGAATCAGTCATATAAGCTGATAACAGCTCGCCCGACTTCTTGGTATATTTAAATCGTCTTTATATTTAAACTATATATGTATATTTAAACCCGTTTCTTTACCTTTGCTTACTATGGACGATTGCTTACACAGGGAGAAAAAAACGGACCCGTATCTGCACATTTCTGCAAATGTAGTCGAAAGACGATAGTATTGCGTGTGGAGAGAGTGAGCAAAACATTTATTTGATGTTCTGCGCAAGAAAATTGGTGAGAAGTATTCTGGACGCGCCGCGTTAGAGTGCCTCGTGCGTGCAGCAGAGGTGAACGAGCGAATAAGGTCACGTCATACGTGAGACATGAGCGCCATCTGCCAGTTTTATTAGAAAACAAAGCGTGTGGCTCTGAGACGGGTGTTTGCGCCCATCTCAGAGGTGATAAGGTGTAGAACGCAAGGCGACGGTAGGTGCCACCACCTTTACATCTTAGCAAAGCGCTGGAAACACTCCCCGTTCCGTGCAAGTGTTGCATGGTCAGCGCAGTAGTATGATAAGCGCTACGGGCTTTGATATTACTTATGTATGCCTTTTTTTATAAAAGACGCACATGCAGAACATATACATGTTGCTATGGTGCCCTAGACATGCACAATAATTCTTTTTTATTGACAATTTCAAAAGCATGAACACTCAACCTTGAGCAACATTGGTGGACGCTGCAGATGGGGTCGGCCGTTTCAAATACCCGATGTCGTTAAGAGTGGACAAGCAGACAAATGTATACAAAAACCAATAGACCAAAATTTTTTGCGTCAAAGGTCCCAAGGAAAGACTATCGTCTTTAATAGTGGTAGAGCTGAAGAGCTCTATTGTGAAAAGCCCTGCCGCAACAGTCTAGCGGCTAAGGTACTTGGCTGCTGACCCGCAGGCGACGGGATCGAAGCGTGGCTGCGGTGGCTGCATTTTCGATGGAGGCCAAAAAGTTGTAGGCCCGTGTGCTTAGATATGGGCGCACGTTAATGAACCCCAGGTGGTCAAAATTTCCGGAGCCCTCCAACACAGCATCTCTCATAATCATATGGTGGTTTTGGGACGTTGAACCACACATATCAATCAAGCCCTATAGTGAAAAATTACAACCCTCAGATCGCTTTCCTCCATCTACAAAGTAGATATATAAGGACATGAAATCGACACTCCAGGGTTACCTGGTGGGTGAGGTTCTCGGGTGCTGACCCACTGGTCGCGGGATGGAACTCCTTGGCAGCCAAAATCTCAGTGAAGGCGAGAATGCTATGTGCGTGTGCGCATAGATTAGGCGCATACTATAAAGAATCGTAGCTGCACTTAATTCCGGGTGCCTTTCACTATAGCGCCTCTTATGTCTATATGGTGGTTTCTGGATGTTATTCCTCAACAAATATCAGGGACATCAAAATAACTTTTTGTACACAATGATTGCGATCGAGAGCTATGTATATCAAGGGCAGAGGAGTGAAACCTGGTGGTCCTCTTCTACCTAATTTGTTGTCACTTTCATTACTCCTTTGCACTTCCTTGCTATTCTACAAGAGCACGGATGTCAGCCAACTAACACTATCGCCTTAATATTGTCCGACATAATGTTGTCAGAGTTCTGGCAGACTCTCATAAATCCCTAAAGCAAATCAGAATAAGCGATGAAAGTGTCAGAAAACTGGAATCTGCTCCGCCAGGACCTTATACACCCGAGCACGGAAGATTTTTGGAGTATCCTATCAGCATCAAATGCAGGCTCGTTCATGAGGCGAAGAAAGACAAAAAAGCTTTGTAAGAAGCATGCATTCGAAAAAAATAATAGCGCAGCTGGCAGCAATTTTTCCAAAGCTTTGCCGCAGCAAAGTGTTGGGCGCCCAGCTGGTCATCGCTTTGCAATGACTTAACCCTATTAGCTATTTTGCAACCCCATGCTATACTATGCAATACAAGCCTATCTTTGCTGTCTCTTGTAATAGATCCGTGCCACGCGAATTTGGCGAACATCATTACTCAATGCATTGTTTAGCGAAAAAGTATGGGAAGACACAGGCTGCAAAAAACGATTAGAGACCGCACGTTTCAGATTTCCTTTTCAACACTCTGTGCTGACTGCTTGGTAGGTCATTCTGTGCATGGCGTTCCATAGCGATGATGATGTTTTTATTAACAAAACGTGGCACACCTTGACCTTAACAGCCCTCTTAGAAAATCACTTTAAAAAGAGCGACCTATGAAATTGCATATATCGCTCCCACCCTCGACATAGCATGTTGTTCACAATGATATTCACATTACACATCCTACGTTTCCGCCCTTTGATTGCTGATTACCTGTCGCATGTGCCAACGTAAGCAAACCAAAAGGAATGATGGAAACATTGGAAGAAATGTTGCTGCTAAAATGAAGGCATAACAGAGTCATTTCATAGAGGAAGACGTTTTAGCATTTTTAAAATTTGTGTCGCAAGCCTGAAAAAACCTCTAAAGGATAATCAATGACAAATCATGCAAGAACTTGCAAGAAGCTGCTACTTCCAACCTGCCCATCAGATATCGCTTTCGTGCAGTATTCAGTGCTTTGTAAGTACTACATGGTCCTCACCAACCGTTATCCAGAGAATTTATGTAAAAATATTTGGTTAAGTGCACTCTCCTGATTGTGAACGTCTGCTTGTTTCAGCTTCCGCTTCATCCAAACCTGCAACATATGAGTCCTCGTCCAGGTGAGGTAAGTCATGTATGCGTGATAAAAGCGTGAATATTCATGTTCGAAGAAAGAACAATGTCAAATTGGTGCGAACGGTGAATAGAACACAATATGATGAATAAGCTTGCTGTCGCTTTCGCTATGACTTATTACACAATGTAGGTTGCATATTGAAGTGATCACGCAATGAGAACCAAAATGCAAAAAACATCAGGAATTTTATTGGTTGAAAAACTATAGTTGAATTCATGGAACAATAAAAACTTTAGTGCCATCGTGTGGAGAAAAAAATGGACCGAATCTATATGTTGCACTGCAATTGTCGTCGAAAGACGATAGTCATGCGTGTGGAGAGAGTGAACAAAAAGTTTATTTTATGTTCTGCGCAAGAAAATCGGTGAATGGTATTCTGAAGGCGCTGCGTTGGATTGCGTCGAGCGTGTAACGGAGGCGAGAAGCGCACCTAGGCACGTTATACACGAGCGCCATCTGAGAGTTATCTTCGAAAACGAAGGCATGCGTGACCGCGGAGGTGATAAGGTGTTTAATGCAAAGCGACGGGCAGGTGACGGGCAGAAACACCTTCTCGAGCATCGCGTTGCACTGTCAGCGCAGCGCGTTAAACGCTAAAATCCTCAGAGTTACTTGCGTGTGCCTGTTCTAGTATAAAGGCAGACATACAAAACATGAACATGTTGTTGTGGCGCCTCAGACATGTGCAATATTTGCTTTTTTAATTGACAATCACACAACTATGAACGCCGAATCTTGAGCAATATTGGTGGGCGCTGCGGACGGGCTTGGCCGTTTGGTGCAGTTCGAGGTATCGCTAGGGCGGGCAAACAGACAAATGTACAGACAGGCACAGAGACAGACCGAGAGACCAAAACTTTTTCGTCGGAGGTCCCCAAGAAAGAATGTCGTCTTTAAAAGAATGTGGGCTGAAAATTCTTTTATTTATTTTCAAAGGTCCCTTTCGTACAGTTATCCGTGTTTGTAAATTGCCACTGTTTCTTTGTAGCAAGCAATGTTCAATTGACAGAGCACGGAGCATGTGGCTACGGGAGAAGCGATGACCCGAATAATACTCTTCTGTAGCAAACCTATGAATTGTGAATGAATCGTCCTCTCCTACACCTTTACACCTTTTAAAAAGTCAGCTTCTAGAGCACCTTTCTGAAACACCCTCACTGTATGAGAGTGTTTCTTCCAGCAGACAGTCGTCCCTGCAGCATCTCGCACAATATCATCAAATAAACAACTTTACGAACTGGTGGCGACTGATATGCCTGGAAAAAAATTTGGTCCCATTCCATGCACCAAGACTTTTTATCCCAAAACCTGTCATGTAGCATGACAAATAATGTCAAAGAACCAAGCCTTCCACGCGCACCTACTGGACATCCGGGTGTCCCTTGTGTCCGAGACCCACCTGTCTTCATGGCCGCGTATGGTACCGACGGGGAGCACTTGTTCCCGACTTACGAGCAGTAAATTAGTCGATTCAGGAACACCGAGAAATTTGGCTTTCTTTCTTACGGGTGTTGAAAGCCGGTACTGCAGCCTCGCCACGGTGGTCTAGTGGCTGTGGCACTCTGTTGCTGACCCGCAGGTCGTCGGATCGAATCCCGGCTTCGGCAGCTGCATTTCAGAGGGAGGCGTAATGGCGGTAGGCCCGTGTGCTCAGATTTGGCTGCACAATAAGGAACCCCAGGTGGTCAAAATTCCCGGAGCCATCTACTACGGCATCTCTCAAAACCATATAGTGATTCTGGGATGCTGAATTCCACGTATCAATCAATGAATCTGATGATACAGCTATCACGCATGAGATTTTGCGAAAGGACCCTGCTCAGATAGTGAAAATGACGAGTTTTGCCACCTTGCCAAATTGACCCTAGAGAACGTGAATTGTTGAAGGCAGTATTTATTTGCGCACTTTGTACACAAATGGCTTCATTGCGCGTAGGTATTCAAGGCCAGCCTGTCTGACCAGGGGAATCCTCAGCCATCTGGTCTGGCGCCAAAGAGGAATTTCGAAGGTTGAGTCAGACTGTGGCTTCTGGATGGCCAGAATAGACGCGCGTGAGGCTGGAAGTGTTTCGGCTCTAGGTGACCCTATAAGATACGCTGATATAGAGCATGGCTAACTTTTTATGCAGGAATCGTTTATTTATTATATTACAAATTTTTCCTGGTGTACAGCATTAGATACTTTCTTTTTCGCAGCTGTTATTGTGAGCCTGAATTTACGCTGCCCAGAACACAGTCTCATTTAAAAGGCTTCTGAGGTTTTTCAGATAGACGAAGCTAATACACATAAAGTCATTACTCGGCAAAATGGTGGTCCGACAGATTATAAATATCGACCGTTCGAACGACACGTAGAGGCTACTAAAATTCAATATAATACGAACTGACAACAATCACGCGTTTTGCTTTTCTACAAACTATATTCATCAAAAAAGGCAGCTGTAACTTCATTAGATCACTGCTTTCTAACTTCAATAGATCTCTACTATGTCTAGAGCATTATGTCATTACGATTCCCACATGAAATACAGACATTTATTTAGTACCACGTTTCCGCAATAAGTATACATACAAAGCCTTGGCCTACATCGTTCCCACAACACTTAACAAAGCTAAAGTGCAATTACTTGCAACAAGGATCAACTTCCCTCACATTACTGCTCTTTGGCTTCATGAGAACAGGCGCAAAAAACGATTATCCCAGTCAATTTACCACTTTTCATAGTTTAGTCTTGTGCAAACGAATTGGGTCCCGTTACATCTTGTTACTTGCATTGTATTACTGATATGAATTTATCTGTGTTTCCGAAGAGGTATATATGTGTGATTTTTATGTTTATAAGTGTCAAAGTATACAATCATTTGTACACATATATGTCAATTTTCGAGAGCTCCTTTATTGATATACTTTTAATTGATGCTTTAAAAGTTAGTTGTCTCAGATTTGGGTGCACGGTAAAGAACCTCAGATGGTTAAGATTTCTGAAGCGCCCCCCCCCCCCCCTAAGGCATCTCCCATAATCATATGATGGTTTTCGGACTTTAAACCCCACATATCAATCAATAAAAGAAGGTAGTCGTGAAATAATTTTTGAATCATTATGTATTGTCCTTGTCTTAAATTGTACTTGCATGTTATGTGCCCCTGTAATCACTTCCGTACTACTGTATTGTGTACGTACAAGTCACCGGGGCCTTTTTCAGCCGGGGCCTTTGTCAAGCCGTGGTCTAAGTACAGGTGTTCCTGCCGCTTACATCCAGCCAACACTGTATTCACAGCGCGTTATAATGTCACAAGTGCTGAAGTAAGACCGAAGAGCATAATCTACAACTTGAATAGGCCGTTTGGTGTTGTAAAGAGGGTCTTTTTATAGCATCTCTATTTGACATCAATTCATCATTAGCCGGTTTTTTGGTGCATTGGTTAAACGTACTTTGCGTTATTGAGCCAATTCAGAGAATTGCTTTTTCGTGGTTTGTCCTATTGTCTACTTGAACTGTAGTGCTAAATCTGTATGTGTGTCCCGCACGTGGACCAATGAGCACCTCAACAATATGTCACGTGCTCATACAGTAAAGAAGGCTGCAGTAGAACAGAGACTTACATTCTTTTTTAGTTTACTGAACTAATGGCCGGGCAACATAAAGTAAAACCGAAAAAGAGCAATTCGCGTGGTGCAGGCGTAGCGGGGAACAGAGCGTTAATCGATGATCTAGGGTGCGGTGGGTTGCGTCGGCATTTCTGCATGCTCTGAGGGCCAGTCAAGGTTGTCTCAGTTAATCGCATAACATCTAGAATAAGCATGGCTATTCATGACGGTTGCGTAATCCGAAGAGAATTACCTTGATGAATCGCGTTTTTTAGTGAAGAGCGGTCTGCGTCGAGCATTACTAAGTTTTCGTGGCTAGAGCTTCATAACTACCTGATAAGCGTGCGTGCAAATGGCGTGATAGAAGGGTAATATATCACACAGGCGTCACATAATGCAAATGGCAAAAGTAGTGGGTCGTTAAATGCTCGCGCCTCATAAAAAAGCAAAGCTATAGTTATCCATGGTTAACAGCCACAGCATGTACAATGATGTAGAAAATGTCTTGCAGGTGGGTTGCATGTGCCATAGTTCTAGAATGACGATTATTGCGTATTCAAGGCTTCTCTACTTCACAAGACTAATGAATTATAGCGTACTGCGCACATCATAAGTTCACTGGTGGTACCTCGCAAGTTCCCAAGGTTACACATGAAGAACGCTCAGACCGTCAATAAAGTTCTCTCTTTTTCATGTAATAGATGTAGTATAACATGCTAATAGCAAAATAGCGACAGCTCGTCACGCGATGCAAGATACGTAACTAGTTAGTCGCTTTAGCTTGATCAATGAGAATATAACTTCAAAGTGTAGTGATTACTATACTTGTATTCGAAGCGGCCATTGAACTGTCAGCTAGTTGAATTGGTAAGAAAAAGATCTGTAGAGTTTTCAATGTGGTCTACATTATTAAAGCTTCATGGGCTATGTATACATATTTTGCTGTGTATACACTTAAACTTAAATGAAGCACAAACATGGTGTTGCAAGCATGCAGCCAGACTGGAAATTCGCATCGAATGAGTCTTGGGTCAATATTACCAAACATACAATAATTACCTGAGTTCTTTAAAATCACATTGCTAAAGATGAACATTTCGTGCTAAATGTTCTTGTGCAAGTTGCCTACCATTCTTGTTTCAGCCCGGGTCGCCTGAAAACCCCGGAACTGTCATACCTGGTCCATCTCAGGCAAGTGTTTTATCCTTATGAGTGCAGTAAGTCGTGCATTGCTAGTATACCAAGAAACCTAGACGTATAACACAAGACGAGACAAAAGAAAGTAATATATCAATGTCCCATTCATTTTTGGCAGTCAATAACACATACATACTACCATGACACAGTAGTAAAGCGGCGTAATGTAGCACTACAGGTCAAATAGAGCCAGCGCCACTTGGCAGACACTGGTGACACGAAAAGCTGAGGATGTGCAGTGGGGTTACTGAAGTGGGTTGAAGTTGGAATTACGAGGCATGAAGTGATGGGTGACGGAAGTGAAGATTATGGCGGGAGCTGTAGTGCGTGTAGCGGTGAGTTGTGGCTGTGGTGAGTAGTGGGAGCATTGGGGAAAATGGCCCATACTGGTAGCAATGTACCGTTTCTTAAGGTAAATTTCACGACAATCTACAATTGTCTCCAGACGTAAAAACTCGACCAAGAACCGTTTCGCTGTTTGTGTTTGTGGCAAGTCGCCCGGGGTGGGCGACTTGCCACTCCACTAGACCGAGCCTCCGTGCAGAGCTGCCAATGAGTATGCTGGAAAAAAGGCCGAAATCTGAGATAAAACTGATCATGCTGTTGGGTTTTTATCAACGAATCACTAGCCAAACAAACAACATATGTGGTATTACGAATTGTTTATCAAAAACAAATTTGAGTTAGATTTAGCAGAAAATAAGGTACACAGGGACAAAATTTTTCACCTGTTCCCAGGCTTTCAAGTCACAGATATGGCAAAGGTCCAAGAAATATTTGTTTTTTTGAGCTATTCCTAACTTCAAAGTCATTAAAGAATCAGGTAGTTAAAATGCCGAGAAAAAGACAAAATATCAAGCGTGTAAAGTGACCGACAACGCACTTTCAATAAGCTTGGATTTATACAGAACACTGGGGCTAAAAAACGGCATATTTCTGTATGCCAAACACATAGTACAATGAGGTAACATATAGTGCGCAGAGAAAATATCTCTTCAAGATTGATATGGTAGTACGAAATATCAAAAGGTTTAAGCAGCAATATTTTCTATGTTCTCTTACAGAGAGATGGAGAAGGCTTGGTTTTGTGGATACCCTGTTTGCTCTGCGAGTACGGTGAAAAAATCAAATGAGCCGAAATATTCTGGAAAAATTTTCGGTCGCGATTAGTTTCACGTGCACGATTCCGCTTTCAGTTCTAGTCAGGGTATAAAAGGTATCAGCTTAGCTGAGGAACAAGCTGACATGAGCAGTATAAAAACGAAAAAAATATTATTGTTTTCATTCTATACTACCCAGCCCCGCCACGGTGGTCTAGTGACTAAGGTACTCAGCTGCTGACCCGCAGGTCGCGGAATTGAACCCCGGCTGTGGCGGCTGCATCTTCGATGGAGGCGGAAATGATGTAGGCCTGTGTGCTCAGATTTAGGTGCACGTTAAAGAACCCCAGGTGGTCGAAATTTTCGGAGCCCTCCACTACGGCGTTCCTACAATCATATGGTGGTTTGGGAAGTTAAACCCCACATATCAATCAATCAATGATTCAATCATTCAATCTATTCCGTGCTACCCAGGTTAGCTTGCATGTTCTACGACTGCCTAATTATTTAAAACAAGTGAGAGATTCTAGGGAAAATCTTTTACGATATCAATAGACACTCTAAAAGGTTTGCAGACAAAGCGCGTGATATTTTACTTTTTTCACATTTCATTCCATAAATATTGTTGTGCGCCATCTGCAGGCATCTGTGCAGCATTAGATACTGTATAAAGAGCGCACATAATAATTCGTGTAGAACAGATGCAGTGAATTTTTCAATAGGTGCAATTCTAACATTTAAATCAGAGTCACTAGGAAGAATATTCTTTAAAGCTGTTTCCCTAAAGTCTTGGAACTAAGTTTTCTGGTTTTAAAACCACTAAAACAGTGCCTCATATATGTGTTGTGGTTGTTTCTTTCCGTTGTCGAGCTCCTGATAGACACCGTACTGTGCTAAAACGATAAGGAAGTTACGTCCACAGAGATGTAAAACAACATTGATTGCGCTCTAGCCACAAATTGGTCATCATTCCTGCAACTTGCTCAAGCTGTCTTTGCGAGCACGTTGCGCCTTGGTTGTAGAGCACTGACGCGGACAGGGAATTTGGGGCTCGGGGAGGAGATGCGCATGCATTAGCTGGTAGAGAGCAAAACACTTGGAAATAACACGAACACGCAGCCTCCAAGAAGGCTCGTATTTTTCTGTTTAAAACGAAATCGCGTGATAAGTTTGTGAAATGGAGATTACGAGTATACAGCAATGACTTGGGAGTCATTGCATTCACAAAACAGCCACTCTTGTGCAAAGTAGCCACCCACGGCAACCTTATTGTGCCGGACAAGCAGTGACTAGGCAGCAAGTGACGTGTTGGTAATGCGATGCACAAGCTGGTTCTCAGCACGAGCTCATCGTTTTCCTTCTTCGTGGATATTTACTGCATATCAAGAATCACGTCCATTGAAACACGCCTACGTGCACAGGAAGCAGAGTTCGGTGTGTATTAAATGGAGGCCCAGGACACGGAAGGACGTTGCATTATTCGCTGTGAACTGGTCGTCAACTTTCGCAGCCATGTTTGAATGACTCAAAGTGAAAAGTCCTAGACGTCGGTGATCACACACACCAGCCTACTGCAGTGTCAAGGTCATATATCTAAGCATTTACCGAGCCTGCCTGACGCCGAGCTTGCCTGACAAATAACTGACTTTTCGCTGAAAGCCTTTCAAAATGTCTCCGCTCTTCGGTAACACTCCATACATAAACACAAATAAGAAAACGCAAAGCGTGTTACAAAAATAACTTTTCTCAACGGTGATTACATAAAGAAACTGTTTCAAAACTACTGAATTAACCCAGAAAAAATACATTTAAAAATGTGGTAGTTAAATCCTCTTAAGAGCTTACGTATCAACTTCACTGTTGAGTCGCACACGCGATGGTCCCAACCTGACGACTTTCCTTTTTGAACGGAGAATACGCCAGACGTAGAACCTTTTTGTTAGACCGCTCAACCCCAACGCTAGCCGCTTTTTAACGCACTGTCTCGTTTTCTTTCCTGGGAAGTTACCACCACAAGAGTTGTCGTGCGCTGACACTTTTTCTGGGCGAGAATCTGGCCCTACTGACTGCTGTGACGGCTTCCAGTCTAAATGCTTCTGACCAGTTCCCTTGACGTGCGAACCCTTTTTCACCAAACGACACACATCAGCCAGTGGCTCATCTCGTTTCTGCTCTCTATCGAGAGAATTTCCACCGAATGAATTAAGCCGCTCGATGTCCACAATACCACATTTCGCAGTATATTTGAGACTTTTCAACTCCCCCTGCTTTTCATGTGACGCGGAATCAGTTGTGCGCGGCTCCCTTGCTCGGCCATCCCGTTTCTCCAATGTGCACAGCACAGCGTTAGCCTTAGGACCAGAACCTTGAGACACGTGTTCTAGCTCTAGCATTGGTGCATACTGCTCCTGTCTAATCTCCCGCTTTGCACAGTTCACCCTCGTATCACGCTCTTTTAGACAATTCAGTCGCATTTGCCGGTGGTGACAGAGACATTCGTAATCTTTCGGTGTAAGCGAAACAGATACACTCAAAGCCAACTGATCGGTCACCGCGCATTGCTATTTCACCAGCTCAGCAACACTTCCTGGCGAGACCGGAAGTCCGAGAGGTACCCACACTAGACGCGCGGTCATACCTTGCCCAAAAGCGTCGGTTAGCTCTATTGTGCCACTGCTGTCACGCAAAAACTTAGCGGATACCTCATTCACCGGTATCGCCGTTATATCTGCACACAAGTCAACGCGTGCGAAACAGGGCTTGCCTCCCACAACGATCTCAATGTGCGGATTCCTCATCAGCGAGTTTTTCATGACAACAGAGTTTCGTGATGGTGTGGTACAGCTTTAACATAATCGCTTCTTCTGGGATGCCACGCTTGAAACTTCAGCTGTATTAGCAGCAGTCTCACGGAAAAATTGGCAATCTCTCTGAAAGTGACCCCTTTTCCGCAGCTAAAACACGATCCTGATTTGGGGCTGAAGTTTGCTCTAGCAAAGGGTTTCGAGTGCAGCCCATAATTAAAATTTTCTGATTCTGCACCGTGGTAACTGCCCTATCTGCTGTCGAGGCTTTCTTCGAAATTGGCGATAAACTCTGCAATATCCTTGGCCCTCAACCAGCCCTTCACTTTCTGCTACGTGACCAGTGAGCGGAGATCACTCGGCATTAACTGCTTTAGCCTGTCAGCTATAGGCAACTTCTGAAGACTTTCGAATAACCCCACCTCTCTACTCTCAGGTAGTAGGTGAACATAGTCTCCAGGTGCGCCTTTGCTTGGCTCCAACGTTCATCTGACTCTTTCTTTATTTGCAGAAACATTCGGCGGTGGTCGCTTCGAGTCAGCCGCCGCTCTTTTAGCACTCTAGACACTGAATCCGAGTACGGAATTACCCGGCCTCTGATTGATTGGCGACGAATGTGCGCATCTTGTCACTTAAGATTGGTGAAAGGATAATGCCCTATATTTCCTCGGGTATGCTCAATGCCGCACAGAAAGTGTCCACATGTTTGAACAAACGGTAATCCTAGGCTCATTAGTGGGCATGGATGCTAACACTGCTTTCAGCTCTTTCGCGTACCGTGCGATACTAGAAAGAGAATGCTGGTTGTGGTTTGCCGTCTCCTCTGGCAAGACACGCGACGACTTCGATTTTCTCTACCTCAAGCTTGAGCTTTAACACTTTTGTCTCGAGCATCAACTCACGGGTGCGATCCAATTCATTCACACTGTCACCTTCTATCACATCTCTATCTGAGTCCGCTATCTCCCTGAGTGTGCCTGAACGCAAGTGCATTCATGAAGAAAAAAAATTTGGGGCCTTTAAAGAGCACGAAGCAAGCCTCACCTTGCAGTGATGCGTCGCCCGGTGATCATGTTGGTTGTAACGGTGTTCCATCTCGTCTCTAGGGCTATGTGCGACGAACAGTTCCAATACAGCAGGTCTGCACCCGATGACTTCTGTCACTGACTCAGACTGTCACATTGACTGCTCCTTAAGCAGCAATCTGCAGCGCCTCTCCAGTATGTCCGTCGCTCAACGACGACCTTTGGCTCTGCTCTCGTTCAGTGACGCGCAGCGCTCTGGCACTGCCCAACTCCAGGCTCTAATGTTGACCAGCAGGCTCGTACCGAATTCTAATGCTGCTTGTCGCAGCGCACGAGCAGGTCCCGAAGCAGCATGCATCTTGTGAGCTTCCCAAATATGAGCACCTTCCTCACAATGGGCTCTCTGCGGCACGTTGACTGCGCCAGTCAATTTCGTCCTTCTCAACTAGCTTCTACACTAGTTAAGGAGAGAAGATGTTTGGGGTTCGGAATGGGTCCCCTCGATGACTTGAGTGCACAGTGGCTGCGCGAAAGAAGAGTCGTAGTCTGGTGAAGAGACGTAGTCCGGTGAAGTGCCTCAGGCGTATGCCGGAGTTCTAGCCCGAACATCCGCTGTTCTCTTTCAGATTCAAACATCGTCTTTTCAACTCTCGGTTGAACAAAGGGTCTTCACACAAGCTAATCACACGCGTGGGTTCGCATTGCAACTACCAGGTGCAGAAACAACTTCATAATAGACACTGCATTGGTAAAAACCACGTTACCAAATACAACACGCACGTGTGGGCTCGCATTGCCACAACCAATTGCAGAAACACTATCATAATAGACACTGCATTGGTAAAAAACACATTACCAAATACAACACGCAAAAGAACAGGTTCTACGCGTGTGGCACTCTCTCCCACGCCAGGCCGTGCTGCATTCGTTGGCCGACTTCCGTCGGCAGCCGTTCTCACTCTCGAGCCCCGTCAGCTATCTCATTAAATGTTGCTTCGTAGAAGCCTCCTTAAGAGCGGTGAGTAAACCATTGGGCTCTGTGCGCTTACCAAGTGTGCATGCGACAGCAAGGCGCCCCAACATCCTAACAACACTCGGTAATGACGTGCAGCGGGGGAGGTTATGCTCGTCTCCCTGCCGCCACTATTTCTCGGTCAGCCAAGTGGTGGCGTCCCCGCGTCTTTATGAATGGCACACATGCATGCCAACAATCACTTACCACTTACCCCCGAATGCAGAGATGTTACTTGACTCGTACTTGACTCGTTCTTGACTCAAGACCGTCTTGCCGGTCGCCATAAATCGTTCTCAAACTTGCGGATGACTTGAAGGCGACTTGGCTCGGTCGAAGTCAGGACAAGTTTCAAGTCAGCTGCGGGGCTTGCTTGAAAGCGACTTGACGTGTTATTCCAACATGGCCACCTCTCGAATGGACGTCACGTGAAAGGTGGCCGCTTTTGAGTTTGCTTGCCTCGCCGTAAGCGTAGCATTTTTTGAGGCGCACTGCCTGCCGAAGATTCTTGGAACCGCTTTACGTGACCAAGGAAATCCGATGGAGTTGTACGACGAGCAACAATTCCACGCTAGGTACAGATTCATGAAGAACGCCGTGGGGCAGCTGCTTCTTATGTTGCCGCTCCGTGAAAGTGGGGACAACCGAAGACAGCCCGTGCATCCAGTGTTACAGCTACTGATGGCTCTCAGGTTTTACAGCGCTGGCACATTCCAGCCAGTCACCGGAAATTTCATCCGCATTCCGTAGTCGACAGTGTGCCGTGCAGTGGGAAAAGTTACGCTACTCATCGCAAAGCACCTGTACGCGATGCTGGTGCGCTTTCCGCAGCCGGCGGACTGATATGAAGTGGCTGAGTTCCCTTGCGTGACAGGTTGTGTCGACTACACACACGTGCGTATTATTAGCCCCGGTGTCGACAACGCCGAAGAGTTCCGTAACCGCAAAGGCTATTTCTGTTTTTCTATAACACGACGACACTTTCCATCTCTTTCGGTAAAAAAAAAATGACTCGGTGCTGTGTCCGTGTGCCTCGTCTGTCCTTTCGTCCCGTCTAGGGCGCTGCTTCTCGCTCAGAAAGGCATCGCTTGTAGCACAACGCTACGTAAAATTACACACACACACACAAAAGAGGTGCCCCTATCACGGGTTTTTTAATCCGCGTCACCATCATGCAGCGATACATTGCTGCACCCCGCGAGACAGAATTCTGCTGAGGGCAATGTCCTGACCCCCGCTTTTTCTCTTGTTTACCAAGCTCAACAAAAGGATACGAATCACATTTGTTCCCAGAACTTGTTTTTTTTTTCATAATAACTGCGACCTAGCCCAATACAGGCATGCACACAGGCGAACAGAGGCAAATACCGTGAAAATCGCGTCACATCGTGAGCCAGGTCAGCACGAATACATGCCATGGCGTTCGATTGAGAAAAAAAACAACGAAAGAACCCAACGCGACGCTTGTTTCTCCTCCAAACAAGCAACCGTGGAGAAACGCACCGCATTTGGGTGGCCACTAAAACCAGCGGGCAACGAACGCTTTACAGAAGCAACACTGCGCATCGCTGTGGTGGCAGGCACCACGTGCCGCTCGTTAGCCGTAAAATGGCAAGAATATGCTTGTGGCCCTTCGTTTTTATAGTTATTTTAAAACGTAGGGCCTTTTTTGGTGTAATGCATGCCTTACGAGAACAACTTCATTATTACCCTCGTTAGCAGGCGAGCAGCGTGTTTCTGCTTCGAAGCTCGTTCTTGACTTGACCAAGCAAGACAGCCTGAGCATCTATGAAACGTGAAGGCTGACTTGGGCCTTTTGAAGTCCGCTGCTTGCTTCGCGCCGACTTGCTCAAGTTAAGTTGAAGTCGCGAGCCAAGTAACATCTCTGCATTCGGGGGTTAAACTCAGACAGCGGCGCCTGGCCTGCTTCTTGCCGGACGATCAACCGAGTAAGCCTTCCCCTTCTAGTCTAGAACTGAGGCGACCTTGACGTCTCCGCTCATGAACCTTGTGAACGAAGAAGTCTCCTTCCTTTCTTTCCCATGCTCTGGTCTTCCACGTTCACCTTCGCGGAACCGATTAGCTTCGCTAGTTGACGGGTCGGGAACTGGCTACGCGCTCTGCATCAGCCGCAATAATTGCACTACACAGAACATGCCGGTGATTGTTACCTCATACTAACTGACGGCATTTTGTCGTGGACCATGATCACCTTCTTGCTATCGACGGGAAGTTTCCTATTGTTGCTTTATTGCAAAATAGTCTTGTCGAACCGAAGTCAAGACTCAAAGCATGACCCAAAACTTGAGGTGCCTGCGAGCACTCGGTTTAACAAGCGGCATTCTCATGCTAACAAAAAACACAAACTGTCTTGGAGTGGGTATATACCACGAATATCTATTCGCTCAACAACGTTGACAAAAACCTGTCGCCAGTCTTCCCAGTAAAGTGATTTTTGATGTTTCTCTTGAGTGATGAGGAGCTGCGCAAATATCAGTTAGGTGCAGTTAGGTGTAAACTGCACGTGAAGTATGACTGTAGGACAACATAGATAACTACGCAATTAATACAACTTCTTTATAAACATCTTTGATATACTAACATTGGATTGAGAATATGCGCGTCTGTGTATCTATAGATTTTCATTGTCACAACATCCTCTTTTCAGCTTTGGTTGGCCTCTATATTTCACCATGGGTTGATCCCTATAGAAAGGGTAAGTACTTAAGCGTACCAAAACGTGCGAGTTCACAATATTTGACAAGATGCGCTTTTGCATATATTTTTATATCAAGGCGAACTAGACGTTTGGATGGTGTAGGTAGAGCTAGTGCGGTTCACCATGTCCTGCATTACAACATGTGGCTAATTACGGATACATGCTCTAAAAACACAGAAACCAAAGATGAACACTACGGCTACATATGACAGTGCCTGTACATCATGATTTAGCCCGAGAAATACCTATGCTTCTTTTTTCAAAAAACCGATCATGCAAACGAGTGCCGCCCAGAATGTTTTTTTTTCTGTATGCAGTCTCAATAATAACGGTATTGTGAGGATTGTTTTTTGACAAAGTAATATTATAACCACGCAACAGAAGGACTTCCATAATCTCTAGGACATTCTTCTGTGTATAATTTTTTAACTCACTGAATACAAAATGAAACCTTTTCAAACTCCGATTCTGATGTGGTCGGCGTCAGAGATATGGGCTGTTGAGTGATAAATGTTGTGAAAGTGTTTTCGTTAGTTATAGTGAGGGGGCGTACTTACTGCAGTGCCTTAGTAAGAGAACTCGACAGGCTGCTCATGGAAAGTGCAAAATAATCGTGGTGTTGGCCATTATAACCATATCCACTTAGTACCCATATTTCAAAATAGGGACCTTGATGTTCTTCTTGCGGGTGCAGAAAGCTTCATAGTGACTCTGCGAATTCACTCAATATTATATTGTAATTTTCGTGAGCGAACATTGCTGAGGCACATAATGTTAACGAATATATCGGAGCGCCGAGCGCATTAGTTTCCTTTACACTTGCGTTAAGGGATCCATTGTCCAGTGAATCATTTGTCAACTGTTTAAGTCTTGCTAACAGGCGAACATCTTGACCTTACTTTTGTCACCTTCAATTATGCAACGCTTACTACGTTTGTGACCACATAGGCTGATAACACCGCTGCTTCCGGAATTCATTTGGTGGAAGTGCAAAGTGAATTGACTGGTCGGACAAATAAACAGAGTCCAAGCAGACTCATTCATTAAATATTTTTATTCGTGTACGACTTTCTTTAACTTAGAAAAACTAAAATTCTGCTGAAGCAAACTCACTCAGACTCAGACTCATGGACATCTTTGTCAACCGAACTCACTCGAACTAACATTAATTAAAATTTTACGCAACCGGGATCAGTCGGAGTTAGACTCCCAATACTACACCTCAGCCGAACTCAGAATGCCTCACAATCACGTATGTATAACTCAGCTTGACTGCCTCTGACTCAAATTAACCTCAATAATCAATTTACCAAATTATCAGTGGCGTTCTTAGTAAGTTAT
The DNA here is from genome assembly GCF_013339725.1 of Rhipicephalus microplus. NCBI lineage: Eukaryota > Metazoa > Arthropoda > Arachnida > Ixodida > Ixodidae > Rhipicephalus > Rhipicephalus microplus. The sequence goes on along the minus strand of NC_051168.1, from coordinate 115,665,372 downwards.
AGTGGGTTAGCGAATTAGAAATTTTATTTTATATTTTCAAAATTAGTGCACAACTCCAGCATTTCTATTTCTCGCGCAGCCTTGCTGCTTTCGAAGGTATATTTCTGAAGTAGACGATTGCGCAGCAATAAAGAACTGTTGTGACATCCTCCTCGCTATAGCAAGCAACAATAATTCGACCGCGTCGTCATAGAGTGTATCTGTATCCTTTGTAAACTCTGTCGGCAGTTAGCTGGATACCATGTATTAGACATGGGATATGACAAGGCATAGATTTTTGCAGCTTCTTTTGTGAACGTATCTGAAATACAACAAAGTTCATTTCTTGGTCAATAGTTCAACTGGCTATCATTACTTAACTGGTCTTTTGCGGAGCACAAGCAAAATATCCTGATCAAGAAACATATACTCTCGATGAAGGTTTGTTAGGGAAGCTGGAAGATTGTGTCTCAATATGTGTTTGTTATCTTGACATATTACATAAATCATCCGAATACGCATTATAAGACTGAAATGATCTATCTTAGCAGTCATTAAAACTTCAAAAACGCAAATATATGTGTAGAGTCCACGTTTTTACAACTTTTTTTGTATTTTTGGCTACATTAAACAGTTGAATTCGGGACTTTTTTATCTATGATATTGCGCAACCATATCCTTGGTCATGTCTCTATATCTTTTTGTTGCTATAACATCCAGTGCTTCGCCTTAGCGGTTAACATGCCGCTTTTATGCTTTTTTTGCTTTCTTTCCCCGGTGCTTGCTCAACTATAGAACAATCTTTATTTCGGTGCGAACGTGGTGTGAACTGCAGACCATCGCGTAAGGTAAGAGGCACGCGAAGCCCGTTAGATATTTTATGCTTCACTCATTTGTTCGAATACGGTGCGAACAACGGGTTACGTCCAAGTGTAAGCCAGGGACATTCGCACAACACTGCGCTTCAAATACGCTGCCTCTACAGCAAAAATATTACATCACAGCCCACGTATTGTCAAGGTTGACTTTACGAATACTTCTGCAGCGAGACAGTTTGAAACGATATTGACACAGTGCTGACGAAAGTAAAAATATATTTAAATAGACGTGTCGGTTCTCTCACGGGAGAATCGAATGAATAGAACTTTAGTTTTAGTTCGCCGAAACGCGACTGGCGTGCAATGCGCTTTTTACACGTTAAGACAGGCAAGCTAAGCCTGACACTGAATTGTGGGCTCTCTGGACAGACCAAGCCTGATCTCCCTTGTTCCGGCTTCTGATGGCGGAGCCTGCTTAGCCTGATTGCTGCCCAGTAACTAGGAGCATCGCCAGACCATTCGCCCTAAAGAATTGATTATTTGGAGAGTGTTTTTGCTACACAATAATTGTCATCTACTTCGAGTACTTTCCTCGCGCTATCATGAAAGGTTGCCGTAGTTCATGGTCGCGAACGGCGCGCGTGTTTTTGATGTGACAAAATATTGCCGAGAGAAAAGTGGCCACCGCCGGGTTTTCCAGAAAGGTTATGCGAGCAACTCAGATGACCACTATTGTTGTGTAGCACACCTACACCCCGAATTCTCTACTTTGTTGAAGAGTGTATGCTTTAAGTTACCTACTTCCCCACAACGGGGGCACGAACTGGTAGTGTAGGTATTGGGGTGAAGATACTGAAAAAAGGCTATATTTGGGTACGCATCCATTTCTAGAGACATAGCTTTATTGCCAGGGCTCTGTGTAGTTTTGAGTGTGGGAGAGGTAGACCAGTCTGTTTTGGTCGAAGTGCTGCGTCAGCTCATTGTATCTCGTGGGCTAATCTCTATTGACCAACGTCATGTGCTGGAGAGAACCAACATGATCTGGGAACGTCATACCTCGTGCCTTAGAGTGGACCAGCTCGTTGAGGTTGAAGGGCGTCCCACACAGGAGCCTTGATCACAATCAAAATGCCTTTTTAACTGGAAAGTGTTTTAAGCCGGTGTACAACACGGCTCCACTGACGTATTTCGAATATGTCTTTACCAAATGCATACTAACAGATTACAAAGAAAAAAAGTGGCCCTAATCTACATGTTACCCTGTAAATGTCGTAGAAAGACAATAGTCTTGCGTCTGGAGAGAGTGAACAAAACGTTTATTTGATGTTCTGTGCAAGAAAATCGGCGAATGGTATTCTGAAAGTGCTGCGTTAGAGTGCCTCGAGCGTGTAACGGAAGCGAACAAGCGCATCAAAGCACGTTAAACACGAGCGCCATCTGGCAGTTATCTTCGAAAACGAAGGCACGCGCGACCGCGGAGAAAGATGCGCGCCAGTCACGGAGGTGATAAGGTGTATAATGGAAAGCGACGGCCAGGTGCCACCACCGTGCCCTCGCAGCAAAGCGTTGGAAACACGTTCTTGAGCATCGCGTTGCCTTGTCGCGATGAACGCGACAGTGCAACGCGCGTTAAACGCTACAGTCCTTAGAGTGTTTTGTGTGTGTCCTCTTCTAGTATACAGGCAGACATACAAAACATGGACATGTTGTTACGGCGCGTCAGATATGCGCAATGTTTGCTTTTTTAATTTACAATCGCACAACTATGAACGCTAAACCTTGAGCAATATCGGTGGGCGCTGGGGATGGGGCTGGCCGTTCGGTGCTGGTAGAGGTACGGTTAGGGCGGTCAAACAGACAAATGTATGTTACCTTGGTCAGCGCTGAGTTATTTCGTCCATGTTTTTCTTCGGCCATGTCGGTGCCTGTCAAATGGTTGAGTACGAAGATCGTTTCATTAAGAAGCTTAAAAGCACTTACTAGCATGGCCCATGCTTTCGTTAGACATATTGTTTATTGCGCCTCAATGATTGAGTCTCATAACTGCATTTTAAATTTCAGAGCCCACACTTGCATAGGTTTTGTGTCGTTCTCTGCTACAACTTTCACTTTCTACTCCCGCAACTGTAGCTCAGGCTCCTGGGTGAGCTGTGCAATGAGAGAACAATCTGCCAAGAAGGTACATGTTGCCTGCAAAACTTTGGCTCCCCAAGACGGTGTAAACCACTCGGCAAGCGTGGTGATCCTTGTTCACCAAGGTCTCTAACTAATGTGTACCTCGAAATGTGTCCCTGTGGTCCAAACGAAGGTAAGATACGTTTTACACTACCTTTCAAAGTATAAACGATTAATATGCCCTTCTTTTATTTTTCATCAAAGGATTTGCATTAAAAATATTCGTTGCACTGCCTTGTAATATAATCTAGCTCGCAAATATTGACAATTAGATTTGTTACACAAGACAACCTCATTAAAAAATCAGGGTTACATTACACGAGTTTCACCGAAATTTCGCGTACTTCAAGATAATCTGAGTTTTAGAAAACAGGGGTTCCTTATGTCTAATCCAAACTTTTCGAGGGTAAGATCGTGACTATTAAAATGAGTATAGTGAATTGACAGTTGAACGACAATAAAGGGCTATCTTGAATTTATATCTACTTTTGTTGTTTCCTAATAAAAAATCTGTATTTACCCCATTGCCAAAAGTGAGCTCCGAATGTAGAGAACACAAATGATGTGCCAAAGAGTGAATATTATCGCGTAACTGTTATGTACAGTCCTGAAATTAGAAACCAAACTTCAATTTTCGGGTCTTTATTTTATTTACAAACCAATGTATTTAGGCTGAACATTTTATTGTGCATTTTGTTTTTGCTCAACTAAAAACTTTCTTTTTTACTTTCCCAGGAACGTGCGAAGATGGCATTTGCACATAATTGGTGTTCAGAAGGAGACATCATGGCGTGATGGGCTGAAAATAAATTGTTTTTGATTTCTAGTTTAGTAAATTTGAGACATGAAGCTCACTCATTTGTCCTCTGCCAATTTATTCAACTTCACTTTGGGCTCAAGCGAATATCATGTAGAAAACAAGATTATCCAATTCCTTTCTACTTGCATACCCTTTAGAAGTCGCCTATTATAAGTACTTAGGCCTAATACAAAAAAAGGAATTACCATGAACTTATCCTATTTCAGGCATTTTAATCCTCATAATTCTTGGAACTATGCACACTACTTCTGTACTTACTGAAGCGTGCTACTATTTGGCTACTAATAGTTTTTGAATGCAAAGTAAGGATCCACCTCATACGATGCGTTCATAAAAGAGGATACTTACCAATAAGATGGCTCGAAAAAAAGCGTTTTGGTTCATTTACTCAAAATACAAAGGATCAGACTGACACACGTTATTGATAAAAGGGAAACACAATCCTCTTTTTGAGTACGCAAGAAAATGTTCCATTTTCAGTTCATCAATACCCTTGAAAAAAATGAATTAATCTGATCTCTCACAAATTATACAGGAACCATGCATACCAATGCACCACAAACTAAGTAATTTGCTCACACGAGTTGTTGCAAGACGTTACAGTTTGTAATAATTTATCTTATTAGTACGTTTCAGGAATAAAATGTCAGAAAAAATATTCGGAACACTAACGCTATTCACAGTAAGGGACCAAAAGGAGAACTTCAGGGGTCATTTTTTTATTAGGCACAACATTTCATTGAACTAGCGAACCAGAAAGCCTAACAAAGTATTCAGGTTGTTATTGGTAGCAATCATGATGTGAGCGTACTATATGCCTTGCTGATATCTGGCACAAACCTGCGACCTTCAAATGGCACTACCGATAGCTTCAATGACGTCCTTGTCTGTAAGTTGTAATTACCCTAATGGGTTGAATGTTATTTGGTTTGTGAATTTACGTTTCTTTTTATACCAACTTTTTATAAGCCCAAAATGTTCAATCACGTTTACTTAAAAAATTACAGCAATGCTGCTGAGCGTTATGACCAAGCAATACATGAATCCAAGATTTAGGGTTTGAATCCCTCCGACTCAACCATCATATTGTTTTGGGAAAATATGTGACTTCGTTTATTACGTTAAGTTTCACACGTGCGTCTATGATAGCCACCACAAACATAGCGCAGAAGGGATCTACAGACCACTTTATCTCGGTGGTTACAACATTCAAAAGCGAACACCTGTCGCCTGTGACTTTATTAAATTCAAACGCTGATCGCACCGAGCAGGTCGCTGTGGCACTAGCTCTCGCTGCCACCGATCTCACCGCCATTTACACGGATTTGCTCGCAGCCGCACGGGCCTTCATGACAGGCTCAGTTTGTCGGGAAGCCGTGCACGTTCTCTCTGCTGCCAATTGGTCACGCGAAAAACACATAACCTGGTTCCCGGCACACGTTGGCCGACACGTGCACGGAACCAGCCTAATGCCAACGAGTTGGCTCAATCCCGGGCGCGAGGTCTCACATTTTACGCCGGGGAGAATCACTCGAAGGCTGAGGACGTCTCTTGTTTCTTCAGAGATCGGGGGTAAATTTTAATGAAATTTGCAGACACTAACAGATGAAGCGGCGGAAATACCAACTCCTGCACCCACACTTCACAAGACCTCATTCTAAAACTCTACGACTCTTACAGACGGAGGCGTATGCATCACCTTTAAATTGCTCTAAATACAGAATTGGCATAAATCCGGGGTGTTCGCGCTGTGGTCATCCCAAATGTACTTTCCAACACATGCTGTAGCATTGCCCTATGTTGCGTGAGAGCAGCGAGTCTCCCTATACGGAGGCGGACTGGACCTGTCTCCTCACAAGCCACAAGAAAGGAGACCAGCTTATGGCCATACAGAGGGCCTACGATATAGCCGTGGAGTTTAACCTCCCCGTCCCGTCGTCGGAGTGGCCCACCGGAGTCGCCCCCTAAGGGGCATTGAGCGCCGACTCCGGATATTAATGATTCTTTGCTTGCCTGCCTGTCTTCGTTAACAGAGTTGGTAACCACGTCATCTACCTCTACCCAAAACGGCGCACACTTGGACAAAAAATATCGCTGTTTTGCTTCACGGAGCAGTAGGCTGACTTTGAAGCAGCCTAATTCAGAGACACGCGTCGCACCATTTCACAGGGTCAGATACAACTCCGCGTTGCCATTTTTTCTAACCTATGGAAATAAAAAAGAATCGGTCCTTAGGAACTTAGGTTTCGCTTCTTTTTTTACATAATCTAGCTCACTATGGTAATTGCACGAGAGCATCTTTGCTGGTTCACGTGCTGCTATTGACGCAGCTATGATTAACACACCATAGGTTTTCTCGAACACGCTTCTTGCCTTCATATCTTTCACTTGCGGAACACGTACTTCGATTTGTCTATCAGGGTAAGCAAGAACTTACGGGCGAAAAGACATTAAAATGAAGGTTAGAAGGCGGTAAAAAACGAGAACAAAAAAGTAGAAGGGAAATGCAGAGAAATAGATATAAATGCAAAGAAAAAACGGACAGATAGAGAGAAAAGCATAATAAGTGGCACGAGGCACAGAAAAAAATTACGAAATAGATTCGACAGATCCCTCGCTTTGCGAGAATCGGTTTCATGCGAAGCTGTCGGCAGCAGTTTCTTTAGCGTTTCACTAAGCACAACGAAATAATCGATGTTTTTGTACGTGTATTGGTTGTGTGTACAGTGTCGATCAAGCAGCCTTGTTGGCTACACAGGTGATTGAAAGCTAACGAGTGGTCCGTCATACGTCAGCACTCATATTAGAGCTTACATCGATATTATACGAATTAGGGGCTTTACCGTGCGATGGTATGAATATCATACCTAACTTTCCTGAACATGTTACTCCAGGGTTGAACAAAGCTTTATATTTTACCCATATCTAAGAAGTAAATAATGATGAGTGGTGCGAAGCGTTCATCATTCTGTGGGTCCATCCGTCCAACTGTCTGTCTGTCTGTCTGTCCATCTGTCTGTCTGTCTGTCCGTCTGTCCGTCTGTCTGTTTGTGATGGGGAGACGGACGGATGCTTCGTCCTAATCATCATTATTCATTCCACCAATATGCTGTGATTTTTTTCTTCTGCACGAGAACTACACTGATGGCGATGTCACTCGCGTCCGTATGAGTCTCAGTTTCGGCGTTCTCGTCGAAGTGTTTAAACGCGAGCGGTAATTGTAAATGGTATTTCAATCGAATGGATTACGGTGAAGTAAAACTTGTGAGAACTCACAATACATTTAACGAGTTCAGCACAGTCATGAAAGAAAATTGTGCGTAAGTGTGAATGAAATCTTTCTACCGAGTACACGGCATCATAATTGTGAAGACGTAAAAATGATGACGAGACGAGGATTCGTACTGTAACCTTTCATTTCCACATTCACTAGCCAGCGAACGGTCAAGAGTGAGTAGCGCGGTTCCTGCCTTTATGTACACGTTCCAGATAGCGGAGAGGAGAGTGGGACTCAGGGAGGAGAGAGAACAAATGTTGAGAGGAGGAGCTGTGAGGCGTGGCACCTACCATCTCCAACTCTCTCTCCACACAAGTGGAAGCTCCACCAAGCTCCTGCGATGCGAGTGCCCTCAAACGCCATTATGCGCTCATCCTCCCCATTCACTCACTGCTACTCCGCCCGCATCACCTGCTCCGGTTGCTAGGGGCGAGGATAAGCGCCCGTATCCGCAGCTGTTGCTATGGGAGATGGAGTGAGAGAAGAGAGATAACACCTGCTGGCATGCAAACAACAACAGACGCCTGACATGCCCCGACTAAAATGCATTCGCACCTGTAAGGACACGTTAAGACGTATGTACCCGTACATACACGTTAAGATCACCGGCTAAGGCCACCTACCTCTCAGTCGTCACAGTAGGCTTCCGATAAGAATCATTACAAGCCTTGCTCAATGAACTAAACGCTGGACATCTCCAATTTGATTGCACCCACTGGAGAATTCAACAGAAGTACTACTGGTGCCGTCATTCTACCGGTGTTGCGCACTACGTAAAGCGTTGTCGTGAAATGAGGGTCGAATAACACCGCCAACAAGACCGACTAGATCCCCACAGCGAATTCAACCTCCTCAAGTCCAATTAAACACAGTGGTTTGGACCTACTTGGTCTTTTTTTCTAGCCGAAGTTAGGCAACAAGTGGTTCATTGTGGTGATGGATTACTTCACGCGATACGCCGGAGGGCAGCTCTTACTGAACGGTGCAACAGTTTAAATCGCCCAAATATTTCGTAGAATCCATTTTCCTGTGTCACGGCGCCTCTGGGGCATTCAATAAAGCCAAGAGAACAGCTTTTATAGCGGAGCTGACTCAGACTATTCTACATTACAGCCATACAATTCACCGGAAAACAGCTGCGTATCATCCGCAGACAGGTTGTCTGCGTATGACACGCAACTAGACCATTGCCGATATGCTCATCATCTACGTGGATGCAGCACATGATCTGGCACTTGGTTTTATCTTCGGTCTTTCTCGCCTACAACAATGCAGTGCAGGATACCACTAAACTGACGCGCCTAAAACTTGTCCATAGGAAGGACACCACCACTACTATGGACGGCATGCTCCCCAAAGTCGCCGACGAGGGCGACCTAGACGTCGCTGCCACCACCACTGTGTAGAATACGCACGTCTGCGCAAAGCTGTATCATGCACGCCAAACGACGCATTTTATTTGCATCTCTAGTTATTTTTTTACTCATGTATGTTTGTGGCTGATTTTCGTGTTGATCTTTGTGCATGTAGTCTATTTACCATACAGGTCATGTTTTTTAGGGGGCAGGGTAATGTCGTGATGCACATTTATGTCTTTCTTTACCGCATGCCAGCCCACAGTTTTGTCTCTGTGATATGTAACGTGTGATATGATCGTGTGATATGTAATGATCACCGCCAACGCGCGCATCAGTATCAGCGGGCATATCTCGAAAGGTATGCGCTGTTTTTCAATTCAGCGAGCATTCTGTTCCCCTTAAGCCGAGGAGCAGGCGTCCGCTGCCGCCGAAGCCGGTTGTGAAGTTTTCCTTCGGGGTGTAAGTTTGCCAAATTCTCTTTCATTCTTACGAACGTCCCAGTCTTCTGGTGGCAGTCACTTCTAGGTTATACCGGTCCTGGAGTTTTCTACAATATTCCAGCAAAATCCACGGCTATGCTCAGACTAACACAGTTTCCCGGTGGCCGCTCCTTAGTTGCATGATGCATTATTTGAATTTAGCGCTCATAGTCGTGAAAAAAAAAACTCGGCAAACCTAGAGTGCTGTATGAATGTAAGGCTGTGTTGGAAGCCTCCGGCGTGTGTGACGGCTGTGCAGTGGCTGCAGTGCTCGAAACTGTGGCACTGCACAGAGTGGTCGTTGGTTCTACTCCGTCACCCCGTCATGGTGGTCTAGTGGCTAAGGTACTCTGCTGCTGACCCGCAGGTCGCGGGATTGAATCCCGGCTGTGGCGGCTTCATTTCCGATGGAGGCGGAAATGTTGTAGGCCCGTGTATCAGATTAGGGTGCACGTTAAAGAACCCCAGGTGGTCTAAATTTCCTGAGCCCTCCACTACGGCGTCTCTCATAATCATACGGTGTCTTATGGACGTTAAACCTAAAACATATTATCAGCATAATTGACCAAACGCCCAGATGTGGTGGTCTAGTGGCTAAATTACTCGGCTGCTGACCCTCATGTCGCGAGTTCGAATCACGGCTGCGGCGGCTGCATTTCCGATGGAGGCGGAAATGTTGTAAGCCCGTGTGCTGAGGTTTCGGTGCACGTTGAAGAACCCCAGGTGGTCAAACTTTCCGGAGCCTTCCACTACGGCGTCTCGCATAATCATATGGTGGTTTTGGGACGCTAAACCCTACATATTAATCAATCATCGACCAAGCGAAGTGCCTTGTCATCCGCTTGAATAATGGGCGTAGGCGGTCTCCATCTTGTGAACAACACGTTCTCGACAGCAGATGAAAGCGTTCATCTTTGACAAAATATCACAGCCTAATATAGGCTGGCGGGAACACGTACTCAGCACTGAGAACTGTACGCAATGGAGAAGTCTATCAATGAAAACACGAGCGGTGCACATTCTAATGGCTTCCGCTTGAGCAGTGAAGAATGTAGCTCCATCATAAAAGGTGGGGTGTTTCCATCACAGGAATAAAAATAACGATAAATAACCGACGAATTAGCATCAGTGTCTATCAAAGCGTCCACGCATAGAGCTCCGATTAAAACAGATACCGTATTATAAGGACGCACTTGAGGAATTTCTGTCTTTTCGTGCAATGCTAGCTTTTCCTGCAAAAGCTGCAGAAGTCACAGGGTTGGCGTAGAAGGTCGCAGTGGTGACGTAGAGTGGGAAAAGGGCGATAGTGAGCGGCGTTAGTAGACCGGTAAGAACGTTCCGTTTAAGATGTCGCAGTTGGCGATGCAGAGTGCCGTGGCGGTGTATGTTAAAGACAGCGCTGAAAAGTGGACCCGGCAGCCCTGTCATCATGTTCATAAGTGTCACGTCCATGACGCTCTTGCTGACTGCTGACGCTTCCGACAAAAACACGCAATGTGGCCTTATTACTCGCACTAGTAACGCACCGGTCGAGGCAATTGCCATGGTAAGTAAAGGGGCTGACTAGGCGCACTCGGAGTTATCGAGGCCAGATGAACAGGTGTCGAGTGGGTGGGCACCGATTGTATGACGGCTGGCGAATTGGCAAAGGCATGTACGTATGTCAGCTGCAGTCAAGGGGCCGCAAAGTCTGTCAACGATGTACCGGCCATGAACGTCACCTCCTCCTTGAGGACGTCGCACAAAAGGGTGCTGTATGGTTGAGAAGGACTCGGGTCGTGCCAACAGAGTGCAGCTCTTCCCGTATAATTGCCCGTATCATAGCGCATAACGAGGCATCGTTTGTGGTGGTGCTTTCGGGGCTATCCAATGGCAACCAATGAGATTTGAGCTCATCTAGGCGTGGTAACAACATTTGTGACTGTTGCATGGTTTAGAATGGCCAACGCATTGAAAGCGATCATGCCGATGTCATTCAGTAAATGACAAAACCTCTTTGATATCGTCATGGAAGAGTGCAAACAGTGACAGAGAGCAAGTGCAGCGTCAATGTATGAGCTTTAAGATTCACCTTGTTGTTCCTTCTGAGCACCAAGAATCTGTTTTGCGAGATCTAAACGAACCACCAGGATGCCGAAAATTTGGTGGAGCTGCTGCTTGAAATGAATCACATGTGTGATATCAGGTTTGTGTTTGAAAACGCGTTTTAGCGTTGCCTGTCAGATAGAAGGAATTTATTATGGAAGATAGAAGCGGCGCGTGGTACGTAACATGGTCTGGAGGAGAGAACAACACAAGTGCTCACTCGCAACTGAAAGTTTATTCAAGGTGCAACACATATATAGCTTACAAAAACTGTCACATGATACAAATTAGAAAAAAAAACACTGCGAAGCTTAGCCAGATCAACCGAGTTCTTAGTTGCATTCACTCGGTTGTATTGATCCAACCGGTCCTCCACATCTTCAACTTGAAGGCCGGTGAATGTGGGCAGACTCTGCTGGCGTCCAGAATTTTAACGGTGGATAGGCCGCGGTAGCCAGGCCCATTGCGGCAGAAGCAGATGGACCGGTTGGCTTGTCCTGAGACATGTTACCCAACACTTCGCCCGGACGGCGACTTAAGTGGAGCTCCAGGAGATAAAGTTTGCAGCGAGTGTACGGAAGATAGATGAGCAGCCTCCACCACTTGTCATATCAATAATAAAGTGACCTTTATTAGGCCCCGAAGGCACGATGAAGGGACCACACCCAAGGCACAAATCACAATGAAGCCGAGCACCCACAACCGATGAAAACGACGAACACGCTTGATGAATGAAGAACATATATGTGCGTAATGAATTGCCGCAGTATTCTTTTAGAACCACGATCATCCCACCACATATTCACAATGCTAAATACAACATGAAAGAGACCATCCACATTTAAACCAAACTTTCTTCATACTTAGTTTTCTTGCTACCTTTTTCATGGGCTGAATCAAGTAGAATCAATACAATGGTCGTTTATCTTACAGTTATCGTGAGTGTTTGGTGCGTTGAGCAACCTCAGCTACATTTGTCAGCGAAAATTCCTAATCTGTCCATCTACAGCCCTTCTTTGTTTCAATTCCTGATTGCCATACCACCTCATTTACAGCTAGTGTTTCATCTGTAGTGCCAGCACCAATTTTTATGGGTCAAAATTACTGATTCCGTTCAACTGAGGTGCTTTCTTTATTTTATATGTATTCTCATGCCAATTTTTCAGCAGCCCTTTTCAACCTAAATTGATGTAGCAGTCGTTCTGGAACCTATTCAGGTAAGCGTGTCATTCATTGTGCCCTTGCTGGTTTCAACTACTTATTGTGCTACTGCTTTATTTACAACCTGAATTATTCTCAACAAACGCAGCCGTTGTTCCTAAAGAAATTCAGGCAAATGTTCCATTTTTTATGTATTCACCAATTGTGATCCAAAATACCAATTCCATTCAACTGAGGTGCTTGATTTTATTCATTACGTACTCTCACTGGAATTTTTGGAAGCATGAACCAACCTCAACCTACGCAGCCGTCATTCTGGGATTTATTCAGGTAAATGTTCCATCCCTTCTGCAAATTCAATGTTCTCTTCAGGTAGATGTTGCATTCCTTGAACAAACTCAATGTTCTCTGACGGTCATAAAAGCCATATACCTTTTCAGGAGTTAGTTTGTGTTCATTATAAATTGCAGTGCAATTTTTTACAGTCCGAATCAAACTAAACACGTCCACCTACCATTTCGGAAGCAATAAAGGCAAGTATTTTTATTCCTGGTACCAACTAAGGAATCACAGTTAAGTAATTTTATGAAATATGTGCTCCAAAATACTTATTGTTATTGTGTTATATTTTGCACAGCCGAAATCAGCTTCAACTGACGCAACTGTCATTCCTAGTGCATTACCGGTAACTGTTTGCACAATACGTAAACAAATCAATATTTCAGGATGATTTCCCCTCAGCAGATGTTCGTTTGCATTTGTTTTGTGCAATTGTGTTGTCTCCTTCAAAACCTTCTTCAGTGAAAATTCCTGTATTTATCGTTCTTGATTCGATTCAAGCAAACGTTTGATGCCTTGTGTGAACTATGGAGGCGCTGGGGATCAATAAAAACATAAACAGATTCTCTTATGGGCCACATTGTATCAACTCTTGAGCATTTATACATTGTATGAATGATCGCTTTATTTCTAGCCTCAACCAACCACCGCTAATGCAATTGTCGTTACTGTTCAAACTCTGGTGGGTGTTTGATCTCTTGTGCAAGCTAAGTCATCCTAAACGGATAATAAAGCAAAGAAGTAATTGACCGTACACAACTGAAAATTGTTCGTAGGTATCATCAAAACAGTTATCAAGTCACATGATAATTTTCTGTATGATACAAAAATGAAGCGAATCAGTCATATAGGTTGATAACAGCTTTTACGACTTGTTCGTATATCTATGTCGTCTCTTAGTGAACCAGTTTATTCACCTTTGCTTACTAATAAACATTTTATGCATAATTAGAAAATCATAGTACAGCCAATGTTCTCCATAGTAAAACGAAACACTCAGTTGGCGTCCCTCCAGCAACGAAGCGGTTCTATAAGGACATCAAATCTACACGCCGCGGTATTCTGGAGGGTAAGGTTATCTACTGCTGACCCACAGGCTGCCGGATGGAATCGCAGCCTTGGCAGCCGCGTTTTTGATAAAGGCAGAAACTCTAGAAGCCTCTGCTCTTTAATTTCGGTGCATATAATAAAAAATTGCAGCTTGGGGAATTTTCAGAGCCCTCCACTACGGGGTCTCTTATAATAATATGGCGTTGTCGGGACGTTAATCCTTAACAATTATTAAGGTTATCAAACCAAATTTTCCTATGCCATGATTTCGACGGAGAGCTATGTATATCAAGGGCAGAGGAGTCGGGCCCAGTGGTAATCTTCTCCTCCATTTCCTCCTTACTCTCATATCGCATTTCCACCTCTTCGCTATGCTATAGGAGAACAAGGAAGTCAGCCAACTAACAATCTTGTCCTAATGGTTTCCGATAAAGGGTTCACAGAGTGTTGGCAGACCGTCATAAGTGAGTAAAAGAAATTATAAGAAGCAAGGAAAGAGTCAGAAAACTAAAAGCTGCTCCACCAGGGTTTGCACTCCTGAGCACAAAACAAAATTTTTGGAGCAGACTATCTGTACTAAATGCAGGAACGTTCATGAGGCTCACAAAGATTAAAAAAAATGGGAGAGGCAAGGGTCACAAAAAATTAGTGCAGCTTGCAGCGATTTCTGCAACGTTGTGCGACAACAAAGTGCAGGGTGCTTAGCTGGTCATCGCTTTGGAACGCCCTAACCCTCTTACCTATTTTTCCGACCCCACGCTATATTACACAATATAAAAGGTTATCCCTCCGGTCTGTTGTACAGATATGCGCTGCATAAATTGGGCAAATCTCATTACTCGCTAGAGCGGTCCACGAAAATTTTTTTTTTGGTTGGGGGGGGGGGGGCATGAGCGGCAAACAACAATATGGGGCCGTACGTTTCGGCTTCTTTTGTTAACTTTCTGTACCGAGAGTTTTGTAGGACATTCAGCGCATACCGGTACATGGTAATGATAATTTTATATGAACCAATAGTGGCATACTTCGACCAAAGCAGCCCTACTATAAAAACTACTCGAAGATGAATCTCTTTTGAATTTCGATATATCGCTCCTACCACAGACTTAGCGTGTTGTTCCCTGTCATATTGCCACATTCCCTTCTCTATGTGGTTATTGCATCAGTTCTCTGTCACTAAATATCAGTGAAAACAACACCCACATTGTTTGGGAAGCTTCATGACTGCAGTAGATCATTTTCTTAAGATTGCGCACACTCCGTAGACATTACAGATTATTCTGCGTTCTATGGTACCGCTATCGATAACGCTAGAATATTCTATGTCAAGTGCATAAATGCCGTCGTGCTTTTCCTCTACTCAGTTGACCGAAGGCCAACGCTCTGCTCGCCGCTATCACTGCCAGTGGGTGTCACTGCAATCTGACCTTCAGATTACGGGCCACAAGTTCGGCCGAATAAACAGTGTCGTCTTGAAATTCCAGTCTGCTTCCTTCGTCCACGTCATGACCCCATGACAATTTTTGCAATTACCATCATAAACTTTCGCCCTCAGATAATTACTGATTCAAACTTGCATGTGCCACTCCACCACGGCAATCTAGCGGTTAAGGTACTCGGCTGCTGACCCACAGGTCGCGGGATTAAATCCCAGCTGTGGCGGCTGCATTTCCGATGGAGGCTGAAGTGTTGTGGGTCCGTGTGCTCAGATTTGGGCGCACGTTAAAAAACCCCAGGTGGTCCAAATTTCCGGAGCCCTCCACTACGGCATCTCTTATACTCATGAGTGGTTTTGGACGTTAAACCCCACATATCTATCATCAATCAATTAATCAAAATTGCATGTGCCAACGTAAAGAGACCAAAAGTAATGGTGGAAATGGCTTTAGCTCTACGAATAAGTGCGCGCACAGTATAACTTGAACTCGACGTTCATGCTGACCAAGATCCTTTTTACCTCGAGGAAAGAGCCAGAGTTTAGTTTTAAAACCGTGAGCAAGGGACCAAGAAATGGGAAATTGCAACCACAAACTCATTGATTTATCCTGCAAGCCCATTGGGCGACATCAAGCTGCACAATAGGAACTACCCGTGGCGATTCCAGACCTTCAGCGACTAGTACTCGACATATATTCAAGATCTGCTCACACTCTGCCGCAAGGTTGACGACAAGATGCCAGAACCTAAAAGGTCATACACATTATCAAAGGCATCACCAACTATATCTTCGCTCTCCTGGTATTCAAAAACTAGTGGCCAGTTGACGACGCTATTAGCTAATGCTGGCCCTATGAAGAAGTGCAAAGTCGTCTCATTGCTCCTCATTTTTTATGTCTTCACAAACAGCTGCGACTTCTACTGGCTAAGACATTCACACGGTGCCTGCTTCCTGCTGCAGCCGAAAATATTGTACGCCTCGTCCACCGCGAAACTGAAGCTACGTCTCGAGTCCTTACGCAAGATAATGGCCACAATGATTCACACACGATTACCCTAATAAATACATTCGTACGGCAGGAGCTCGCTAATGAAGCACAACAGACGCTCTGCCCAGTGAAAAGACCAGACTACCATCCAACTAGTAACCCATACGTGGCCCAAACTCCCACACCCGTACTCACTACCGGAACCCACTGTAAAGGCAAACCCCTGATGAGAGGTCTCTTTGCTTCTGTTATGGACGCGTCAGCCATATTTCGTACCACTGCCGTTATAACTACAACTCACAGCCCTGGTAAAGCTATTCTGTTAATCGACGTTCACCTGGCAGTTTCCCACTGCCAGGACACGAATATGACGCTGTTTCACTCAAAAAGCCCACACGACCACACCGCTCTCCTTCGCAGTCAAGCACCTGTCTTGCTCTCTTCCTTCTAGTCGTTCTCTCTGCTCCTCTCACACCCACCGCTCCGGGGAAAACTAACGAGCGCAGTTCAGCCTGCCGTGATAACGGGACCTGGAATTCCTCTCCTTACATGACATGGACACAACGTCATAAAAGCAGATGTCGACCATGCACCTGTGGTAGCACTGAGGCTCGCGTGTCAATTATGCACTCGAACCCCCCATCTCTACTAAGAAAAGTTGCACGAATAAAGAACCCGATGGTGTGACTCCAATTATCACTGGTTTATGCACTGTTTGGGTTACTGTTACTGGACGCAATATGTCTGTTGTTGTTTTTCAACGTATTAGAGTGATGCCTACCTGAACTCATCCTAAGACTTGATTTTCTAACCTACCATTCAGCACTTATTGACTGCACAACAGGTGCCGTGCAACAAGCCTTACCATTTGCCGTGGAGCCCTGATTTCGTTCGTGCAGCCTCTCTAGCCGTTATGTATATTGCGGTCCTGATCCACCCAAGCCTGACGGTGATTTCATTGTGTCACCCAACTCTGCCATCCGCTGCTCGCAAACTGTCCCATTCTCCCACATGGTCATCAGCCTACAGTAAACTGCCGCAAGTCTCCCTCTCGACAATATTGTTATATGTTTCCAAGTTGTACCCCCGGGGAATTTTTAATGCGTTCCTTGCCCCGTCCTGTGACTACCATATTTCCGCCTTAACAGGAGATAAGCCATCGCTCACAAGTCGTGAATTGGACTGAACTACTTTCGAAAGCAGGGTGAAAAATTGACAATCTCACGTGCAATGAGAATCAATAATATGCAAAGAAATAATAAAAAAAGATAATATGTCACTTTAAACCACCACAACGTTACGAAGTAGAAGTAAATGATGCCATACATGACTTCCGTGTCATGCTTATCATGTTTTGATGTGTCTTTTACCTTCGCCATCTGTTCACGTCACGTGATACCGAATTTAGTATACGTGGAGCTATCGAAATGCCCGCGAGCACGCAATGGGCGTAGTATTTTTCACGTTCTTACTTGACAAGCGTGTCGGAATTATCATGTTTGCACAAGTCATATAGTTCGTCATCAATGAACGTTACGCAACACCATATTTGGTATATGTGGAGCTAGCAAAACGGCCGCGAGAGCATAATGAATAGACCAATATACTCCAATGTAGCATTGACGCGCACGCATGCTGGGCCCAGCGACGTTAGGTTAGCAAAACGGGAGCACTTTATAGTATGACGCCACGCGCGACCGGTGCGACCAGCGTCTGTCAGCGCGGCCCGACGGCAACCGGCGCGAAATGCAACATGTTGCATTTTGCGCTCATGCGTTACCCTGACAACACTGCGTCTCCCTCTTTTTATGACGGAGGGAAACCGGACCCGCTGAAACGCGCATGCGTCAAAGCGACGCAGCGCGGCATGCGCCTGCGAATATATAGAAGGACCGGCGCTTGGCGTGGCAACGCCGGCGTGACACGACGAAATAAACGCCGGCGAGCACGCCCACCGTGCCACGTCGAATGTATCGGTTCCTTAACTGTGGCATGTAGTCATGTTCTCGCATGAGTGCATCCCATGATTATCATCTTTGCACCAAGGACATACCTTTGTCCTCCATTGACGTCATGAAATTTCAAATTTGGCATATTTGAAGCTAGTGAAACAGCTGTAAGCGCATCATGAGTGTGGCATGGAGTCATGTTGTTACACGACACGCATGTCGTGATTGTCATGCTTGGTTGTGTCTTTTACTTATGTCGTCCACTCGCGTCACGTAATATCGAGCTTGAAACATGTGGAACTAGCAAAACAGCTGCAAGCGCATCTTTAGCGTAGCATGTAGTCATGTTGTTACATGGCATGCATCTCATGTTCATCATGTTTGCACTATTATCATACCTTCTTCATCCAATCACGTCCTTTTCTACCAACTTTGCTATAAGTGAAGCTATGTAAACGGCCACCAGCGCATCCTGAGTGTGACATGTAGTCATGTTCTTACATGACACGCATTTCATGATTATCATGTTTGCACTAGTCACATACCTTTGTCGTCCATTCACGTACTATAATACCAAATTAGGTATATGTGACGGCAGCAAAACTGTCGCGGGCGCATTTGGAGCGTGGCATGTAGTCAATTTGTTACATGACACGCATGTCATTATTTTCATGTTAGGGTCTGTCGCTGGTGTTCGCCGTGCAATTATGTCACACCAAACAAGTTTTGCAACACGCCATATAAACGAAACTACCGCAAGAGCGGCAGCAACATGGCATGTAAATCATGACATTCATCACATACCTGTCAGAATTTTCATGTTATGACTAGTCAAATATGTTCTTCATACAGCCATGATTGCCATACCAAGGCTGGTATTGATACCATTACCGAAACGGCCAGAAGAGCTAAAGGTCGTAGGTGGCTAGATAGATCGATCGATCGATAGATAGATAGATAGATAGATAGATACATAGATAGATAGATAGATAGATAGATAGAGAGATTGATCGATAGATAGATAGATAGATAGATAGATAGATAGATAGATAGATAGATAGATAGATAGATAGATAGATAGATAGATAGATAGATAGATAGATAGATAGATAGATAGAGTGAAAGTTGCCGCAGTTTGCTAATAAATGCTTCGCATTTAAAATGATCGCATTCCACCTCCCAGATGAACAACTACACGCTGTTCGCGCCCCCTTCTCGCTTCATGCCAAGATATATTTGACCTTTATGACCAACCATTGGGTCATGTAACCATTGTAAAGCATCAGATCTACACCCATTGTGCTATTCCGAACCCTATTGTGTTTCTTCTACTGAACGTCATCATACAAAAAGAAGTCCACGAAATACTTGCCCGGGACAAAATTGAGCCTTCTTCAAGCAGTTGGCCTTCTCCAGTCGTTCTTTCACAAAGGACAACAGCTGGCGTATTTTTGTAGATTGCTGAAATCTTATCAAGGTAACAAAAAAAAAGACGTGTACCACATATTATGTATGGACGAAATCTTTGACTGTCTTAGTAGTGTGAAATCTTCATCTTCGATAGACCTTCGTTAGGGGTACTGGCAAATTTCATTTGCTGACGTGGACCGTGAATAAACGGCAATAATTAAACCTAACGGCGATTATCAGTTTAAGGTGGTGCCATTCGAGTTATTTAACGCCGCAGCTATATTCGAACGAATAATGGACTCACTGCGTTATGACTTCAAGTGGTGAATGTGCCAATGCTACCTTGATGACGCTATTGTTTTTTCGCCAACTTTTTAGACAGACATAAAGCGCCTCTCGACAATACTTTCCGATTTCTGAAAGGCCGGACTTCAGCTCGAATTGTTGAAGTAAGACTTTGGCCGTCGGCAGCTTACTGCCTTTGAACACCTTGCAGATTTTTTTTTTTGGTGTTCGTCGCAAAGCCAATCACGTGCGTGCAGTCAAGGATTTCTGTGTGCCGACTTTTGCGAATGATGTCCGAAGCTTTGTATATTTCTGCTCTTACTTTGGACAATTCGTGTGCCCTTTCACTGACATTGAACGCCCTCTAGCACAGCTGATTAAGAAGTATATAATTTTATTTTAATTGTTGGTGTCCGGAGCAAGCCAGCACATTCCCTGAACTGACCATGCGATTTACGTTGCTGCCAATATATGGCCATTTGTTTATATCCTATTCAACAGAAGGGCGCACTGACGCCAGAAACCATGGCATTAGCGCTGTTTTGCTCAATAACAGCTTGGTATTGACCATGTCATTGCATAACCTAGCCGTCGTCTATCATCAGCGCAGCGAAATTATTCCATGACCTAACATGAATGCCTCGCGGTCGTTAGTGCTCTGGGCAAATTACGCCCATACTGATATGGACGGTCATTCACCATAACCTGGGACTACCACGCCGTATGCTGGCTGTCATCGTTGAAAACCCTACCAAACGGCTGGGAGGGTGAGCCTTGCATCTACAAGAGTACTCATTCACCGTCGTCATTAAAACGAGCTGCCCACACGAAGTTACTGATTGCTTGTCTCGTCATCCAATAGATTCACCAAAATTTCCTGGCAGCAACGAGTCCACATGCGGTTTGGGGCTTTCAGCATTGGCCAACATCTTATAGATGAACAGCGTTGTGATCCCCATTTAGGAGAGATCATTACCGGCTCAATGAACTCACTACTCCTCCATCGCTCCGTATGTTCGTGCTCCATGATGGTGTTGTATACCGTTACAACATGCATCCTGACGGTCCTGACTTGCTGCTGGTCATACCAATACATCTGCGTTAAACGGTTCTCTTGCAGCTACAAGACATTCCTACCACTGATCATCTGGCTTTCTCAAGGATTTGCGTTCGTCGTCGCTTCCTTAGGCATGGTAGTCACTTCTCTGTTTTTCGTTACGTAGCTTCGTGCAAATTGTGTGGGTAACTCAAGACACCGGCAACCCCTTCAACAGCACACCTGCAACCCATAGAAATACCATTTTCATCATTTCACAAGGTTGGTCTTGACCTTCTCGGCCCTTTTTCTCTATTGACCGATGTCACGTATTAACTCAAACCACTGGACACTACCACATGGCGAACACCTGATATTATTCACGTCACGGGACTAAAGTGGTTCAACTCCAACTAATCGAGCACCGGGTCGCTGCCTTGGCTGCCGGAAGGGGGGGACGTAGGAAGCGCTGTCGGAGATGAACAGCCAGACAGCAAAAAGGCAGACGACGATCTCTAATATCCAAGTGGACATGGCTCTGCCATATATGTCTTGCGTTAGGTGTCTGAGCATACCTCGTAAACATTGTCTGCGATGCCTTTCTGCCCCTCCAAACGATAATTTTTATACAATTTAAACTATTTTAAAATAAACTCGCGGCAGCTACTCTTGCATATTTTTACTTGTGATCCTGGCTAAGGTTTGTAAAAGCAGTGCTGCTCTCTGTTGCAAACTGACATGGATTGTGCTATCTCGAGAGGACCTATTGTTTGAATAACAAATGTTAGGTACCAATGTACTACTGTGTGCTGCTGAACAATACGCAGACTTTATTTTCCTTGCACGTTTCACATTCAATGCCAGCCACACCAATGGAGAGGCAGGGATTTCATGCAGTGGCTCATTGCGTACGGGATCAATTATGCGATGTGAAAGAAGAGATGGTTGAAAACCAAAGTCGGCTCATTTCCCTATGTCTGCAATGAAGCTACGTTATCTTTATTTTCAAATATGCGCTGTATTGCTGCCTACAACTCTGTTATGTATTCAACCAGTTCGTAAACCACATGGACAGGCAAGTTCACCATATCTGTCTGTAATCTCTTTTGTACCCAGAAATGTTGTTTTTAGGATGTATGCTCAAAGGTATTCATTAAAAGTTGAAAACAGTGAAAAATTTTGGCTCATATAGTTAATGTGAAGTTGAAGCTTTTAGGTTAAAGTGCACTGACAGTTATCACCACCCACAGAAAGCATATCTGCATGCTTCAAAATGGTGCCATGGAGCCATGTGTGGCTATTTGTGAAGAATAAATAAGATTGCCTATATTGTATCTACTTCAGCATAGTGTGACTTGAACACACTAGCAGATTCATCACTTTTTGTGGCGGTAAATATTTTTTCGCAGCTTAAGCGTTCATCCAGCCCAATACAAGCCGAGTGTTGCGTGTCCGGTGATATTGTTATATGAAGGCGAAGAAACATTTGGAGAATCTTAGTATTTCGGCTTGTCAGAATGCTATGCCAAGAATTTTTTTCTTACTGTTTTGCTGTTTTGATTTGTTTTCTCTTGCAGAGAAGACCTTCACTTATATTCTTTTAACGTATTCTTCTAACTGTATATTCTTTTAACGTAGAAACATTCGAGACTTAATGCGTCTGAAAATGCAGAAAACTCCGATTGTAGGGTTAACTTCGTTGTTAATAAGACTATGTCATGTTTCAAATATTCAAGCCCTTTTAGAAAGGCGCACACGCGATGCGAACTCAGAAAATATATGACATGCTTAATTAATCACAAGGAATGGAAAGCGCTAAGAATTATGAATCATATAAAATGAAAATTGCCATACCTCAAACGCAAAGGGCGTTAAACGTGGTTATTGCTGAGCATGTATTGTGGCATTGAAGGAAAGCTCAATAATTTCCTTTTAGTCTCCGCAGTATATTTTACGACTGTGACCAGCTTCGATGGTTCCTTCTACGTTTTGTTTTCATAACGCGATCTGAGCTCTTTCAAGTTGGGAAGCGCTTTCTTAAGCTTCTTTCTTGGTTTGTTCGTAAGGCTGTGTCATAAGTGTGCGTGCTCATTTCTCGAGTTGGCGGCTCGAGCAGGTTTAGCAAATTTTTGGTTACATGTTAACGAGTTGAACTCGTGAACATGCTGCATTGCCTAACACTAATCTTGTTTAACCGTTCCACGCCTACAGCACATACTAGAAAACGCAAAACGATATAGTCAAATATGTAATAATAAAAAGTTATCACTGAGAGTTTTACTTTTACAGCGGGTTCTGCTTTATAATAAGATGTGCAATTTTGATATGCCTTGTAAATGGGGACAGTGCTGCTTAAGAAAAAACGGAAGAAATTCTTGTCGTCCTAGTGCACGTTATGGAGCACGCTGCACAAACATTTCTTCGCGTGGCATCTACAAGAATCATTGTGATTGTTTTTTAAACCAAGGTAAGTGTGCTTGCTGCAGGTTTGATGCTAAAAATACACGTACAAGTGGCTCAAACAACGACAAACCCAAATTATATAACGCAGCGTTTCTAGAACGATGTCAGTTTTGCCGCTCTTTGCAGGCACCTCGTCTCCGAATTGTATCAAGTGGCTAGTGCAACAAACACTGCCGTTGTTGTGCGATCTTTTGTTAGCCTTTTACTTGCCAATGTTCCAAAATTGAAACATGCGAAGCCTAATTTTTTATTTCCTCTCCAATATATCGCATATTAATATTTTATGTTCACGCATACTCATTGATGCTTGTGAAAAACATAGCAGTTTTAATTTCTATTATGAACCTACGGAGAATCATTAGATAAATATTTAAAAACAGGCATATTTTGCGCTCCTTGACCAGCAGATGTTTGTTGCATTATTCCGCTGGAAAAAGTAATGTTGCAGTGAGCAAAGCAGAACTAAAATATCGGCAAATAGTTCGGGATTACGCGGCAATACAATGAAAAAAATAACAAAGACAATCTAGTTTTCAGCTTGAGAGTTTTGTGCGGAAGTTCCTTTTTTGGAACATTGGCGTTTCACAGTGTCAAACGCAGCGTAGACGCGCGCGAGCATTTCTCCTCGTTCTTTTTCTTTTTCTGCCTTGTCGATGGCGCCCGCTGGGCGGCGCTTGGCAGAAACTTGAACATAAGCTTTCCTGGGCATCATTTTGAGTTTGCCAGACACGTGGAAAGAGCAGCATTGAACTACAGTGCCTAGCTACATCAATCCCTGTGAATGTAGGTAGAAAACTACCTTGCGGCTGGTTTTCTTTTTGTAGTGCTGTGCTTTACACCGCAATAACTTTCGTTGTAGGTCATGGCACAACGCTTCCTCACTTTGGAGGCAGCATTTGACCTTTTGTTCAGCCTTCCCGATGACGAACGCGAAGGTGCGTCTGTATGCCAATTGCCGCCTGTTGAAGATGGCAATATTACTGACGAGGAGCACGTGACCGAAAACGACTTTTCTGAAGTTGTTCCCGATGATGTTTCCAGGCACGTTGAAGTTATGCAATGCAGCGATGAAGACGTTGATTCGTCTTCTGCATGTTCGAGTCCTGAGCCACGACGAAAGAAACCAGCGGGGCGGCAATTCACTGCTGGAAAAGGACGCAAAGCTTCAACGAACGCTCGGAAAACAAATACTTCAAAGCGCTCCCATACACCAGTATGGGGTGAACATGCCACGTTTGGCAAAACACTTCCCAGCGAGAGTCCTCTATTGTTGCTAGAGGCATTTCCTGATCTTGCAAACATGAGCCCATTAATGCCAAATTTATTTCTCCAGAGTACCTTGGTTCACTGGCTGAACGAACTGCAAGATACGCACTCCAAAAGGAGGAGGCGGTGGACGTCACAGGAGCGGACATAGGTCAGTTTTTCGGCCTCTTACTTTTCTGCGGGTACCACTCCGTTTCGCCTGAGGACTCGTATTGGAGCACTGCAGAAGATCTTTGTGTGCCTATAGTCGCGACAGTGATGGCCCGCAATAGGTTCCGGCAGCTGAAAAGGTTCTTTCATGTTGTTGACAACACTCAGTTGAAAGCAGGCGACAAAATGGGCAAACTTCAGCTGTTTTACGACGAAATCTCCAAATGTTTCCGCCAGTTAGAGGATCTTTCCACTACAAGTGTGAAGGGGCAGTCTGCGCATGCAGGTGGAATGACAATGCAGTCGTCACAGTTTCATCTAACCACCTCAGCCAAGAGCCTGTTGGAAGTGCGAAACGCTCCTCACGACACTCAAACAAAAAGGTGGACATTCCTCAACCATAATTGATCAGAAAATACAATGAGGGCAGGGGTGGAGTAGATATAATGGACCGCCTCCTCGGAAGCTATCGACCGAGACTGAGGAGCAAGAAATAGTGGTGGAACCTTTACAGCAATGGTTTGAACATAGCTGTCGTCGCAGGATGGCTCCTCCACTGCGAGATTCACAGGGGTAGTGATGCCGCCATGACGCACATCGCCTTTCGGCGGGACGTCACCATGTCCTTGCTGCAGCTCAAGCAGAAACTCACTGTAAGACCTGGGCCCTGGGTTCATCCGAGATATGAGGACAGAAACACTGATGGCCACTACATCATCTCAACGACTCAGGGAAGGTGCGCGGAATGCAAGAAAAATACAACGAATCAGTGCCAGCAGTGCAAAAAGCAGCTGCACAAAAAAGGCCTTGCCGCCTACCACGGTTTTTGATTTGCTCACTGTAGCACAGCCAGTAGTATGAAAGAAGAAATTTTCATAAAGTGTTGTTATAAATATCTATACTTTTCAGAGACATCGTATGACGCTAAATATTATTCTTCCGTTATCCTGAATAAGGAAACCCGACTGAAAAGTCAATAAAAAGTTGTTCCAGAGAAAATGATTGTTTTGCATATGGGGAAATGCCAATGTTCCAAAAATGGAACATGCGAAAAAAAATGCTTAGTCATTGGGAATGTGGCTGTTTTTCTGATCATAGTTAATTTAGAAGGCCAATGCAAATTATCAACATAAATTTCAGTTTTTTTCCTATTGCTTCATAGTGCGGCATTTAAAAGGTTAAAAGCGTCCCGCAGTAATTTTGAGCAGGGTCAGAAAATGATGCCGAATGGAAGTAGAAGCTCCATACAACACTCGAGCGAAATACTATAGCGCAGCAGGCGGCCTGCAATTCAAAATAAATTATCAGTGTCAGCTGAAAGTTGCGTTTTGTTTTCTCGACAAATCACGGAAGACGCTCAAAAATTACTCTAAAGTGCCTATCTATCCGCCATTGGCTGATTTAAACATGGCGTGCTCGGTCGTTACAGAGATCGCCACGGTAGGCCGCGACTTGTCCACGCGTGTGCTCGCGATCACACTAAAAAACCACACATCGAAGGAAAAAAAGGTGCCCAAGGTCACGAGGAGCACGTGACGTTTTTCTTTGCTTCTGCCGTGCATTGCTCCTTAGCTTCCAGCGCTTTTGTCGTAATGCGAGAGAGAATGCGATTGCAGCATGCGACAAATCTTTGTAACTCTAGTTGCACCGGATGGATACTTAAAATTTTGGCGGCGTCTAATTCATGAGGCAATCGGCTTTTTCGGTGAATTCATTCCATGGTTACTTGAAAAAAGTGTTTCAAGACCCCTTTAAGGCCAGTAGAATGGGAAAAGTACCGCATTTGTTTTTTTTTCGTGGCCGCCTTCTGCTTTCCGTGGGCTTCGCATAATAGGGCCATCTTGCGCACCTCACTTTTGTCTCGGTGTGCTATCGGCTGTTCGATGAAATGAATATATGCTGAATTTCCAACGAGATATCCTTGTGTGACGAACATGAATGGCAGGTTGTAACCTTAAAATGTACAGCATGGTGTACTTGTTGTCGTCATGGTGAGCTCACGGCTGGTTAGCTAGCCTGATGTTGATCGAAATTGGTAATTTATGAGGTGAATTTATGAAGACCATAAATAACGGGCTAAAGCGAGAAATCTTGACATGTATATTATATAAACTATGACTTACAAGCCCTAAATATGGTACTAAAGTACCATATTTAGGGCTTGTAAATTATGGTTGGTAATCTTGATGTACAACAAAACCGGTATGGCGTAAGTTCACTAAATTATGAAGATAAATATAGCTTCTAAATATGTATGACAGGAGAGTAGACTATGTGTCTTGTCAGAGCTTGTGATTCATGTTCATTATATAGCTATTTCCCGCAATACCATTCTTCGTATGTAAAGCTGGTGAAATCACCACCATAACGCCATAAATGACATATAGACCAGTTTCCTTCATGTTACCATCGGTCCACTACTCAAGAACACCCAACGTTCTGAATGTTGACCGAAAGTATCCAGTCCAAATTTCCCAGAACACATTATGAATGCTAGTCATCAAACAAACACCCACGTAATGTACCGCGTGGATTTTCAGTGTTCTGTTCCGCCGTCGGCCCAGACAGCTTTCTTCCAAGGAACACTCTCCGAAATTTTCACATCTCTGACTTGAATTTTTCAGATCTATCTGTCCGCACTACAGCTACAAAACGTGTGCGCTTATATCACAGTTGTTCACCAACTCCATCACTGCCACTGTGTCACACTATTCTGTCACTACCTGCTTATTTTTTTTGCATGCCTTGATTCTCGAAGCTTCCAGGTACCTTACCTCGTGGTGTTATTTGGCACTGCCTCGTGCTTCCCGTAATAATGTTTCTAGACTTCACCCGACTTTTAAATCCAGGCTGCTTGTTGACCGTGGTCGTTTCGAGGGACAGAGGGCAGCAAATGCCATTTCTCTCCAGCAAAAATTATGAAGCATGCCATTGTTATTATGAGATATTGCTCGACATTCTTTTCACAATTCACCGAGAAAGTGAGAATGCTCTCCGTAATACCCGGCCGGAAAATTTTGTCCAGTGAAATTCAAAGTATCACAGGGGGATGGGAATATTTCCCACCAAACAGCACATCAGAACATTGACCTTTGTCTGGTGAGTAGTATCAGCAGCTGGCGTTTCACAGCAGCGCGACATAATCGAAAGACGTCACCTCAAAGAGCTGATTGAGTAGCTGTCTAGTGAGCAGCTACTAGTCCTGAGCTGGCAAGGACGTGCCGGTTCCCGCAACATACGTTCGCTGACAAATCACCGTAGATTAGTTGCGGTGAGCGCGCTCATTGACTGGGAACACAGCTTGTGATCACACTTGGACACTACTAAGCTGATTTAGCTAGACGACCGCCCTCCCCTTTCTCTGCGAGTATACTATTGGAAACGTCATCTGTCGATCGTTCTTATCTCTCTTAAGCAGGTGCCTCAAACTTTACAAAGAAAAGCTAAGATAGGAGATTGTTGGCAGAAAAAAATAGTCGACCCCACGAGTTCCGTGAGTGATCCTTGTTTGCGGAGTAAATCACGTAAATGTCACCAATGTTTTCAAACCAAGTGATACTGGCTGGTGAGATTGTTTGTGCATGGCTGAATTCAATAGCGAATAAGAAATTAAGAACAGTCTCTTGACCCACATGTTTTTAAGAGCCACTTAATGAATCAAAATTACTGTTCTTGCGCTTTTGCACGACACAGCTGGAGCAGCATTTATACACTACCCCGTGTTTTAAGCTTACAAAAGAGTGGAAGTTGTTCACATTCCCACCGATGATTATACGTGAGCCACCGCTACCACCGTCCTGGGTAGTGACGACAGGGGCGGAAGGACGGCCGCTTTACATTTTTATTCTACCCTTTGCAGCATGAATAAACAAGTAGAGGATGCCTCATCTTGAAGGATTTTCGCTCGCACTGACATCCCGAGAGTTTATTCATCTTGCCTGGGCTGGCTGCGCACGTGATGGTCAAGCAGAGTCAGCTCAATATGGTGGTGATGGTGGTGGTGAAAGGATGCTCTCCTAACACCTTTATTCTACCCTTTGCAGTTTCGTTGATGGCCCGATTACTAGACCACATCATCTTAACCAGCGTGTATACCCAGTGCTTCGCGACACAGCATCAGACTAACGTGTTTTTAAAATTTTATCCAACTTGACTCCACGCGGAAATGCTGCGCCGGCTTCGAGGATTCTTGTGCGTACTGACCCCATGAACAATTATTCATCTTGACTGCCCTAGTTGCGCTCGTGACAGTCAAATCACAGAACACATTTGTACTACCACTTAGAAATGGGAAACTGTGCCTTTGAAGGTGCAAGATAAATAAGAGTAGTGGTGTCGTTGTGAACTAACTTATGTGAACTTGAGATTGCGCCGCTAAAACTGTCATCATATTTGCGCTTGTGCAATACGGCGGTTGCATTGGTAGTGGATGCGAGTGGTCGAGGTGCGTGCCCGCAGGTTTATGGTCATTTTTTCGCTGCAGTTAGGCTGGCAGTTAGTGCATGGCAGTTAGTGCATGGCACTAGTGCAGTTAGTGCATGGCAGCCTAACTTTACTAGAAATATTTCCGTTATGTCGCTAGGTGACCGAGCCCCTCAACCGGCAAAAAACAAACCAAGCAAGTAAACTTACATAGTATATTGACCACCATGAATGTATAAGTCAATGCAGTAGCAGTATACATGTAAACAAAGAACACTGTCAGTCAAAAAGCTGAATAATAAATAGAAAAAAGTAATAGCAACCTGTTTAATAAAATTACCCATTCAACTTGCGCAACTTTGTCTTTTGTACCGCGCATTCACACAACAATAAATTTACGCTTGGTGGCCCTTGTACATTACTTGGTACAGTGCTGCACGTTGTCTTTCTCACCACACAAGTTTCAAAAAAGACAGAGTCAGTATTATTAGCCTGATCCGCAATGTGATGTTCATCAACACATTGACATTTTGACAACCCTACTCGGTTGTGGTAGGTACTCTACATATAACATTGTTGTCAATATTCTGATCATCGTCTCAGGGTTTGTGCCTACGTGTCCGACCTTTTTACGACTGATTCCGACTAATAGAATCAACGTTAGGTTGCGCTAAGCATGTTTATCCTGGGAAAAAATCATTCACAGCATCAAGTTCAAAGGAAACTTTGTTCACGTTGCAAACTAGGTAAAAAGGTCGCAGTGACAGAAACTTCAATTGAGTTACAGTCGCCGAACAATGAAATCCCTAGCCTTCATCGAAAATTTCGATTGTGCTGACTCTGTCATGTAAATACACAGGTTTTGAAGCATAGATATTACCATAATGTTACGCTCAAGCGGCAAGGTGTGAAGCGAGGAAGAGAAGAACGAAGATGTTTGTTTTGGAAGCAGCTCGGTGTCGGCGCGGCTACACTTCGCCATTCGCTCAATAAGTACGCCCCATCGTAACAGTTTTGATGTGAGGTGCTGGGTACAATAACGGCGCCCCCGACGAACGGCGACTCATCGACCGCTGAGGTGCAATACGCGGAGCTTCGCCGAAGCCGACGACTTGCTGGTCTGCCCCTGTGATGGCGTCTGACAACAGCAATGACAACGAGCCCTACATCCAGCCTCCATCCTTAGCTGGACAAGCTGCAGAAGATGTCGACTCGTGGCTCACCTCCTTCTGATGGGCGAGTTGGTTTAATGGCTGGGATGCTACCGCCCAGCTCAATAATGTGGGACTCTTTCTAAAAGGAACCGCATATCTATGGTTTGAAAACCATGAAGAAAGCCTGACGACGTGGAGGAAGTTCCTCGATGAAGTCAAGTTGTGCTTCGGGGATCCGTCAGCGAAGAAGAAGCGTGCTGAGCAAACTCTTGTGCAATGAGCGCAAGTCCCCTGGGAAACCTGCACGACGTATATTGAGGAGGTGCTCAAGTTGTGCAAGGCACTGGACCACTGGGTGACAGAAGAGGACAAGGTTGGCCATCTAAAAGGGATCGCGGAGGACGTTCGCCAGTTTCTCATCGCAAAAGAAAGTTTGGAGCGTGTAAGTGGCGTTGTCAAGCACTGCCATACGTTTGAAGCGCTGAAAGCGCGGCGAATTACACCAAAGTTCGGCTGCCTGCCCAACGTCACTAATGTCGCCAGTGTCGACGTGCATCCAACCCCGTCGGATCTGGCGTATATGATTCGCCAAGTAGTGTGCAAAGAGCTCGACCTATGCGAGACGGCTTCTCGGTCAGCACCTAATGTCCGAGAACTCTTTCCTCCCTGCGATTTAAACGCTACGACTATCAACGCTGCCTCCCTTGATGCCTATAACAATACGCCTCGTCTTTGGGGGCCAAGCGAAACTATGCGTCTGTACTACCCATTGGATGACAAATACGCACGCAGACCACCGACCGGTTATCCAGCATGAAACGGCCAGGCCAAACATTCTTCTGCTGACCTCAGCGCACCCCGAGAGCGTCCCATATGCTTTCTTTGTGGCATCCGTGGTCATGTCGCCCGATTCTGCCCCGATCGCCATCGCACGGCAGCGCCGTCCTATGGGCGACCACGCACTTTCTACGCGCGCAGCAATCAGCACGTTGACAAGACACTCCGGCCTTCAGACTCTGACCGCAGGCCAAACCATCGAGGGAATCACCGCAGTGACTCACCGGCGTCGTGCGGAGCTTGACGCCACCACCTTTACCCTACCGAAAATCACCATCTCCTCGATGACGTCCCACTTCACCGCCGCCGGGAAGCTAGGCGGCACGACCGATGGAGGTGAGGTCGCCAGTCATCTTCTGCTACCCGCCGCTACGCCTCCCCCAGTGACTATGCGTCACAACTAGATTTGTGTTTCTGTGGACAATGTCACGACGTCAGCTTTAGTGGACACAGGAGCAAGTGTCTCCGTTATGAGCATGGATTTCAAAGCCCAATTAGGTCATAAGGTGATGTTCGAATGAAACAATGCGAGCACATTTCGTGCTATGAATGGAGAATTACTACGACCTCTTGGTCTGTGTACCGCGATCTTCTATTTCTCTAATAACGCCTATCAAGCCGAATTCACAGTGCTCGCTAAATCAACGCATAATATGATTCTGCGTCTAGATTTCTTGCAACATTGTCGTGCCACTCTTGACCGTGGCACCGGCGAGCTTTTCGTCTCTTCTTTTGTTGCCGACCAACCTGCTGCTTGTTCCCACACACTCACCTCTGTAAAGATTCTGTCGTACCACCCCGTTCGTTATCCAGCGTTCAGGTTACTATTGCTAGTGCCGACAACGATGTATTCGACGCTGTTGTTGAGCCGATGCCATCAATCTTCGCAATAAAGGGTGTGCTCGTGCCTCGCTGTACTGTCTCTGTGGCCTATAGCACAAGCACATTGTGGGTATCAAATACGTCTAACCAGTCTGTTGTGCTTATAAGTGGTATGCGACTTGCCTCGTTTGACGCGGATAAGAGCCTTAATATCGACGCCTTAAGAAGTCACGCCTCGAATAAATCCCAGGCGCTTGAGAGTATCCCTCGTGTCTCCTAAAACTCTTTGCCGTTGTTGAACATGATTAGCAAGGCACTACCCTCTGAGAAGCGTCAAACCCTGGTCAGCGTCCTTAGCAGGCGTGCTTCATTGTTTGATTTCACCCAGGACGCTACCAAAGTTCGTGTTTCCAATACGCGGGCTCGCCACAGGATTGACACGGGGTCCAGACATCCCATAAGGCAGAAACCATACCGTGTGTCTGCATCGGAGCGTAAAGTGATCGCCGAACAGGTGGAAGACATGTTGGCTAAGGGCGAGATGCAAGACTCTTCTAGCCACTGGGATGCATTGGTCATCCTCGTGAAGAAAAAAACGGTCCTGTAGGTTTTGCGTCGACTACAGGCGTCTAACTTTGGTGACGAAAAAGGGTGTGTATCCGCTTCCCCGCATAGACGATGTTATCGACTGTTTTCATTCGGCATCTTACTTCTCATCTGTGGACCTCCGATCGGGCTATTTGTACGTATGCATTTCGCTGACAAAGAGAAAACCGCTGTCACGCCAGATGGCTTGTTTGAATTCAATGTCATGCCGTTTGGTTTGTGCAACGCCCCTGCGACATTCAAAAGGTTTATGAACACGGTGCTGTGTGGTCTCAAATGGCATATTTCTTTATTTTACACCGACGACATCGTCATTTTTGGACGTACTTTACCTGAACACAACCATCGACTTGACGCTGTTTTAACATGCCTTGAACAAGCTGCCCTTACCCTGAACTCCAAGAAATGTCACTTCGGTCAGCGAGAAGCACTTGTACTTGGTCATCTTGTAGACAAGCATGGTGTGCGCCCAGACCCTCAGAAAGTTGCTGCAGTTACCTGTTTCAAACAACTGCAATCACAACGTGAACTAAAAAGTTTTCCGGGTCTCTGTTCCTACTTCCGCCAATTTGTGCCCTAGTTTGCTGAGACTGCCTACCCATTGACTTCACTGCTTTGCAAAGATAAAGATTTCATCTGGACAGCAAAGTGTGATGCCTCGTTTTGTTAACTTAAATTCCTTCTCACGTCTGGACCCATATTGCATCATTTCGACCCGTCTGCACGACAGAAGCGCACACTGACGTGAGTGGCATTGGTCTCGGCACCGTGCTCATCCAGCGCATCGATGACGCCGAGCATGTCATCGCCTACGCCAGTCGTTCATTGAGCAAGGCCGAGAAGAATTACACCGTTACTGAACAAGAGTGTCTCGCTGTGGTTTTTGCTGTGCATAAGTTCTGCCCATATCTCTACGGGCGGCAGTTTACGATCGTGACTGACCACCATTCACAATGCTGGTTAGTTGGTCTGCGTGACCCTTCTGGTCACCTCGCGCGATGGACGCTACGTTTGCAGGAATATACCTTTACAATATGCTACAAGAGTGGCCGCCATCATGCAGACGCCGACTGTCTCTTAAGGCTTCCCCTACCAACCACTCTATGTGAAGCCGACAATTTTTACTATTTTCTAGGTGCCATCGACGATACTGCTTTTCCTGACCTCGCCAAGTTCAGGGAAGAACAGCGCAACGACCACAGCTTGGATTATCTCTTTGACTCAGTCGCTGAATTGATAGGTAGCCATGGCTTTATCGTCCGAGATGGCTTTTTACAAAAAATTACGTGGTTCATGGTGCCCGCCTTCTTTTAGTGGTTTCCAAGATCTTGAGAACACACGTACTCTATGCTTTGCACGACGACGCATCAGCGGGGCACCTGGAGTTCGACAAAATGTACCACCGCCTGCTGGCTTGATTCTACTGGCCTACCATGCGATGCAATACAGAAAAGTATGTGGCCAGTTGTGATAAATGCCAGCAATTCAAGTGACCAAATACTACCCCGGTTGGTCCCCTCCACCCCTTGATGTCTCCCTCGTCTCCTTTCGAAATGATTGGAGTCGATTTTCTCGGTCCGTTTCCGTGCTCATTGAACAACAACCATTGGATCATAGTCTGCGTTGACCGCATGACACGTTATGTGGAAATTAAAGCTCTACCAACAGCCACGGCCATCGATATAATGAGGTTCTTCCTCCCTTCTGTGATACTGCGCCATGGACGGCCTCAGATTATTCTGAGTGATCATGATCGACAACTCATAGCCGATGTTGTAGAAGAACTCTTGCGTCTCTGTGCTTCCCAGTTTCTCCACTCGACCCCCTATCACCCGCAGACAAATGGCCTCGTCGAGCGAACCAACAGAACACTTACCAACATGCTTTCGATGTACGTTGAACCAAGGCACAAAAACTGGCATGACATCTTGCCATTCATAACCTACGCTTATGACACGGCAAAGCATGAAACGTCTGGCTACAGTCCATTCTATCTTCTTTATGTCAGACCACCCCACCACTTTCTTGACACCATTCTGCCCTTTCATGTGCATGAGGACTCTTCCATTGCCCAGACTCATTGCCGCGCAGAGAAAGCATGTCGCCTAGCTCAGC
This sequence comes from Rhipicephalus microplus, assembly GCF_013339725.1. Taxonomy (NCBI): domain Eukaryota; kingdom Metazoa; phylum Arthropoda; class Arachnida; order Ixodida; family Ixodidae; genus Rhipicephalus; species Rhipicephalus microplus. Next base: position 115,630,890 of record NC_051168.1, on the reverse strand, counting down.
TCCGTATTTTGGCAACCTAAGACCGCTCCAAGTTCGCCTATTATTCACAGCACCAGAACGTGTCGTACGAAAAAAGGGAAAAAGTATAGCTATGGACACCCTTTCGCAAGCGTGGTCTGTACCAGAAGTTCCTCGCTCGTTACACTGGTCCTTTTGTCATCGTCGATCGCCTAAGTGATGGTGATGTGTCATAATCAATCGCTCGTCTCGTATCTCGCAGCTACCGTTCTAGGAAGACGCAGCTTGTTCACGTCGCCCACCTAAAGCGCTTTCATCCTCGTGACTGATGCTCGCCTACGGGGTTTCGTCTGGGAAAGGGGGGGGGGGGGTATTACGCTGAAGCGGCAACGTGTGAAGCGAAGAAGAGGAGAACGAAGTGGTCTGTTTTCGGAGCAGCTCGGTGTCGGCGCGGCTACACCTCGCCATTCGCTCTTGAATAGATACTCTCCATCGTAACAATATATTTAAACAATAAGGCTCACTGGTAGCGTGCATGTGGGCTCTTGTTCTTGGCGTATCAATGACCAGCTTAATCTGGTCACTGTTAGAGTTCTATGAACTCCATTTACAGATTCACCTGATACAAATGTGTAGTAGCGCTTACTTCACGATAATAAATCCAGACATGCCTTCCTTGAATTCTGCCCACACATTGCGGCTCATTGTCCGCTCATTATAGTGCCCACATATTAGTTCGAACAATTTCTTAGTCCCATTCGAGTACGAACTACCAAAATATTTACTTTGTCTGTTCTCTGTCTGTGGCGGTTAAACTTCAGTTACAGAAATGAAACAGTGATGTACCCTCTTTACTGGACAGTTTATGTTAAAATATTCCATTAACATAACAGCGTTACACGTCGTGGCTAGCATTGGGGCATTGAAACGATCCTGTTGTAGATACGGGGCACACGAAGGCCGCTGCAATCATTGCATAGCCTCCGTTGTCGAAAAGAGCGCGCGTTTCAGACACAGTGAAGTAACAACTGAGACGCTTATCTGCTCTCATCTGTACCTGTGAGTGCGTTTCGTGACTCATTTGTGCGTGAAAAACAAGGGGCACGTTTTGATCTGCTCGCCATATTGCGTGTGACCTTCTAATTTGTTGCCATCGCGGTAATTGCTTCACCTTTGCGGCAAAACTGTGACTTTTTGAGAACTTTGACAGTGTCACTTCCAACAAGCACGGGCTCTTGGTACTTTCTTTAGCAGTACTACTGTTGATGCATCTGTCATTTCCTTCCATCATCCTTCGCATTCTCAGAAATGTATGCTCAGTGCTAAAAATAAGTGCTGCAGAATAAGCAGTACTTCGGGCCCGTTTACGTTATATGGGATACTCCATGAAATGTTTGACACCTAGAAAAAAGTAAAGTATGAGCATCCCCCCCCCCCCCGTGCACTGTGCGAAAAATTTGAAGCTTGCGGGTTTTCATTTTATTTAAATTGAGCAATTCACAAAGCTTCAAACAATAATTTGTGTGGCTAATTTTTACTGCTTTAACATACCTTACACTATCTTTGCATTTCTGTTTAAGGCTTTCATTTGTCTGCCAGATATATTGGTGGCACATGGCGTTGTCATTTTGACAACTGTTGAGCTTCTTACGACGCGATGCGAATAGCTTAGAAACCAATAGTCTTTGTTTTGTCCACTTTTCTCAGAAATAAAAAAAACAGCCATGAGAAGGGTAAGACAGAAATGTTTAAGCCAATGTTAGTTCAATAGTGTACTCAACCGTACGTTGCGATGACTTTGGCCCCTGAGTTCACTTTCAGTGATGACATATTCTCCGTCTTGAGGTAGGTTCAGCGATTAACCGTCCAAGCGTAAAGTCATATGAGCAGTTCCTTGGAGGCTGCGGTGTATTGAGAGGGAAAAAAAAAGACCTTGGTTACTGTGTTCGGAGCGTGAATAGATTTGGGGTGTATAACTAAGAATAATGTATATGAGAACACTGCATATAAGAAAGACAGCGTTGACATTACATTGCTGTTTTTGATAATTTGTCACAAAGCTAGTTGTTTGCCCAACTAGAAGGATTGTGTGGTGCATCCAATTGTAATGTGCTTGACTGTAAACTTACGGCAATTCTCGTAGTACATACACAATGTAGTGCATATACACATTTGTACATTTCAATGCACAAATTACTATTACAAATACAAATATCATTGTACAAATGTGTATATGTACTACACGTTCACTTGGCTCTACCAAGCATTGTATTTGTGAGTATATATTTCAGCAAGCTCATTTTGAGCAGTAACACGTAAAACCTACGCTGTGATAATGTTATCTGTGTTATGAAGCTAAGCACTAAAAATATTTACAGCAAATGTGAAAACGAAGTGAACAATCTGAAACATTCAGAAGGTTCGCATCTCATTAGCTAGACAAGTGGAAAAGCCTTGTTCACTGACAAAAACTGTAGTACATGCGAAAAAAGACCATATTTAGGTGCAAAGCAATTTGATTTTCAATCCCTGGCATGCACGCCGCAATATGCATGATTACACCGTTTTCATAAGAAGTCTCGCTGCGATTTGCCGGCATTGATTTTTCACGCCCAAGTCTGAGCAGCCCGACGATGATGAGGCACCACAGCAGACAAGGTCCACAGCCTTTAGAAACATTCGCCTTGGGGTAGCGGCACGTTACGTCTTATACAGAAACTTGCAATGATATGTTAAAGCTGGCAAAAAAGGAAGCTTCGTAATGCCTGCCGTGGTACAATTTGAACAAGTTAACCAACCCAAACGCAATCGACTGCCAATGATTGCTGCTTCTCGAGCGTCAGAATAATCTCAATACTTGAACTCAAAGAGTCACCACTTTTGCAACAATAGTAGAAGTAATAAAAAAAAGATCCCCTAAAATGACCCGGTAACTACGCATCCAACAATCTTTTCAAACATCCTGAAATGACAATTTTAGTTCCTTTGAGCCCCTCTAACAGCGAAAGAGCAAGCTAACGTATCTGATAACTAAAAGAGAATTGAGTAGCTCCACTATTTGCTCATCTCAATGGAACTCGCTATGATCGACTTTTCTGCCCTCTACGGCCATCGGTCAAACTTGAGAGTTTCGGGGGCCTGGTCAACCTGACCAAGCTCACACGGATAGTAACAGTGGTAGTAGAAGGACGCTTCCCCTCGTTACATCAAAATTCTACCCTTTGAATATTGGTAAACTCAGGTTCATTACAGGCGAAAGAGTTGTCTTGCTATAAAACTTTGTTCCATGGCCAGCACAGTTGCCGCCGTATTGCTATTTGTATTCGGAAAAAGTGCTTTGACGTTTTCTTACTTTTTGCACTACGGTGATTTTGGCATTTAGCCCACTTCGTGGGCGAAATAAAGATGGAAGGCTTCTCCTGCAACAATGCCTTCTCTCAGATGAACTCCTTATATAGTGCTCCGATTGTGAGTACGACTGCCATGAAGGCAATTTTTCTGGCTGAAGTGAAGCAACATATAAAATTAAAGAAGAGAGAGGACGTAGGGCGTGGCAATGGGTGCCATGTATAACGCCAAAAGCTAACACAGCAAATGTACAGGCGATGAAAGTCAACGTTTCGATCATCTTGACAGATATAACTAGCAAATTAGACATGCTTCCTAGCTTGCCGCAGCAAGTCGACGAAGTGAAGCCTTCAGTCAAGCTGATGCATCAAAAATACGATGACATGTTGAGTCATCGAATTACCCAGAAAAAACAACTAACCATCTTGAAGGAAAACGTTGCTGAGATGGAAGAGTATACAATCTCAAGCGATTTGCAGCCACTCAAATCATCTGTAAACGAACTTGAGTGGAGCAAGAGCATGCCCAATCAGGCGGCATAAACTTCCTATACCTTCCATGGGATGCGCACACGCATGATGATACGCTGCGGGTGTCAGGTATCCTGCTGAAATTTTTTTACAAACAAAACATTTATTGTGTTATGTCATTAGTGAGGTCTGCGAATATAGGGACTTTCTTATGCGACTGCACACTCTGCGGAAAACGCGCATGCTATAACGTAATGCAGAAACGACCATTGCTTCAAGCATATATTTCATTCGTATGGTTCTCCATGTAAAGGGCTTTAACAAACAACTTGACCTGAAACCACACTGGCACGTCGTCTTGGTGAGGTGTTCATCTTTAACAACCTTTTAAAGAACATTTCCTCTCTTTCTGCATTTGCTATGTATGTATGTATGTATGTATGTATGTATGTATGCATGTACGTATGTATGTATCTATGTATGTATGTATGTGTGTGTATGTATGTATGTATGTATGTATGTATGTATGTATGTATGTATGTATGTATGTATGTATGTATGTATGTATGTATGTATGTCTTATGAATGCTTGTGCCCTATTTCTGCGACTATAGTCCCTGAGGGAATGCATGATTAAGTAAAAGCAAGTGCTAATATTTCAGTCACACAGTATACTAAATAACATGAACGAAAAAAAAAGATGCGCGGCTTTGTGGCAGACACCAACGTTACTAGAATAAACGCGGTTTGAAAGCTCCGCTGCGAGGTGGGCTGCGTGGCGGTCATGAGAACTAGTGGCGCTGCAATACGATGTTGCTCCAGCGACGCGGGGCGCGCGTTCTGTGATCGGCGTGGCGGCGACGTGCAAGCGGCTACCGCGAATGGTGCGCTGTGTTCCCACGTAACTTCTCGGACATTTTTTAAAGACGATAGTCTTTCTTGGGGACCTTCAACAGAAAAACTTTGGTCTGTCTGTCTGTCTGTACGTTTGTCTGTTTGTCCACCGTTACGGCGAACCGGGTATTCGAAACAGCACCAGCTGATACCCCGAACGGCTGACCCTATCCGCAGCACCCACCTGTGTTGCTCAAGAATCAGCGTTCAAATGTGTATGATTGTCAATTAAAAACCAATTATTGCGCATATCTGAGGCACCCTAGCAACACGTATATGTTCTGCATGTTCGTCTTTTACTAGAAAAGGCATACATAATCAATTCTAAAGACCATAGCGCTTATCACGCTGCGCTGACCATGCAAAGCTAGCACGGAAAGGTGAGTGTTTCCAACGCTTCGCTAAGAAGACACGGTGGTGGCCCCTGCGCGTCGCCTTGCGTTCTACACCTTATCACCTCTGAGACGGGCGCGCACACCCGTCTGAGGGCTACACGCTTTGTTAAAAAAAGAACTGCCAGATGTATCTCATGTCTCACGTGTGACGTGTCTTGGTGCGCTTGTTCGCCTCTGCTGCACGCTCGACGCACTCTAACGAAGCGCCTCCGGAATACCATTCACTGATTTTCTTGCGCAGAACATCAAATAAATGCTTTGTTCACTCTCTCGAAACGCAAGCTTATCATCTTTCGACGACATTCGCAGATTACATGCAGATACGGGGCTAATTTTTCGGCACTGCGTAGTTTCTTGCATAAAAACGCGTTTGTCATGTATGAGGCGAGCGAGGAGGAGCAAATTTACCTACATTCAGGTACGCCGCCGTACGCGGACTAGCTTTGCGTAAGGTTCCGACAGCGGCGACGGCAATGACGACTCCACTTCATGAAACTTGTTCGTTCGTTTGTTTGTTTATTTAATTTTTTTTCTGTGTAAACATGGTTGCACAGTGGCTTGGACTAACATAAAAGCTCCTATAAACAGCTTGAGAACCTCATATATGTAGCCTCTAGTCTGTTTCGCCCAGTGGTGGCAGGCTAGCAGACGAACGATGGTAAGCAGTGTTGCTGCCCAGCCTTGCGCGTTACCCGAGAGAATTCAAATTGTATAGCAAATGCAAATTATTATTATTATTATTATTATTATTATTATTATTATTATTATTATTATTATTATTATTATTATTATTATTATTATTATATGCGGTAGCTGATGTTGGCTATGGCAGAGGTTATGCTGTTGAGTATTATATATTTTGTGTGACAACAATTACAAAACAGTCACAAACACAACAATTACAGAACTTGGAGGACGCTTGAGCATCGGCTTCAAAAGTAGAATGCAATAGCGTAACCGGGCCTTGTGCCAATCACCTTCTCAATTACTAGTCTAGCTTCGGTCAAGGTGTACGCCTCAACCGTGCCGTAAGGGAACAAATGACTGTGCGTGCAACACTGGCCGTTTCAAAGTATTGTAGAATGTCTACTGCAAGTACAGTTGCAAAGTGCACACTGCGCCATAACTGTTCCTTTTGTTAATCAACAAAGGGGCCTTTACGCGTTCGTAAAGCAACACGCGAACATAAGTGAGCGCCCTGTAATGGTTGGGCCTTTCTAACACCTATCGTTGCGCATTTCACAAGTCTAGACACCTGACGCGATCCTATGCTTGTACCACTTAATATTGGGTGGACTGAAAAAATTCCTGCAACTACATAAACAAAAGAAGTGTTAACATAAGGCCTCATTTTTGTCGCTGGACACAATATTATAGAGAACTTCTTCTACATGAAATTCGTATTGTCTTTTTTTGCGCATCAGTTTCGACCATTGGCGTGCCTCTCTGGTATAACACCTGATTTCTACGCAGACAGTCTGGGATAGATTCTCACTAGCACTGAAGTTTTTTTTTTTTTGATTGGCAGGTTTCTTTATTTTTTTTTTTGTCATGAACTAGATAATGTCTTCTCACTGACAACCGGAGGCGCTGACAACAACGCCAACACTGAAATTTCTGTGAAATGAGCTCGTGAAATTATCACGTTCAATTCATATATATGTTTCTTATTCCTTGTATATAAGTATAGGTGAAGGGGCAGTCATTTTTCTACAACCTAATTTGAAAGCATGATGAAAGCACACACTGAAAGGTAGTTCTGACCTCCGACAAAAATAACCCTGGAGTGTGATCAGACGATAGAAACAACTTAAGACTATGTTACTATAAGATAACTTTTATATTAGGTGTAGTAAAGTAAACCGATTGCATGCCATCATTTAGTCTTGATAGGGGTACAAACCAATTATGTTGACCATGCCAGACCTCTGAAGAAATTAGGTGCAATTCAGAAGGTGGTACCAAGCTTTCCATCGCGAAGATAGCTCACTGCCGAACGCAAAGTCCATGACGTTCAGTGCGAAAATAACGGCATCGTTACGCACTACCGTCGTGTATTGCCGGACAAGAAGACTTTATCTCACGTGTAAAGTGCGAACTCGCTCCCGGTGCCCATTCGCGCATGTTCCCAGCAATTACGCCCCATATCTCGAAGCATAAATGTTCATAATAAAAGCGCCATTCCTCCCCCCCCCCTCCTAAACTCATGGCACCCCTCGAACACTCAGTGCCCAGTTTGGCGGAGCCACCAGAAATAAAACAGCAAGACAAAAGGCAGCAAGACACAAACGTATGTGTGGTGGTGTTTTGCCAGTGACCAGGTTTTGTTACATTTCTTACATATTACAGCAATAAATGTTTTTTTTTCATTCGCAGTGTTTTTATTTCTGAACCTAGAACAGGTAACGGTGGCACATGTCAGTGTCACTTCTAGGTGCAGCGAAGTGAGCTGGGAAGTAGCCCACTATGAGTGTACTTCATCGGTGGGTACCGTCGTTAATAAATTGAATAAGTGACAACGTGCGAAGAGGTCCTCTAGCCTCGCGCAGAAGTACTCCTTGAGCAGGCGCGCCCAAAGCAAATAAAAGTTCGCTCGTTCAGATTAAGTGTTTTTAAAAAGGCTGCTGAGATTATCCCTTACACGGCCTTTTTTCTACAATTGAGAAAATTGTCGACAGGCTTTTCACAAAAACCCCCTGATTGATGACCTTTTTTGGATTGTGCTTGAAAAGTCAGAAAGGCTGTCACTGCATCTTTTAATTATGCCGCTCATCATGAGAACGTGAGGGTGATGCTCGTGACTGCTTTTGATTCCTTTTAGCAAGAAAACCAATCAGGAGCTTTCCGAAAAGGTGAAACATGCGAGAAAGGACGTGTAGTTGCTGTCACATTTGGCACACTGCTCTCGATTGGTAGCCGGCACGAAGACTTGTCCGATGAACAGTGTATGTATGTATGTATGTATGTATGTATGTATGTATGTATGTATGTATGTATGTATGTATGTATGTATGTATGTATGTATGTATTTATGTATGTATGTATGTGTATGTATGTATGTATGTATGTATTTATGTACATGTATGTATGTATGTATGTATGTATGTATGTATGTATGTATGTATGTATACGGGTATTGTTTTTTATTTTTCGTAACTAGTAAAAAACGTGAGTACTGTTTTGGAGAGCAATTTTGTATTTCAGTAAGTCTACTTGTCTGAGGCTTTTACAGACTTTTTGGGCCGTTTTTCGTCTAGGCCAGGCGACAGTGGTTAATATGCTAACGGTCGCCATAAACGTTTGACGTTGGAAATGCTCATTCATGTAGAATTTCCCGTACTTGGGGGTTAAACCGAATGCAGACAGCACAATTATAGGCAGGACATCACATCGATTCTTATCAACTTTCAAAGAGCTACACATCCGGGCCATTCTATACAGGAGACCTTGTGCAGACCACAAATGCGATGCGACAATAACGACTGGAAATGCAGGATGAATGGTTAAGTTCGATAGCAGTACAACAGGGAAGCCAGTGCGAGGAACAGCGCAGCGGTCCACCGTGGTACGCCGCCGTAGCACAGGATGCGCCGAGAGTAGTGCAAGATCAGACTGCAGCGACGCTAGTTCTCTCGACGGCCAATCCTCCTCCGCTGGCGGAGATACCGAGCTATGAAACTGATTTTCTTCTGGTAACGTTGGTAGACACCCGCCTCCCACCCAAATGATTCACGTTCTGATCCCCACATGGACCCAGAATGTTTTTAATATTTATTTTATTTGCATCTTCCTCAATTTTTCGGTCACGCCCAATATGACCTTTTCCTCACTACCAAAGACACTGACACAGACGCCGAAATATGTGCGTACCAATCTATTCAACACTGAATATTCAAAAGTGCAATTGAGGCTTATGAGAAGTTTATGCAAATGTGTAAGGAAATATACTATGCCTGTTTTCCGGTAAAACTTTTAAAGCAGACAAAAAACAATTCGGAAAGCATGGATAGTTAAGCGCTTCCTTAGCCTTGTTACGACCGTCATCATTATTGAAGTTTATCGGCCTTTGTGAACGGGACGAAAATATTTCGACGCATTCAAAGCAAAAGTGTGCGGTCAAGACGGGTTGATTTCCTCTCGGCAAAACCTGAACGAGGGGTTCGGGACTGGTTCGCGCAAAGAAAACGCACGAGCCAAGAAAAGCCATTGTGAGCTCGACTCAAGAAGGGCCATTGTGTTTGCTGCGAGCAAGGCTTTCGAGGCAGACAAGGAGGCAGCTGGGTCATTTTCCAGCTCACCAAGGACCTGGAAATCTCGGAACCAGCATGGTATTTGCAGTTCAGGCTGAAAGCTAAAGCCAAACTGGTTGTGGCGGCATCTTGCGAGGAGAAGCGGAGCCCCGGATAAGCGCAGCTAAGCCACAGCTTCTAGCAAACAACCAGCATTGGAATGTGGGGTTGAAGGAAAGAAAAGGGCACTATCTGCTGTAGCCCTTGCAAGAGCTCGACGACGAGGGATTAGTTGACTACACCTCCTTCCCCCTTTCTTCATAGGATCGGCCGAATGGAGTGGCATATTTTGACGATATACTGGCACACCACTAAATTGCCCTACTCGAACAGTCAGGCAAGTTTGACACGTGTACTGGCAGCCGGTTTTTTGAACCTCACCCAACTGTCAGAAGAATCTTGAAAACCAATATCATCGGACGTGCACGAAACTTGGTGACGTGTTCCAAAACGTCGGTGCAGTGCGTTTTGTGACCATATTTGGGCATCGTGTAGACTGTGCCTTCTCCGCATGCATTGTGTGGTGTCTTCCTCTCCCTCGTGGGTGGAACACCTAGACCATGGAGCGCCCTATTGGCAGAAGCCACGGACAATGCGCCCTGAGTTGGCAACGAGGCGCTATAGAAGCCGAAGACTTTCATGTATTTCAGGTTCTACAGTTCAACAGTTCTCCTGTACAGTTTTTGACTTTTCGTTTTTCTTCTCAGTTACTAACCATGTAAATAAATTGTTGTTTTTACGAGCGCCTCATCTGACTTGTTCGACGATGGGTCCTATGACGGGGGCCCGCTACCAAACTGAGTCCGCAGGACCCGGAGTCGCAACAACTGGATGGCAGCGGTGGAATAGCGTCAACCCAGGTCGCAACCACTGGATTCAATGGAGAGATGGCGTAAACGCGGGTAGCAACGGCTTGACGCTAGCAGTCAGATGCTACGACCCCATCGACTTCGAGAGGCGGTACGACGACAACGGTCGGATGCTCCGAGCTCATCGACTTGAGAGGCAGCCGAATGGCGCTTCTGGGATGACACAAGGTCATTGACTGCGAGAGGCAACCGGAAGACACTGCTGAAATGCACGACGCTGGAGGCATAACTGCAAGCTGCGTGAGTGCCGACCTTCTGTGTTAAACTTTACCAAGCATTTACTAATGTGTGAGTAAAAGCTGGTAGGAAGAATAGCTTTTTTGGTCATTGTGTACCTGGTGTCAGGCAGGCTTTGAGATAGCTTGATTATGCTATAGTCTGTGGGTGACGGCAAGGTTAACAGTGGCAGAGCTATTTTAGTCATTGGGTTAACAGATAACTTGCGTCGGGCAGATAATTGTGGGATAGCTTGTTTAAGCTATAGTCTGTGGGTGACGGCAAGGTTAATGGTGACAGGGTCGTTTTAGTCATATGGTTAACAGATAACTTGCGTCGGGCAGATAATTGTGACATAGCTTGTTTAAGCTATAGTCTGTGGGTGACGACAAGGTTAACAGTGACAGAACAGGATTCCGTGCAAGAGCTTAAGGAAGCTTTTGCAGACTAAGTAAACAGGTAACTTGAGGCAAGGCAGAAAACTAGGGCGGTCGTGGTTGTCAGGGTTACTTAGCTGCAAGACAGGAATCATTTGTGGAACAGAGAACGGTACTGGAAGCAGTCATGAATCTGGAAGCCCTGCGAAAACCTATGTTGCTAGCAACCGCAAGGAAGATGAACTTAGATGTGTCAGACTCCCCAACAAGAACAGGACTGATCGAGCGGATCGTCGGGGCAGAGTTAGACGATGAGGAACTTTCAGGCTATGTCATGGACATTGAGGAAGCAAATGAAGAAGCCCAGAGAAAAGAGGCAGAGGCAGAAGCCCAGAGAAAAGAGAAAGCAGTCATGAGTCTTAAAGCCCTGAAAAAACCTATGTTGCTAGCGATCGCAAGGAGATGAACCTAGATGTGTCAGACTCCCCAACAAGAACAGGTCCGATCGAGCGGATCGTCGGGACAGGGTTGGATGATGAGCAACTCTCAGGGTATTTCATGGACATTAAGGAAGAAAAGGCAGAAGTCCAGAGAGAAGAGGCCGAAGCCCAGAGAAAAGAGGCAGAGGCTTAGAGAGAAAAGGCAGAAGAAGCCGAAAGAATACGTATACACGAGACTAAAATGCGAGCATCAGACGAAGACATTGCAAGGATGAATCGTATAACTAGGGCACAACATCGAAAGCGTCTTTTGTCGTGTATATGTGCAGTATGTGTAGAGACTGAAAGGTGCAGTGAAGTGGCGAGTATGGTGTAGAGTGAACTCACCAAGAAAGCCGCTGTTTGCGAGGTACCACCCGAGAAAGGTACGCGTCTTTATGAGTGCGACATGCAAAGTGATTCTTCGGCGGAGAGAAAAGAGCAACAGGTCGTTGTTAGTAAAATTGCGCCTAGGGAAAATATGCGACTCTCCGATGGTGCGAATATAGTGCATGTAGAGAGCGGGACGGTGGCTGGTATGCAAACTGTAGCAAGTCCAAAAGGTGTTCCATGTGAGACCGAGACTGGTTCCAGTCGCCCTGGTGGGGTCATTGAACAGAAGGATTAGCTGGAGACCACGCTCGAGCCTCAGCAAGGGAATGACCTTTTGGATGTTGAAAGAAAGGACGACGGAGGTAGTCCTAAATGTAGCGAAGACATAACGTTACTGAAACCCGACAGTACTGCCAGCGAGGGCGAGCTACTGTTGAAAGTATTTCCTACAGATAACGTTGGAAATGCCTCAGAGGGTGAGAAAGTACGTTGCGAGGCTGTCGTCGGTGTACAAACAGGCACAAGTTCAGTGGAGGGTCGTTTCGAGGAAAAGTCTAAATCCAGCATGAACAAAGCTTGTGTGGTGTTAGAGACATGCCTCATGCAGCAGCACGTAAACGATCAGCCGGACGATAAAAACTACCCGGAAATTAAGAAGGACGCAAATTTTCAAGAGTTTAGATCTATGGAGGGCCCAGAGTCCGGTTTTGTGAGGGGTAGCGCAGATAAATTAGCCAGTCATAGCAATAGAGCGGGGAAACCGAAGGGCAAAGGCTGCCAAAAGGGTGGTGCTCAGGCACACCTGAACTGTAGGGTTGCTGATGACGCAACCAGGGAAGTTTGTAACAGCCAAACAAAGGTTGTACGTAAGCGTCACCACAAAAGAAGGAAGCGGAGACGTGCGGCACCACGAAAGGTGGAGGGAGAAGGCACGCTGCAGCGGAAACGGAAGGGTTGGCCATCGGGCAATTCTACAAACCGTACTTTGAGGCGTACGGTCAGGCGAAAGTGGCGAAAGAGAAGTAGCGGAAAGGGACAGGCGTCCCCAAGAAAGAAGACGCGGTTGAAAATAACAGGTTCGAGTCAACAACGATGCCGAGAATTTCTTAAAAGAAAGGTTGTTGGTCCTAAATTCAGTGTGTAACCAATTGACAAAGGACAATGGCGAGTCTTTCATCCGCAATTCAGGAATCTTCGATGTTACGAAGAAAGCCGCTCAAAATCACGATTGAGGCGAGATAGCAAAGTTGGGCTAGAAGCTCGCGCTCATTGTGGCCTGTGGCGATCGCGAAAGCCGCAGAGGATACAACCGCCACGTGCAAGACTGAAAGCGTAAAGGTCAACTGTAAGATTTTCGCAGAATGCGACCCAGAGTTTCTAAAAGAAAATCATTTGAATACTCTTCCAGTTTTGAACATTTGAAGTAAAGTTTTCTTTTGTATGTAAGGTTTGATGAGAAAACAAAGACTGGTTTCGAAAGGTTCGTGCTAAATGCGGTATAACGTTGTTTTTGTAAACATTTACAAACAAACGTGCAGTTAGATCGTATGGAAGCGTAAGTTTGGTCGGGATATGTTACAGTGCTCTATAAGTGCGATTAGAGCTGAGCACCCAAAGGAACCCAGCGCGCTCTTTATCCAAGTGGCTGGCATGATAATGTAACATTAACCAAACAAGACCATTACGCAAGGTTTAGTTCCGTCCCTTTGGTTTTGATAGAATGCTCAGGTATCGTGCGATAGTTTAAGCGGAGCGTTACGCGTTACCGAAAGTCGAGGTTAGAGCAACATTTCGGACAGTTATAGAATGCAGATGAATCTAATCTGAAAGATTTCAGTCTGTCAAGGTGTGTCCTACTAGAGACGTGATGAACGGTAACGTTTGAGCTTGGTTTATAGCGTCCGCTGATAGCTCGCGCGAAGACTTAAGTTTTTTGTTGTGCGTAAATGGAACTAATGCGAGAATTCTTCGTTTTGAGCTTTTCTTTGTTTTGCAAGTGCCCTGTTTAGGTGGTGGAAAAACCTAATTAGGGCAGCTCGGAAAACTAGCTTACTAGATTATCAAGTGAGTTTTATCGAGGTGGAGCATTGTCCTTTCTCGGAGCTACTGCCTTTGTCCTCTAAGAATGGCCGCAAGCTGCATTGAAGCATCGTTTTGCAACAGTATACGTTCGACATACCTTTCAAAAGGAAGGATGCCGCATGGCAACACGGAGTGTTTAGGTCGCTGTACCTGACGCGAACGGCATTCTCGAGAGTTCTGAAATATTTTTTTCCATACTTAGACGAGGACCATTGATTAGGTTTTGTTGTTGTGTTGTTGCGTTTTAAAGTTCGTTGAACACATGGTGAGTACATTGAAGACACCACTATTCAGGGTTTCAGGTTGGGTGTGCTTCCAGTGCTGTTATTCTGTTTCACTCAAACGTAGGGGAGGAATTTAGAATAACCAGTGTACTTCTTTTCATTAGTTTTAAAGGGTAAATATGCCTGGTGGCGTCTGACGGCATTGTCTGGCGCTCACTAGGTGAGTGGTTGTCTTTCATATGCATATGTGATGTGATGTCTGTTGAGCCAAAATGAAGCAGGTGGTCACTACTTCATCAAAGACAGTCTTCACCAGACCAGACGTCAGCGCTGATCTCTCTAAACTGTGGCTACAAACCTCAGCCCATCGAGATCTTTACCCCACCGCGCGAGAGACTGTTACGACCGTCATCATTATTGAAGTTTTCCGGCCTGTGTGAACGGGACGGAAAAATTCCGACGCATTTCAAGCAAGGGTGTGCCGTCAAGGCGGGTTGATTTCCTCTCGGCGAAACCTGAACGAGGAGTTCGGGAGTGGTTCGCGCAAAAGAAACGCACAAACCAAGAAAGGCCACTGTGAGCTCGACTCAAGAACGGCCATTGTGTTTGCTGTGAGCAAGGCTTTCGAGGCAGACAAGGAGGCAGCTGGGTCATTTTCGAGCTCACCGAGGATCTGAAAATCTCGGAACCAGCATGGTATTTGCAGTTCAGGCTGAAAGCTAAAGCCAAACTGGTTGTGGCTGCATCTTGCGAGGAGAAGTGGAGCCCCAGATAAGCACAGCTAAGGCACAGCTTCTTGCAAACAACCAGGAATGGAATGTGGGGTTGAAGGAAAGGAAAGGCCCTATCTGCTGCAGCCCTTGCGGGAGCTCGAGGACGAGGGATTACTTGACTACTCCTCCTTCCCCTTTCTCCACTGGATCGGCTGAATGAGGTGGCATATTTTGACGATATGCTGGCACACCACAACATTGTCCTACCCAAACAGCCATGCAAGTGTGACACGTGTACAGGCAGCCAGTCTTTTGAACCTCACCCAACTGCCAGAAGAATCTCGGAAACGAATATTACCGAACGTGCGCGAAACTTCACTCTAAAAAAATTTACACTCTAAAGGGTGTAAAACGGGTGTACGCATTAAAATCACCTAGATGAACACCCTTTTTACGCCTCATTTTTAAATTTTGAGGTGTTCGTGAATAAAACACCCCCAAAACACCCTATTTACACCGTTATATTTGGGGTGTAATGAACAAGACTACAAATAATTGATTGATATGTGGGGTTTAACGACCCAAAACCACCATACGATTATGAGAGACGCTGTAGGGGAGGGCGCCGGTAATCTCGACCACCTGGGGTTCTTTAACGTGCACCCAAATCTGAGCACACGTGCTTACTAGGCTACAAATGCACGACATTTTCGGGCCGTTTTGCTTATACTGTTTGTATACATAAACCATCTTGATACAAGCAAGGCTCCCACTACTAGGTGCTTGCGAGTCTAGTAATAAATCGAAGCACAAAGTAATGTGAGCGAAACGCAGTTTTCATCGATAAAGCACGCAAACTAGTATAAGATGGAAGATACAATAGGAGCGACGCTTGTTCAATAGAGCAAGGGCCAATTCTCCTGTACCTGTTACTTTTATCTGTGTCATTTGCGTGATTAGTCAACCCTCACAAAGTGCACTGATTTGCCTGAACAAGGTAATGTGGTGCACATTGGTGTAGCCAGGCACAGAACACTCCCCCTTCCCACGTCCCCCATAAGGTCGAAGTTTTTAAAGCTGGAGATAAAACGTCCACCACCTGCAAAAAAAAAAAAAACAACAGCACAGTTGTTTAGCGATAACCACCACGTCAGCTGGCCATCAGGTCCCTTAAAAATGAACATTGACGTCATGTATTTTTAGCAGGCACGTTTTATTTAATTACTGTAGCGAATGTTCCTCTTCATGTGTCCTTAATAGTGCGTCATGGAAATTAGGAAGAGGACACCGACCATAAAGAAAAATGCAGAATAAGGACCTTTCGGTGACCTTCACGCTGCCTTGCTCACAATGACGGGAGCCTTGTGGACTAAATTGCGAACAAAGCTCTCCTCAGGGGAGCCGAAACACATTCTCTCGTTCTCTCTCTCTCTCTCCGTTTTTTTGTGGATCCCCTTCTTTTAATTTATGTAACTTCCCCAGCAGACGTGCTTCGGTCAAAGCCTTAACTTTGGAGGTAGTGAGAAAACAACCTTCATGAAATATTTTCAGCCGTGGTCTTGTTCCAAGGAATGCAAGCTAAGTACAAATGTATTGCTGCAACGTGAAGACAGAAGTAGTAATTGAGAGGTTGAGAAAGTAGCAGCAGGTCAGTATTTTTATTTACTGCGTGCCAGAGCGTTCCTTTTCTTTCTTGTTATTGCTTGCTGCATAAAAGCGTGCAGATGCGCGTATGCGCTGTCATCTTCGTCTTCCTAGCACTACGCACGTGGCAAAATGTTCTCATCGAATAGTGTGATGGCCGATGCATGCAATGTTGCAATGTCTTTACCGAAATGAAAGTGCTGATAAAATATTGCCTGCGTGACCTTGAATGTGCAGTCCCTAAAAACCCATAGAGCTAAGCAGAAAGCATCAGCTTAGCGTTTTTACAAAGTTCACTACGTTAGGTCGATGAAGGTGCGCTAAACATTGCTCCTGAATGTTACAAATGCACGTTCTAGCTAGTAGCTCGTGCTGGCCGCACTGCACCGTCACAAAGTTCACTGCGATTCAGATGCACTGTTAAAGAACGAGTATAACGCAACAGATCGCTGCCGCAAAAAAAAGAAAGCAGCGCTTGCGCTTTCAGCAGAGGGCCGGAGCAAGCGTTAAACCGCATCTAGCCGGTCTGAGAGCGCCACAAGGCGCCATCAAGTCATGGCGCCTAGACAACCTTGACTGCCCGGTATTGCTGCGCGCCGGGCGCACAGCGCGGGAAAGGGGTCGACATCGTCTTACATGTCACTGCGTGCGCTGGCGAAAAACCCTCCCGTGTGTATGCGTGTGGTACGCGTAGCTTCTAGATCGGTAGAGTTTATTAGTCGGTGTTTAGTTTGAAATGTACCTGCGCTCTGCACACTAAACAAAAAATGACCTGAAATAACCTCAAAAACTGGGTAAACCATTTGTCCTCTAGCGCACTACCTTTCCTGGGTTTTTTTTACCACCTACTACCAAGGTAAAAATTTACTCTCGTGCTAACTGAGTTTTTGAACGTAGGGAGAGTAGTAAATATTTACCCCAGTGAGGTTTTCAGCGAGTATAGAGAGAGTAAATTTTTACTACCTTCACAAGGTTTTTGAGGTGATTGCTGGGAGTTATTTCTGGTGGTAAAAAAATAAAAATTGACGGGAGCATTCGGCCAGAGACGACAAATTTATTGAATAGCAGAACTGATTGAATTTATTGAACGGCAGAATTGGTGACACATAGATTCACATACAGACAAACACGCACACACAACAAATGCAGAATAATACACCACTAGAACAGACTGCACGCGTTGCTCAACTACACTTCGACAATCCGGTATATATATAGGCACGACTTTTTGACCGGCCAAGTAGTACCGGTAGGAGAGCTCTTTTTTCCATCGATTAACAACAACGCTTGAAGGCGCAAGCGTAAGCTTCAGGTGGGCTGCAGGGCACTAAATGTCACACCGACCTTTTATTATAAATCTACCCGATCTCACCTTTTTGAGTATCCAATAATTACTTGGCACACCGGGCTGATGGCCCCACGCGTGTTAGCACTGCTGATGCACAAGTCCATAAAATATACCTAATTACACACAAACCATGGTAGCTCAATGATTTTAATTGAGCGACGGTGCACAAACACAGTAGCAGCACGTATTCATCACAACGGGCGTAGAGGAGCGGTGCACGCCTGCACACAAGCTTCTTACCGACGGCGTTCTAGGCCTCTTCGAGGAGCACGGCTATCCGATGAAACACCGCTGGCAATCACAGAACACATATCCTGTGCGAATTTCGTCATCATTTCAGACACAAATGAACGCGTGACCGCTATCTTGCGCAGACGGGGCGGTGTATGCATACTTTCAACGAAAGACCACCATCCGGGCAGGTCCGGGTTTTCTTCGTGCTCACCGGCCGCCGCTTGTTGGTTCCGTCTGCCTCTTATCGGCTTCGTGCTACATGTTTGAGAACAGTTGGTGCATGAGGTGGGCAATTCGGGCAGCACTTTACTCGTGCAGACATCGCCTACTGTGGAACAAAATATATGCGATGCTTCTTTCACCTGCCCCGGCGACACACTCCCACTGGTCACTGGTGGCCGCGGCTCGGTGCCGACGACAGAGTGAAGCATTTTGCTTATTGCTGCTCCAGCAGGCAAGCACGGACGACGACACCAGACTGATTTTGTTACCACTGGCAGATCTGGAGATATCCGCGAACTGGAGATATCCGCGATGTGCAGGTTCGGAGGCGCTCGGAAGAGCACGGTTGCTCGATGATGTAGGAAACACTTGAGATCCATCAGCCCAACCAGACACACAGATACCGAGCTTCTTGCACTGTCTGTCTCCAAAGCCACCGCCGAGCAAAAGCAACAATTTGCGAAAATATGCAGGACAACTTTCCACAGCAGGTTTTCTTTCTTTTTTTTCTCTTTTGAGAGCCCCCCCCCCCTCCGTCTTTTTCTTTTTTTTTCGTTCAAAGAATGCTGTTCTCGCTTGTTGTGCTTATGCTGCCCCCAGTTCCAGTAAAAGTGCGCTGACTCGAGGTCAGTCCAGAGGCACGGCGACGCAAAAAAAAACAAAAAAAAAAACATCTGTGGGCTTCGCGTACTTTCAGTATTCACTGAGAGCGTCACAAGGGGGGGGGGGGTATGGGGCAAAAGCTGCCGAAGCAGCTGCACCTTGCAGTCACGTGGTAATAAACTCTGAAACGCAGGTTAAAAATCACGTGATAGAAAACTCCCTAAGTGGTAAAACTGGATTTTGACATCCTTTTACTACTTGCCTGAGAGGTGGTGGTAAAACTATGTCATGTACCGTCTTTTACTCCTACGCAAGGTAGTAATTTTAAACGCGAGGGAGTTTTCAGAGGTCATGAGCCGGAAAAACCCCAAACTCGGATAGTTTTTGCTTACAGTGTGTGCTCCACCAGTGTGTTCTGTCAGTGCTGATTATTGCGAAGGTGCACCATCCTGAAGACTGGACCTGTGGATTCATATTGTGGAGCACTCGATGTGAAATAGTGAGTACCACTCTCATGTTGTTTCGTTCAGCGCTTCGTTAACTGCGTGAGCACGAGAATAACGCCTTCAAACAATTTTGTTTTCAACTAGTTGATGGCAAATCAGCATTTGTTTACTTAACGGTAATATTTGTCAGAACTGTTTCACGGGGATGATGGCGAAGTGTGATTGTGGGCGAGTTTTTTGTTTGTTTAGATTGTTTGGAGTACAAAGCAGAGTGAGCGTGCGCCGCTGAGGTTCAGCGAAGAAATTGAACACATATTTGCGGTGCCCTTTTTTGGCAGCCATTTTTATTGGGGCCCGCTCGTGCTGCTCATCAATTTTAGTTTACTAATTAATACATGGGTGGGGACGGCGCCTGTTAGCTCTAAGCATCAACCGTATGTAACACGCATATGGTTGGGTATGTCGGTAGTTCATTTACTTTCTTTTTTTTTCTTATTGCACAAAAAGACCGAGAACTGAAAACAAGGGCGTGGTGTCCATGTCGTTCTTTTTGGTTCTTTTTCGTTTTGTGCGGTAACACTACCGTGATAACTAGGGTTGATGGATCGTGTGACAACACAGCATATTGCTTCGCGTTAGGTGCGCCTCGTGAAGGTTGCCTACTTGCTAATACATTCAATTTCGTTAAATTTGTCTGCAGCGGTATTTTCGTTCACCCACAACGTAGCGTGACACTGCCGACAGCGTGTCTATGTAGCGGATCGAGCACTGAAGCTGGACTTTTGTTTGAACACACCTTTAAACTGTGTGTGTGGTCGAATTGCCTACCTGAACAGCGCAAACGCTTGTTTGAACATAACTGCTAACGTTCGAGCACATTTTATTCAGATTGTTTCCATCATGTGTAACTTTCAAAATATTCTTGTTATTCAGAGTTTTATTGCCATCGCCTCGCTTTGGCGTTTAACTTCACTAAGTACTTCAGATGTTAAAGGTATTTTCGCTATGTGAAGCGTATTATTAGTTTTTTGTTGCACAAAAACACTTTAATGTTATGCATACTGCATAGTATCTAAGCATGTGTTGCAGCCATAATGTAAGACTGGGCAGCATATCTGTCTGGGAACCAAACACGCACAGCCACTGAACAGCCTACGCTGCACCGGGAAGGAGTTATGCTTTCTCACCCTGACAGCATGACTGAAACAAATGGCCCTAATTTAGCAGTATGCAATGGTCATTAAGTGAAGGTAACAGGGTCACTTTATTCGACATTTCCCAGCCAATTTTGCGGCTATGGCAAATGTTTTTGAAAAAAAAAACGTGCTGATTTGATGCACTGAAAACAGTGAACTGCTTGAATATTTCGGAGAGAAAAAAGTTTTTTCGTCACGTGGTTGCCTTTCAAACTTTTCAGACTGCTGTTTCAGTGTTGTTTGCAAAAAAAAATATTTTACAAGTACCGCACCTTTTTTTATACCAATTTAGGTACATGTTAAGTAAAAGGGGTTTATGTAAGGTGTTTGAAACTCAGCCATATTATTACAAAATTTCGGCCACATACGTCTGCAAGAATTCAGCCAAAGTGTGTTATGTTTGCATTTTCTCATTGCTATACTGCACTTTGTATGAATATCTGTGCTGTGACTACTTACCTCACAGACATGGTATTTTGATGAAAAATTATTTTTAGACATCTAAAGCTGTTAACCTCTACGACTAAAGATCACTCATTTCACAGAATTGTCATTTTTGTCCGTATTGAGACGCAATTTGCACCATGCGGTGATCCAATTAAAGATCACCTTTTACCTAAATTAAAAGCAAATAAACAGTTCTTTGTATGTGACAAGTTTCATCATTACAATTTCTATTTCAAGGAATAAAATATGTTTTGAATTTTCCCATCAACGGCAATGGGGAACTTCGAGGCGTCGGCTGCTGTATGACCAACTGGCGAATGGGGAACTTGGAACTTCAAAAGCCATTTAGGGGCAAAACTCTTGAGGCCGTGGGTCGTTCCCTCCTCTGTAGTCCTACTAGTATTATGTAGCCACTTGTTGAGTTGCACAATAGGTAGCGTTAGTGGTTTTCACAGCATATACACGGACAAAATGATGATTCGTGGGGCGAATCGTTCGTCCGTACATTTACGCTTTCGTCCGTTCGTCTGTGCATCCCTCCGTCCGGGCTTCCGTTTGTCGGTCTCTCCGTGAGTCCGTCCGTCTTTCTGTCCGTCCATACTTGCGTCAGACTGTCTGTCCATCCGTTCATGCGGCCGGACGGACGAACGCGATGCCACACTCATCATCATTCACTCCGTGGATATGCTGTGATTTTTTTCTCAAAACATAAATTGCTATGACAAAATTTGGCACATGGAAAGAACTGTTTATTTGCTTCGAGTTAAATACAAAGTCTATGTTAATTCAACCACCACATAATGCAATTGGCGTCTCATTATAGACAAAACAATTATTTTGTGAAATTTGCGATTCTTTCCCGTAAAGTTGACAGCTTGAAAGGTTTAAAATATTTTTTGCTCCAAATATATTTTATGTGGATTAAGTATTCACTCCTCAGATATTCATTCAAAGTGCAGTACTCATATAGAAAAATGCAGATATAACACATTTCGGCAAAATTATTTGAGACGTATGTGGTTGAAAAATGGTAATAATATTACTGAGCTTCAAACACTTTACGCAAGCCCTTCACTTGACTTGTAGACCAAATTTGGCAGGGAAGAAGACATACTTATGAAATAATTTTTTTCACAAACATCCAGACGAGATGGAGGCAGCCACGTGACCAATAAATTATTAATTTCCGAAATATTCTAGCAGTTACCCTTTTTATTGCAGTAAAATCAGCGTGATTTTTTTTTAATACATTTGCGGTGGTCTCTAAAATGGCTGGGACGTCTGATGTGAAATGACCCAATAGCCAATTCTTCCATTATATAATCGTGTCAATGTGAGCCAGTCCAAGAACACTAGTATCATTTATTGTATTGAAAACAATGAGTTTTTAGTATAGACAGAAAGAAACTTGGTCCCGTGACATATTTCAAAATTTTGCAGAATGCCATCATAGTCCTGTTTCTCAGAGTTGCAGTTTTTCTATAATAAAGGCAGATGTTAACATATGGGCTTAAAATTGTTTTTTGCTTCAGCGTTATGTTCGGTTGAACCTTACGCTACAGATTACTGATTGCACAACTGTGGTGTGTGTGTGTGTGTGTGTGTTTGTGTGTGTGTGCGTGCGTGCGTGTGTGTGTGGGGGGGGGGTGTGCGTGTGCGTGCGTGCGTGCGTGCGTGCGTGTGTGTGTGTGTGTGTGTGTGTGTGTGTGTGTGTGTGTGTGTGTGTGTGTGTGTGTGTGTGTGTGTGTGTGTGTGTGTGTGTGTAAGTGCCTTTGCGTCTTTGTCGTTTACGGCCCAGTCTACGTAAACATATATACACTGGTCTCATGCATCTCATTCAACACCATGGCACCTTATTTTATCAGCTGCATGCATGCAGCTGGGTGATTCCACGAGAGATCGACACGGGTGCAAAAGTTGATATTTTAGATTTCATTGAGTATTTTATATTTCGTGCACCTCTCACCAGGTAGCCCGAAAGTGAACTTTGTTTTATGATTAACAGCATAACTTACGAGAAAAAAAATATAACTTACGAGAAAAACTTCACCAACACGGAGGCACCAATTTCGTCACCTGTCATTTTCGAAAATTGCAGATTCTATAAAAAGACAAATATTTTCGTTTAAAGGAAGATATTTTTTACCTGAAATTTATGTCTAACGAAGAATGAATTCATATGGTTTCAAGTTTGTAGACCTTAAGAAAATAGCTTTTAAAAATGTCTAATTTAGCGACAGTTCAAAATACGTTACGTATTTCCCATTTTTCTGCTCCGAAAGCAATGCAAGCAGTGTTTTCAAATTAGACACGTTTTAAGGATGTAGTGTGTTCATTAGGTACATAAATTAATGCTGCCGTAGGGCAAATGTAAATTTTTATATATTGCCTCAAAGTTACAATATTGGCAAAAGTGTACTCCACTGAAATTTGAATAATAAAAAAACCCATCTTCGATTTTTCTGAAAATCTCGTAAATAGACAACCGAAGGCCATCATACAATAACATAGAAAAACATGTTGCATTATTTTTAGCGACAATATTCATGGTACAAATCAGAGCGTTTCGAGAATGCGCTGATAAGTTGAGAAATCTAGAAATCGGAACGGAAAAGCGGCAATAAGCTTCAAACGCGAGTAAACGTGACCGCATTTGGTGAAGAAAGGCGGTTTTAGCAGATAGGAGTAACTATTTTGAACATGGCATTCTACAGTATCTGAACTCACTCTTATACGTAGAGCACTGAGACTTCTAATATGTGGTGCCTCTCCATTACTGAGACACAGATGGAGCTGCTGTGACAGCCTTGTGTTTGCAACACGTTGGGTAAGAGAATTGAATGTTGAATGAGTTCATAAACGATTCATAACAATTTTTTATCATTTGCGGCAAGAAGACTGCCGCATTAGACTGAAAAACACGTTTAGGGCAAGTTGTCATCTGTCGTCTGCTCTACAGATGAATTGCTGTGCGCCGAATCTCAGAGGCAATGCTTTAGATTCTATGGTTCAAAGTAGGGACAAAGATTACGCCTCCCGTAATTTTATCGACAAAAACATTGTGAAATTCATTTTAACGTACTATACTTCAGTTTTGCATTCGCACTGTGGATACTTGCGCACAAGTATAGTTACTTCTATCTGCTAGGAAGAAACGCTAGGAAGAAAAAAATGCAGAAGAAAAGAAAAGGTTTGGCGCGCGGAATCGAACGTTGTACTTTAGGATCGTGAATGCGAGGCGTTTCCACTGAGCCACCGTGAAGTATCTCCTTGGACGTTTAAACTCCAAGCTATTCATATCTACCACTTACCTTTGTTGGCGGTCATCTTCGAGGGGAACTATCGTGTTTCTAGCATTATCACCAAGATGGCGAAGTGAGCGCGCGGCGGCTCTCATCTCTCACGCGTAGTTTAGCCCGTATCGACAATAAGAGGGTGTATGCTCGATCACGCAGCCTTATCTTGTAGTGGGGAGGTCGCACGTCTCGTACGTATTCTGTTGTACTTACCAGGCGCACAAAGGTCACTGCAGTCGTTGCATATCCTGTGTTTGCGAAAAGTACATGCTTTTCAAACAGAGATAAGTAACCACTGAGCCGCTTGCTCGGGTTCATCTGTACCTGTAAGTACGTCTCGTGCGTCATTTGTGCATGAGAAACGCGGGGAACGTTTCGATCTGCTTGCCATTCTGCGCGCGACCTTCCAATGTGTTGCTATCGCGTTCATTGCTTCGTCTTCGCGGCAAAGCTGCGACTTTTTTTCTCTGTGTAGATCACAAGAAGTATTTTTTTCTCTGGTTTTTTTAACTGTTTCCACAATAACCTTGTCAGAAACTGTCACCGTAGTTGTTTACTGTTTTTCCTGCTTTGTTAGCATATATGCTATATATGCCGCGTGCTCCTGTTTGCTATATATGCCGCGTGCTCCTGTTTACATAGCGCTGTAGCCGCTATGTATGAGGTGGCCAGGATCTTCTAAAACTGGTAAATGCAGCTTTCTCACGTGGTCATACTTGCAACCATGTTGCAAAATAGACTCAATCTAGTTGAATATTTAGCCAAGCACTATACGCGATTTAGCCGCATCCTAATAACGCCAAATTACCCACCAGTGAGAGCGCCTGATATTTTGAACTTCGGCGTCCAGTGGATAACACCCCAGTGTGAGACCAAAGAGGACTGGAACTTAGTGCTCAATGCACAGCATCGTGCAATATATGCTTTTCGAATGTCATAGGTATCACTTCATTTTTTTGGTTAGTGCAGTAATTTTCGCCACATTTGTTGCCTGCCGCTTTGTATAATTTATTAACATCTAGATATCTAGTTAATGGCGCTGCGGCACAACCCTCGCTTTAAACCTCATTTACGACACTCTTCTCAGCCCGAAGGTTTCCTCCTTGATTCAAATCCAAACACGTGCGGTTCGTCAGGAGGGAGGCGCCGACTGAGAAAATAGAGGAAAAAGCGAGTTGCATGTGGGGGCTCAAAGTGCCCCACCTGCAACGAGTTGTGAAGAATCTGCCTACTGTTCGGTGTGCAGGTCATAAGAAATTTCGCACGTGCAGCTCTTCTATAGTCTGGCTGTGGTCCAACAAAACAGTAACTACTTTAGTGAGCAGGAAAGTTACGTTGCTACAACATAGCATTCATAATAAAATGAGATATTGTTTCTCAAGTACTTAAGTATTAAACTCGCCATTCAGCTGATGCTCATCACATTTCGCCTTTTTCTCTTTTGCAGGCACGTGTGTTAATAATAGATGCATATAAACAAACGTATCTCAAAACGTTTTTCTTCTTATACCTTTATCCAGAAGCTAGTTAGTCATCTGATGCAGTCCCGCAATCAGATAAATATGCATTAAATTGTATACACCTGAACTCTCCAGGCGCAATTATTTTTGGCATGCAGTCAGCGTGTCACTGACTAATTCAAGGTACGTATCTCACAAAACTACAGCGCTGTATTCGAACCCTCGATGATCCATTCGTTACTCCCGATACATCGTTCAAAGTGCCGCACTATGTGAGACTAAAACTTTGAGGTAATTTAGAAAATAGAACTTCAAAAAGCTGACATGATGGAAATTGATACTTCATAGGATGCGTGGTAAATTTGGGCGCTGTATAGCATGGCCCGTTGAGCCATCTGGGAAGTCAGAATGCGAGAGGTCGTCACAGCACACTAGAGAGAAAAATGGCACTATGCTCTCTTGTAGGCACTGAATTGATCAAAAGCATCTGATTCCCATAGGCAACACTTTCCAAGGCAAAACACTTCGAAAGTGCGCCCGACTAGAAGAATTCCATCTGCCACCCTAGTTCATCTTGTTTCAAGACAGCTTACAAAGCCTTTTTCTCGGTCACTAGAGCAAAAGAAAAGTATTTCGTTTTTGGAGTTTAGTTACAGCAAACGTCAATAGTATCCCAGCTCCTAAGGCTAAATAACAGCCGATGTTTCACCATTTTTTCTATGCACCTGAAAATGCAAACCAGGTTAGTAAACTTTGCTACGCAATAAGATATGGCTAAGCGATTAGGGCTTATTTACGGACGCGATTTCAACAAAGCATTTTATGCGTCTGTCACTAAGAGTTAAGCAAAACAGCATTGAACTTGACACACGCTCACGAAGTCAACTACTTGTCGAGGCTGCACTCATTGGGAAATTCGCAGCATAATGGTGCCAAAGTTTCCGGCAGGTCTTACTGCAGAGAACTTTGTGAGGAGCAGAGAACTTGTGAGGAGGAGAGAACTTTTTGACTGCCGCAAATTTATATACAGCAACGTACGCTAAACCAGTATATCATGCAAACCAGTATAATAACAACTACTGGGCTTGGCACTCATGACCCTACACTTTCTTTAACCTAATCACCCCTACTGTGCTCCATCTGGGCACCTACACCACCCCTACCGTGCTCCAATGGGCATTAACTATTTGGCCACCCCTACAATGCTCCATCTGGGCAAGTACCATACATTGCTACATCCACCAGACGCATGACTATGTCTTGCCACCCACTAATTACAATGAACGGTAAAGTGGGCATATTTTGTCGTCAGTCATGTAATCGAGAAAGTTTCAAATTGAATGGTTAAAACAATGAAATATTACCACGTGCCCAAGCGTCAAGAGTGTTTTGGCGTAAGCACATAAATACTGTAAATAAGGTAATATACACACAAAGAAAAGCTTTTGTGCACCACCATGCATACCGTCTTCATATAATTCACCTTGGTATAGTGTCAAGACAGAACAGGCAACGGCAGGTTTGGTTGCCACTGTTTTTTTTACACCAACGGTAGACGCATGAAAGCGCCCCTTGACAGCAGAGGTTGCCATTTTTGCTGATGATTTCTGGTGCAATATTGCATAAATACAATCCCTAACAGAGTTGAAGCATACGAAAAAACCAAAACTGGCAAGGTGCCAAGCGTGCAGGAATAAGTGCTACAGCTCCGCTAACCTGATGCCTGGTGATGGGTAAAGCATGCAGTATTGTGAGAGATATTTCTTTGATGAGGCACTAATGGCGGCAAGCCTGAAACCGGGAAAGCAAGGAAGAGGGTTCAAGTCTTTTAACGTCATTGGGAAACTGCACCACAATGCAGCTTACCTCAAGGTTGGCATTTTTCCCTGCATTCCCCTCAGTTCCATGCGGCACGTAATGAAAGTTTTTTTTTTTGCTTCACAAACATCGTCGGCTATTTCTTTGGCGCGCTGTTGCCTTCACTTTAGTGGATAACTATGAAGACGTGGAATTAGCTCATTGGGCCGCATACACAGTTTTATAATCAACCGTGACTACATTAACAACCACAGCGGCTACAGAAGCTGGCAAACGTAGTCTCTACGGTGGTTCCCACCTTAAACAAAG
This sequence comes from Rhipicephalus microplus, assembly GCF_013339725.1. NCBI lineage: Eukaryota > Metazoa > Arthropoda > Arachnida > Ixodida > Ixodidae > Rhipicephalus > Rhipicephalus microplus. The sequence continues at coordinate 115,603,220 of NC_051168.1, read as the reverse complement.
TTTGCAGCTGCTTGATTTTAAGTGAAGCCTGTGGTCGCAAGCCTTAGTTTATGATGAAGAAGTGGATATAGTGAGAGTGATAGCTAAGAAAGTAGAGAAAAACTTGTGTAAGGCTTTGAGCTGCAAGAAATAGTACTCTTAAAAGTTGTTCCCAAAGATGTTCGTCCCAGGGAAGCCTGCGAAGCTCTAATATGGGATGTGTAACTCTCCAGCCGTCATATCGCTTTCATACAAGGGTATAATACAGTAAACCATCCCCAAGGTCGTTCATAATAAAGATCAACAACCATTGGACACTCCAGCAAAAATTTGCACACATCCTGCACAGACCAACAGGCAGTTCTAAGGCGCAAAAGAACTAGCACGTTAAAATCCCCGATGAAACATTTATTGGTGGAAAAACCAGGACTGCGAAACGCCAGCAGAACAGGAGCGCGCAGACCGACATGGCACGGTATTCCACAGAAGTCCAACGTGTTTCGAATTACGAGTGTTGCCCCATCTTTCGCGCGGCGTTTTGGGTATAAGGTCATTAAAATGCATGGTGCATACTAGCAAAATTTCAATTCTTAAGGTGTACGAAAGGGGACCACGGAACATAGGTATTCCCAATGCCTGCATTAATATTTTCATGAAGTTTTTTCAAAACGATTTCTTAGAAAAATGGAGAGCACGTGAATTCTATCGCAACTTAATTGTTTGACTGTTGATATCACGGAAAGTTCTTTGTACTCACATTGGCTTTTCCGCGTTTCTATATTGTTATAAATGAAACGATGGAACTGAACCGAATTCTGTCTTTTCCGCTGGCTCTCTGCGCGATGAATGCCTACTGCTCTAGACACATGCATCAGTGTGAATGTTTAAGTGAGCATGAGCAGTTTCACCGGGTGGAATATATACATTCACTGTGGGTAAGCTCAGTTATGGCTTGGTGTACGTACCAACAGACACGCTCAATCTTATGGTTAAGCTTGGTTCTTTGTTCCGTTACGCTCAAGGAGGCGTGCGGCTGATTATTCCTAGTCTCGCCAGCTCGCTCCCTCGTCTCAGTTATGTTCAGACAGAGAATTCTCTCCCTCAGTCTCTCCTACCCACTTTCCGTATCTGCTGACGAACCCCAGCAAGCCACCCCTTCTATATATACGATTCGACGTGGATCATCTACTGTGGTTGCACCGTGGTTTCACCAACTCTACTGAAGTCATCGCAAAGGGCACCAGGAGCAGTGGAGCGTGCTGCTGTGATGGCTAGGCAACAGATAAGCTCACGGTGCGATTACCGGCCACAGCATAACGGCGACAATAGGGTAAAAATACGCCTAGTTTAGCCCACGCTGCAACATTAGGGAGGTGTGCAACATGCGCCTTGCATTTCGTGGCGCTTCACCAGTCTCCAGCTCTTTAATGCAGTTTAGATACGTTCATCTGCAGCGAGATCCATCGGTTTCTTTAGGATGTAAAAAGGAAGCACCCGTCGGAGGAGCAATTACACTCTTGGCGGTGAGGTAGCTCCTTCTGCTGTCCGGCATGTTTGTCAGCCGCATGGTTGGGTGCGTTCTAGCAATTTCAGCTATCCTGAAATACTTGACTGTGAACTTGCCTCTTGACATGAGATACATGAATGAGAATCGAGGCCCAGAGTCTTCTAGTAAATGATTCTATTGCAAAGTAAGTTGTAAATAATTATAAAAGAAAAGCAGTGCGAGTCGCTTGCAATATGTTGACTTTGTGGGCCTTTTCTACTGTCAGATACGGTTCCATCGTCGAGGATTCTTTTTTTTGACAACCTAACTGCCAGATACACAATTGCTGCTACGATTCAGTCTCCTATACTAAAGCTGTGCTCATCTCTACATCGATAGGCCAAAGAACTCATTATTGCCACGGCAATAAATTAAGCACAAGCAATTGCGCAGCAAACAGCGGAACATCTACGATGCGTCTCTCATTGCATATGCTAAAATCAGTATGGAGGGCTGGGTAGAAACCGGAAGTATTTCGGAATACAAATATCAAAATTCGCAGTTTTTAAGCCTAAAATTCAGATACTTAGATTTTTAGATGACGTAACAGGATAGTTCAGAGATACTTTTGCAAAAAGGCAAAAAAAGTGTTTCAGAATACAGGCACAGCAGTACAGATACTGAAATACGTTTCTCCATGTCAGGGATAGTCATACTTTGTGCAGAAATTTATGTGCAACATATTATTTGAAATGCGTAGCGCATTGAATCTCGCATTGAAATTTATTCGTTATAATATTACTATACTCTGAGTGCTACTAAGCCATTGCGAAGGAGACTTCCACTGCACATAATTGCTAATTCCGACATATTTACTGATATCAGTAGCAATAAAATACTACTCTGTATGAGAGCAAGAGTAACAGGCATTGTACACCGAACTCAGGATACTTGGCGGCAGTGTTATTAGCTACGCTCGAAGTATCATAGTTATAGCGAAGTGCTTGAACTTTACACAAACGAATCTAGAAAATGTATATTTTTATTTAACATAAGTCTGTTTTGTCGAAACGTCTGGCGCGTCATTTGCAATTGCAGCAGTACAGCTTATCAAATAAGCCGTGATCTAGACATGTTCGGCATCAACATTAGACTTGTGAATGAGAAACATCGCTCTACCACTGCAGAGGAGCACAAATTTGTGTTATAGCGCATACAGTTCACACCGATTCGGTGAGAACAGTAAGCGTAGTGGCAAACAATGACTGAAATGCGGAGGGGGTGTGCCGGAGGGAGACCACCATTTTAATGCATGTACGTTACCCGTTACAGTTCCGAAATTGTAACGAGTACGTTACTGAGTTACCTAAAAAACTCAGCAGATCGCACGTACCTGATAATCAACGTTATTCGAAGCATGCACAGGGATGGTGATGGTGTTGCAATTTTTATATTTAGCGATACGTCATAAAATGATGCTAAATATGTGCACAAATGTTGCACGCTTATATATATGAAGAATGGCAGATGTTTATAACCAGTTTTTTGGATTTGCGCAATGAAGCCAACTGAAAAATGCGTATTACCAACACTAGAAGCTGATATGAAGCGCTGATGCTCGCGAAGATGCTGGTACTGGATTGTGCTACTTGAATCAACTTCAGCGCATGGCACCAAACCACGATTCACGTTAACCCGCCGTGACGGCTGTATCAAAAGAGAACATATGTAAGTTTTGTAAAATTTGGTAAACAGCATTGCAACCACATTGATGTTTCTAAAAAATTCGCGTCAGTTTGAAAAGTAGTTCCGAGACCTGGCGTAGCTCTGTGCTAGAATGGCTTGACTGCCACGCAGAAAGCTTGTGTTCGATTCCTGTTGGGACACTCAAATTTATTATTTGCATTTGTGGGGTGCCACCACTGCCTAAATGTCATGTTTTTCTTAACACTGATTTTTTTTGTGCCATCGTTTGGTCGACGCCACCGATGTCGGGTATTACTTAACGCTCACACGTGAATATTGTCTTTGTGTGTTCTCATCATTCCTGGGTATATCCTAAGTATCAATCACCTGTGGTACATAACCGCATACCAGCGGGACGTACCCGCCCATGGTATGTGCCTCTGTCTGGCGGAACGTCTTTGACGACATACGCGAGAGAATTGCGATATTGTTCATGTCTTGACCAGCGCTTCATATTCTTCAAACCATCTTCCCCTACCATGCTAATTTTCATTCACGCCGAGTTAAAGGGGTGACTACGAGAGCACCCAAACGTAAGCGGATAGATAGATAGATAGATAGATAGATAGATAGATATTTGCTGGTTGCTTTACATGTAATCAGTTCTTCAAGTTCCAGGTACATACCAATATGTTTATTAAACTGCATAATTTCTACAGGGCTAACAACCATGCTTTCATTTGTGTACTAGCGCTACCATGTGATTACTTGGCAGTGTATCCAGCAGCTGCGTGGTACTGAAATATAAAATTTATAGAGGTGAAAAGGCTGTTTTCCAGCGTTAAAATTTTTATACATGTGTCACAAAAAAAGCAGCTGCAACTGTAGCCTGGCGCCAGCTATTGTGCATTCACTATAAACGGCGAACAATGGGCAAACAACGGTGTGTTAGGAGTAAGAGGCATAAAGATGTATTTTACGCATTATGAAACACCACCTTCATCCAGACGTGGAAAAACAAAATGCCGTAAGTTCTCTTTCAGAATGTGAGCAACAAGGCTACTTGATTGTCAGTATTCTCAAGAAACTCTGCTTTGCATGGCAATCTAAAGGTAGAATGGCGCAAAAGTGTCGCTGCTTTAACATCATTTGCATCGCGCTGCTTTTAACAATGAGTCTGAGCCGATGCGCTGGCCGTTCTCTGAACAGAATGGTAAGTCGTCATGCCACTCAGTCTTTTAAATATGAAGCATCAAAAGAGACTATGATGGGAAGCTATTTCGGTTCTTTTAGGAAAAATGCAAATTATTTTTATACATCCTTGAATATTTCGAACTTTTCGGCAGCAGCTCTTATCAATCCTCTTCTGTGAAGTTTGCCGCACTGCGGTACGCACTCATCATCAGACAAACCAATGAATCTTAAATAAGGCCTACATAAAATGGAAATAAAGCAAGAAAGATGAAACCAAATTTGGGGAAATGAGGACGCGTTGCTTCTTTCATTAGATTTCGTTTTGCTGGTGGTTCTTGCCAGACAGCGGGGATAAAAACGATTTAAATTTGAAAACAATATTCCAAAGGCAGGGGTTATTATTACTGGCTTCACACAACTAGAGAATCAACCGCACATAGACGTCGCCCCACCTATGTGGGTGGCATTGTCAGTACACAAAGTGCATCCAATGAAAAAATACATGTTATTTATATCTTGCCAGGAACATCCCGCAGGGTAGCAGTATTACTGTTATTTGCCATTTGATCACTATGGATAAACCGTGATGCTACAAATTTTCTTGGGCCTCAGCGTTTCTTCCCGTACCAGCACCGGCTCATTATCGTTATCGAACACGGATTTTTAGGGGCGAAGCTCTAAAGGCATGGGCTGTTCGTCCCCTGTTTGTAGCCACCTCTCGTTTAGGTCTTGCAGTGTTCACTAGATAGCGCTACTTTCCCGTGTACGGGAGCTCACTTCTTTTCGAGGCTCGCGCAGGCGCGCTCCAAACCCTCGCCTAAGGAAGAACGACACAACACCGGTGCTTCCGGTGTTGTGTCGCGCGTGTGGCAGTGCGGAGTAAATAATTGCGCACATTGTGCTCGAGTGCGACCAAATAGGCCTCCTGGGGACGGAGCCATTGCACACAGCGCTGGGCTTTGCGGGTGAGGATGGTGTGATTAATCCACAAAGAGTGAAGGAGACGATGCGGCATCTCGAGCGCGGGAAGGCAGTGGTTGTCTCGCAGCGAGCGAAAGCACTGGGTGGCGCAGCGCAGTGACAGTGTAGCAGTGGTTGCGAGCTCAAGCAGAGCGTGACTTTTTGTGCGTTTTTTTTGTCACCGATTTATATGCTAGGGTGTCACTACACCCGCCCGATAAAAAGGGAACATCAAATCATCATCACCATGTAACCATCTCTCGTTTAGTTCTTGCAGCGTTCACTAGATGGCGGCACTTGTCGCTGATGATGAAAAGTTGCAATATGTTATAAACTAGACAGCGGTATTTGTAGTTGATGATGAAAGATGCGAGTTGTTATAAAATAGAGTGACGTCACATATGGCGCGTGGAATTGGTGGAAGGCAGTCGTTCGATTTAGTGCGGTGACGTACGCTAGGGGAGCATTGTAATAAAATCGAGTGGGCAAAATGTACGGAAGATTTATGGTTTACCAGGCTTACCTCCGGATCTTCGCTCACACGTCATCATTCACATCGTGGATATTGCGCACTTTTTTTTCATCAGGCAGTCGTCGAAAAATTCAGGCTTAGCACGTGTTGCATGTGTTCATTTTGCGAGGTCTGTCGTGTGCTTTTTCAGGTGAGCACTACGGCATTGCCGCTTCTCACCAATGTCGCTGGCAGCACAGTTCAGGCAACTGACCTTATACATCACTAAGCCCTGTTCCTCCAGACGGGTGCGGTCTTTAGGCTTTGGGGACACATTTGCGAGTGTGCGCGTGAGTGTAAACACAGTTCCAATATCCTAAGGCCTGTCACCTACCAGTTGTTTGTCGACGATACACGACACTGCATAAAATGATCTCGCGAGGGCAGCACTAATTGAGCCACTTCTTTTGTGTTGAAGGATTTTGTTCGTATTGTGTCAGAAGCAGTGCACAAGACCTTTAGCGCACCGCATTTTCTGCTATGAAAGGCAGGTGCATACTGGCTGTGCGCCTGAGAAAGCAGTCGGAAGTCTCAGAGACAGTTATTTACTTTTTAGTAACGTTGTCCAAGTACTAAACCAGTAATGCACACCTAATTGAAGGCGTCTCTCGTTATCGTATGATGGTTTTGGGACTTTAAATCCCGGATATCAATCAGCATCTAATTAAAGAAATAACCTGCCGCAGGTACGCGTGGAACGACTGCTTATAATCAGTGTCCCCATAAGGCAGAGTAGATGGATGAATGGATGAAAGTTTTTATTAGGGTCATGAAGGATTCCGCCGCCATTTTATAATGGTAGGATCGCGGGCCGCTTTCACATAGAGACGGGGAGGATCAGCATCGCCTCCGCATCGTGGGCCTTCTCGACAGCCTTAAGTTGTATGAGAACCGAAATAGTGAGCGTTAGGTGGAAGGCATTTTCGGAAAATTCTAGAGATACTAAACAATTGATACTAAAACACAACTATGAAAAAAAGCACTAATGCACTTTTGTTTAACTGACCTAACCACACATAATAAATGCAAAGAGGCGATAGCTGTTAGATAGTTTTGAAATTACAAGTTCAGAACAGGGCGGCATTCTATCAAGCATTCTTTATATTAATTGACCTTACTACAGTCACAACAATATTATAACTCAGAAACCTTAGCGATAGGTATGAATTCTTACGTAGCACTGGCTTTATTTGTGGTGCTGAAGGCTTAAGCATTCATTTCCGCGCTAAGTTCACATATTGCGCTCTCTTTGTTTTTTATGCAAAGTATTTCTCAACGAAATTCGGCGACTTTGACCGTGTCTGTCTGTCTGTCTATCTAGCCGCCGAGGTCATTTAGCTCTCCTGGTCTTTTCTATGATGAGATCTATACCAAAATAAGTATGGCATAACATGACTGTATGACAAGCATAATTGACTAGTCATAACATGAAACTCACAACATGTATTTCATGAATGTCACAATCTACATGTCAAGGTCTTGCTGCTGTTGCGGTTGTTTTGTTTACATTACATATTGCAAAAGCGGTATGGTATGGCCTGACAGCATGGCGAACATTAGTGATTGGGCCAAACGTGTATATCATGACGAGCGTGTCATGTAAGTCGCGACTACACCCAACTCTCATGGCTCGCTCGCAGTCATTTCGCTGGCTTCACTTATATCGAAATTGGTATCACGTGACGTGAATGAATGAAAAAGGTATATGACTGGTGCAAACAAGATAATCATGGCCAGCATGTCGTGTAAAAACATTAATACGTACTGCGCTCATGATGCGCTAGCGGTCGTTTCGCCAGCTTCTCACATATCAAATTTGGTATTACGTTATGTGAATGGATGACGAAGGCATATGACTTGTTAAATCATGATAATCAAGGCATGCATATCATGTAGGAACATGACTACATGCCACGCTCGTTATGCGCTCAGAGCCATTTGGGTAGCTTCGCATATACTAACTCTAGTGTTACGTGACGTGAAATAATTACGAAGGTATATGAGTGGTGAAAGCGTGATAATCATGATATTATTGGCATGTAAGAAGATAAATACATACCACGCTCCTCATGAGCTCACGACCATTTCGCCAGCTTTGCATAGACCTAATTCGGTACTACGTGACGTGATTGGATGATGAAGGCAAATCACATGTTCAAACATCCTGATCAATATATGCGTTCCATGTAAAGCCTGAGATGCTACGCTTATAGCACGCTCGCGGCCGTTCCGCTAGCTTCACATGTACTAAATTTGGTATTAGGTGACGTGAATATACGACAAAAGTAAATGATACGTCCAAACATGATAATCATGACATTCGTGTCAAGTAAAGCATGACTACGTGCCATGGTTATAGCTTGCTGATGGTCGTTTCGCTAGCTTCAAATATACCAATCTTGGTATTACGTGCCATGAATGGACGACAAAGGTAAACGAACTTCTAAGCATATGATAGTCATAACAAGCTTTCCATATAAAACATGCTAGGATAGCATGCTCTTGATGCGCTCGCGGCCGTTTCGCTAGCTTCACATATGACAATTAGGGTATTACGTGGGGTGAATGGACGACGAAGGTACATCACATGTCCAAACTTGAATCAATATATGCCTGTACTACATGCGACGCTCATAGTGCGCTCGCGGCATTTTCGCTAGCTTCACATATACCAATTTGTTATTACGGGACGTCGATTGATGACGAACACAAATGCCAGGTGCTGATTTTAAAGAGACATAGCAACCTTCCTCACTCCTGCTTTGCATATCATCAATTCCCACTGCACGTGGCACCTGCCAATTATTTTTTTAAGGATTTGCAACTGCCACATAATATAGTTGTACGTACTTCACATTCAATATTTTAGACGGTAAAGTGTCTCGCAAAACTTCTTAGTATTGATTCAGACAAGGTATTTTATTATTGCTGTGAGGAAAATTGGCACACTTTTATATTCATGCGCATATTTGATGGCACAAGTGAGTAACTAAAGCAGTGATTGCCCAGAACGCGGTAACATCCTTATCAGAAAATCAGAGCAAGTCACAAATCCAGTACAAGACGCTACTTCTTCAGTTATTCAGAAACAGTTGCCTGTCATCGGCGGCAGGCAGAAATATTCCAGGCACAATGCATGAACGCTGCATTGACGGTAATTTGTGTATATGAAAGTAAGTACTCTAAAACAACAAAGCGAATGCAATGACGTTTTTTTCTGCTACACTACTCGTACTTCCACCTTAGAGTGGGCACCCTATCAGTAAAATAGCCATGACTCACTGCTACCGTCCGAGCCCTCTTCAGCAATAAAAAAAAGTCAACATTTACGCTCTGTGGCATACTTATATTATATTTCGCTTTTTGCCTACAAACAACTCTCCCTAATGATGTCTTAGTCGACTCATAAAACTTGAACTGAGATGCAGTACGAAGAGAATATGTTTGACGTAGGTTTCTGATCGCCCGTTGTAAGTTTGGGCACGTAAGTTGAGCAAAAAAGATGAAAAATCATGGGATATGTATGAAGTGAAGGATAATGAGTAAGGCGAAGCACCCGTAAGCCCGTCCGTAAGCCCGTTGTGCTTCCATCCATCCGTTCGTTCTTGCTTCTGTCCGTCTGCGCGACCATCCGTACGTCCATCTATGCGTTTGTCTGTCTGTCCACGCGTCTGTCCATCTGTCCGTTCGTCATGTAGTCTTTCTGTCCAACCATCCATGCGTCCATCTAGTGAACACTCAGAGTACTGCCATCCCGCATTTCGCATCACCTGTGGCATATACCTGCTCCGTGCGTCCATACATTCATCCGTCCGTCGAATAGTCTGTCTGTCCCTCCATTCATGCGTTCGTTCGTGCGTCCATCTATTTATTATTCCAAGTACTGCCATCTCCCATCTCGCATGAGTCATGAGGCAGGCAGTGGCAATTACCTACTCTAGAGCGGGTAAGTGCCACTGGTGGCTACATACACCAGCGGAAGATGAACAAACCCATGGGTTAAGGAGCTTTGCCCCCAAAACTAATTATTGCATATACACGGTGCCAGCTGAGCACTTTTTTATTGGGCAGTGCTAATTTGAAAAACGTTAACCAGTATGCGCTTTAATACTTTAACCTTGCCTTGATACCTGAGTTGGAAAGAAATTTAAAAAAAGATACACTCAAATTGCCTTACATTGTAGTAATACGCAAAATAAACTTAAGTCGTATGTTCTAATTAATTGCAGATTCGCAGTGTCGGCCAGCCATGCCATGCAAGAGCACCGTGCATAAATTGGGCGTGCTGTCGAAAATATGGCCGTGAATCAGCGTGTTACCCTAGAGCCCGAAGAGGAAATCGCTGCTCAATTGTTCACTTCAATGGAACATACCACAAGCATTGCCCGTGTGCGCCTGGGCATGGTAATAATTTCACAGCGAATGTTGTTTTAGATAAGAACAGTTTTCGCTGCCGAAGTTGTCTGCTATTAACAAAATTGGTGTTGGCAACAACTATCGCATGGAATCACAAAAAACTAAAGAAGGGGCTAATATTTTTTATGCCAACAGCATCGAACATGTGCCCTCTTGGTGCAAGCTTCACATTGTACCAAGAGTGAGGCCGATGCATGAAACTTCTTCGCAATAAGGCACTCTTTATAACATAGCTTGTTCGAAGAGTTTAAAAACAACCTGACGTCACAAAATGCGAATTCTGTAGCGAATAGATCGCTGAATGCTTCCAACCTCCTGCATATGGCTCAGCCAAAGTCTTCAATATCAGCGTTCACAGATTGCACAAAGTGCACATAATACCATTTAGGTGTGTCGCTGGTACCCCATTTCTCTAAAAACGAAAAATATTACCATATTAGATGCTGTCGTACTTCACAAAATTATGAAGATTCATAGCATAATGGACACTTTTCTAGTGTACTTTGAGTTGGTGCCAAGGAAGTCCGCAAGGCCCCTATGATATATTTACTCAGGCCCGCAATACAGTTCGAGCTACCTCCCACCACGCTCTCCACTCTCTCTCAAGGTAATGAATGTCACATTGCGTGGTGGTAGTGAAACTAACCATTACGCGTCATACAACGCGAATAGCGTTAGCTAGAGATTTTTTCCCAACTTCCAAGCTCTTAAAAATTCTCCGTCAGAATTCTTCATTGCCATAAGCAACCGCAATGATAACGTGCACAAAATGTCTTGCAGAGCTGTAGTGGCCCGGTAACCCATTCTTCCACAGAATGGACAATATTGGCGTACCTGATGTTTCCTACTTCATCAAAGTTTTGAATTTTCACATAGTGCGTACTTACAAGCCTACTTGTAACAGTAGCCCCAACAGAATTTACCGCTTCCTCTTGAAAGTACGCTCTCCCAGCGCTCGTTGTCAGTGTGCTGCAATTTTGAGCAGGCCTGGCCTTTGCTGTTTATTATTCGACCCATTTCTTTGCGTATTGTAAAAACTTTCGACGTTCTTATGCATCTATCTATCTATCTATCTATCTATCTATCTATCTATCTATCTATCTATCTATCTATCTATCTATCTATCTATCTATCTAGCAACCTACGCCTGGATGCTCTCGTGAGAAACTCCTTAACTTAGAACAGAACGAAATAAGCATGGTAGATTAAAAAGATTTAACAGTTATGAGTGGTTATAACAGGGCTATTGATGATGATGATGATTATGGTCCTTGTTACTGTGTCGCACACCCACAAAGGGGGATTGGCTAAGACCCGGGCGGCAGGATCTTAAGTAAAAGGCTTGTGGTTTTTTGAACACAAAGTATTTTTGGACTGAAAAAAAGTTATATAGAAAGAAAAGCGAGATAATCTCGACAAGTACTGCATGAAATCTCTTCCTTAATCCAAGTGCGGTACATACCCGCGTAACACGGGCTGCGGTAGATGGCTGTGTAGCGCAGGTTTTTGACACTTTATATTGTCACACGTCAGGGGCTCGAACAAACGTACAAGGAGACGCGAACCTCAAAATGTCAGACACGAAGAATGACGTTTGCGGCTGGGGCGGGTTTCTCGTCTTCGTTATCTTCGTTCACTAGCACAGGTACGCACCGAAGACTTGAGTTATTTTTTTTTCAACCGACCAAGACAAATATTCTCACACTTTTATGTTATACACTGCGAGAAAAGAAATGAGCGAGCCAGAACTGTGTTGCCCTTCCTAATTGCTAAGTGACTAGCAGAAATTCTCCGTGCCGGGTACAAGGTTACCAAAATGGCCAGCGGAGATCTGCTTCCTGAGATACGACATAAATATCGATTCGAAAAGCTTCCCTCTCTTACAACAATTGGCGATACATCAATCAGTATTACACTGCATAGGTCCATTAAATTGGCTTGAGGGGAAGTATCAGACGCAAATCTGCTCGACCTGGCTGAAGCTCAACTTCTGGAGGGATGGAGGAGCCAGAACGTAACCAACGTACAGTGGAAAAAAGATGATAGGAGAAAATAGGGAATAATTGATATGTGGGGTTTAACCACCCAAAATCACCATATGATTATGACAGACACCGTAGTGGAGGGCTCCGGAAATTTCGACCACCCGGGGTTCTTGAACTCGCATCCAAATCTGAGCACACGGGCCTACAACATTTCTGCCTCCATCGGAAATGCAGCCGCCACAGCCTGCATTTGAACCCGCGACCTGCAGGACAGCAGCCAAGTACCTTAGCCACTAGGCCACTGTGGCGGGGAAAGAGAAAATAAGGGAACACAAACTAATTACCTAATATTGAACTTTGCTTCAATTTGTCTCCTGGAAACCATCTAAACTGGGAATACAAAGACAACCGTGAGGCCATACAATCTTAATCACCACCGTTCTTTCCGATGTGAGAGATATGGCCATAGCTTGCAAAGCTGCCGTGGTCGGCAAATTTATGCTCTATGTGGAGTCTTGGGTCACGTGTCCGAGAATCGCAATAACCGGCACACTGTGCGAACTGTGATGGAAATTATGCCGCATAATCACGGTCCTGTCCTTCTTAAAAAAAAGAGAAAGAGGTCGTCACATGAAAGGTAAAAGAAAATATCACATTGAAAGAAGCAAGAAGAAAAGTCTCGCCATTTTATGGACCCACATGTACGGAAGCGGCGCGTCAGGGGCTGCGTCACACAAGCCCTCGCCACTCCTTCGGCCTGCGCAGAGCGAGCCACCGGTTCTGTCGCCTGTCCCCAAGGCGGCAGTAGTTAAGTCTAATCCGCCTTCTAGCGAACTGACACTGGGGACTCCGGGGTCTTCAGGCCTTGAGGCCTCCCCTCACCAGCGCGAGGCCAAAACTTCGAACAACCAGGTCCCATGTGCGGGCATCCAGTGCCTTTGAGGAGGGAATAGATACGGTAGCACCCCTGGTGCCGCAATAGTGGCGCGGCTCTTTAGAGTGCGTCAAGACAACTAAAAAGCTAGTAAGGGGGCTTGATGATAGCCCTGTTACTTGATTTCAAACTTTCAGCTTAAACAAGCCACACCCTTAGCGTACACGCAGCACTACTTTACTTTCGCCACGAACACTCAGGTTATGCAGTGGAACGTCGGGGGTCTTCTCAGGAACCTTGACGTCGTTCAAGAAATTTTGCAAAAACACTCACGAAACATGCTGTGGGTACAGAAAACGCACTTAAACCTAAACCCACAGCTTTCTACGCAGTCACAATATTTTCTGAAAGGACTACGATGACGCTCTGGCATCATTCGCAGGTGTAGTTGTTAAAGTTAGCCAAGGAATAGAAGTGAAGATTTATCATTCCAAACGTCTCTTGGGGCAGTGGCTGTCCAAATGGTGCTTGTAAAGAAGCTCGTTACCCTTTGCTTTGTATAGATACGTCCACTTTTTCAACTGCACAAACATGAATTCCAATCTTTGATATATGAACTTCCCGAACCTTTTCTTGTCTTAGGGCCTTTATTTTGCATAGTAGTTTTTGCGAGACTGTCGTTATGACGCACGAGGTCGCTGAGTTCATTTTCCCTTCCGGCGCTTATCTTCTGAATCGCAAAGAGCCTACCTACTACAGTATCGCTAACACTACCTACTCCTTTATGTACGTAAGCATTGCATCTCCGTCGCTTCTACCCTCAATGGAAAGTCCACAATAATCCTTACGGAAGCGGCCATTTTCCAGTAGCTTTGAGTACACTAACATCTTATGAATGTCCTTCACAGGTACCCAAACGACTCACCGAAAAATCTGATTGGGAACAGTTTCAAAAAGATACTCTCCGAACCTGTGGTGGCTTGCGTGAGTTAGGCATCGAAAGCTGCTGTGGACTACTTGACAGCTTTTGAAATTGATGTGTCCACCAAATGTACTCCACAAACAAGTGCAATATCTGGATAACGACAAAACAAAGCATGGAGATTGTTTCGGGAATCTGTGATGGCTGAGAGTCTCACAAATTTTAAAAACATAAAATCCCAGGGCAGGGATACGCGCAGACAAAAAGAAGAGAAAGTTCGCAAATTTTTCATCTAGCATCACTTTGTATACACATAAGGGTAAGGTCTGGAATAGGGTGACAGAGTGGTAGCCAAACGATCATATTTGCTCCATCTGGTGCTCACAAAAGGTGACAGCTTAGAATAACAGGCTAACTACCTAGGATCACACCGAGCTTGACACACTGCTCTCAAAAGTTCCAATAATACAAGGCAAGAATGGAGAAGCAGAAACTAGATACCAAATGTACAACATACGAGGCCTACAGCCAACCTTTCTCCCTAGCTGAACTACAGGCATCTCTAAACTGCTTCAGCACTTCCGCTGCGGGATCCATGTGGTCTACAAAATGTTTAAGTACCTTCCCTCCGAAACGCAAAAAAAACTTACTTTTTCTGTACAATTGCATCTGGTTTTCCGGCGACATACCTTCCACTTGAAAACAGGCTATATTGATTTCTATTTTGAAAGAAAGCTAGGATACATTCTCTGTTAAGAGTTATAGGCCCATAGCACTGACAAGCTGTCCATGAAAGTTTTTCGAAAATATGACAAATTGCCGACTCGTACACTTCCTTGAAACTAACAGCCTACTTGAGCCCTACCAGTGTGGATTTCGAGAAGATAGATCACCATTGACCACCTGGTATGAATCGAGGTACAGATCGGAGACACTTTCCTTCATAAGAAACTTTTTCTGTCGGTCTTTCTCAATATTGTAAGACAGTAGCAGCGTTGGAGGCTCGACGGCGTTTATCAGGCCGAATCGCCTGAACAACCCTTCGAACGAAGACGACGTTTTTCGTGATGATGATTATATACAGATGAAGCAAATGAAGATGAAACGTTCTCAATATTGTGCCTACACTAATTTCCCCCTGGCGCGAAAGCGGCCAATCAGGCCGCTATTTATGACGGTGGTGTACGGCGCACGAATGGTTTTAAGCGCGACAGGTGAACAACCTCCGTACCAGCAAAACGGCCGTCGGAAGGCATGACAACAGGGGTTACTCGATAGTGTACAGGAGACGTCTGCTCGACTAAAGCGTAGGGGCCAATGGAACATGAGGGAAAATTATCACACAAGCTGGGAACCCGCGTTGGGGTCCACAACAGTACTTCGTCTCCAGTATTGAAGTGAACTACGCGGTAGACGCCACCATAGCGAGTCTTCCGCTCTTGTTGGCTTGCTTGTGTATTGAGGTGGGCGTGTTGGCGACAATCGGCCAGGCGAGAGATTAAGTGCTCCCTCGATGACGATGACGAGTTCACAGGGACGTCAAAAAAGGAGATGTCGAGCGGAGATGTTGGTTGACGGCCATAGACGAGAAAGAATAGGGAATCGCCCGTGGTGCGCTGCGTAGCGGTATTGTACGCAAAAGTCACGAATGGCAGAATGATATCCCAGTTGGTGTGGTCGGCGTTGATATACATAGATATCATGGTGGTCAAAGTTGGATGGAAACGCTCCGTGAGGCCATTAGTCTGGGGATGGTAGCTGGATCTCGTCTTATGAATAGTATTACATGCGTGGAGGACTTCTTCGAGTAGTTTCGAGAGAAATGCCTTGCCGCGATTGCTCACTAAGATGCGTGGTGCACCATGTCTTAGAAAGATTGCCTCCAGAAAAAATGTGGCAATGTCCTCTGCTGATCCTGAAGGAAGTGCAGCTGTTTCGGCGTACCTTGTTAAGTGGTCCACTGCTTTGAAAATCCAGCGCTTGCCGCTAGCTGATATTGGTAGCGGTCCGTAGAGGTCAATGCCAATAACATCGAAGGGAGCGTCAGGACATGAAAGAGGTTGTAGAAGACCGGCCGGGGAGGAATTGGGTCGCTTGCGGCGTTGGCATAGCGAGCATGACGCAACATATCGCGCTACGCAGTTGGAAAGGCCAGGCCAGGCAAAACGACTGCGGATGTGTTCACGGGTTTTTTGAAAACCGAGATGACCAGCCTTGGGGTCATCGTGAAACGCCTCCAAAATCTGTGCCCTTAGGGAAGGAGGAGCAACAGAAACCCAGCGCTGTCCTTCGGGGTGGAAGACAAAGCGATAAAAGATTGAGTTTTCAGTCTTGAAGTTCCGCAGCTGTCGATGGGCGCAGGCGTTGGGAGGACAAGAGGAGCCTTGAAGGCGCTGCATTATAGAGTGACAGTAAATGTCGCTGCTCGTTGTCGAAGGTAGAAAGCAAATCGTCAGCGGCGAGTGAATGAACTGACGGAGATACTCTCACGGGTTCACTCACAGTTGGCGACAGGCCAGGAGTGCCTGATGAGGATTGTAAAGGACAGTGGCTAAGGGCATCGGCATCGTTGTGTTTCTTGCCGGATTTGTGGATAACGTCAAACCCGTATTCTTGGCGACAAAGTATCCAGCGACCGAGACGTGCAGACAAATTCTTCAACGTCGACAGCCAGCACAAAGCGTGGTGGTTGGTGACGACAGTAAAGTGGTGGCCGTGAAGATATGGTCGAAACTTCTGAATGGCCCAGACAACGGCGAGACACTCCTGCTCTGTGATGGTGTAGTTTTTCTCTGCTGCTGTGAGGGTGCGACTGGCGTATGCGATCACACGTTCGTCATAACGCTCTGTTCGTGGCAGAAGTACAGCGCCGAGTCCGTGTCCGCTGGCATCAGTATGGAGGAGAGTGGGTGCGGTGTTATCGGTATGACAAATCACTGGCTCAGACGTGAGGGCACGTTTCAAGGTGTCAAAAGACATTTGGCATTCGTCCGACCATACGTATGGCGCTCCCGAAGAAAGGAGTTGGTGATGTGGTGCAGCAATGGTGGCGAAGTCTCGTATAAAGCGCCGGAAGTACGACACAAGGCCAAGAAAGCTTTAGAGCTCTTTGACGCGTTGAGGCACCGGGAAGTGAAGAACGGCGGAAATTTTGTCGGGATCAGACCGGATTCCATCTTTGCTGACGAGATGTCCGAGTACTTTAGTACTTTTGCTAGCAAAGTGGCACTTCTTGGTGTTGAGCTGAAGGCAAGCAGCTGCGAGACACGTCAGAACTTCATCTAGGCGCTGCAAGTGGTGTTCGAATGTTCAAGAAAATATGACGATGTCGTCAAGGTAAAATAAGCATGTTTTCCACTTTAGACCCCGCAATACTGTGTCTATCAGTCGTTCAAACGTTGCTGGTGCATTGCAGAGGCCGAAAGGCATGGCGTTAAATTCGTAAAGTCTGTCGGGTGTGGCAAAGGCAGTTTTTTCCTTGTCATCGCCGTGCATTGGAATTTGCCAACAACCGGAGCGCAGGTCGAGGCTCGAAAAATATTCCGATCCTTGTAAGGATTCTAAGGCATCATCAATGCGAGGGAGGGGATATACGTCTTTTCTGGTAACTTTGTTTAATGCGCAGTAGTCAATGGAAAATCGCACAGAACCGTCTTTTTTTTCTTACGAGAACGACAGGTGACGACCAAGGACTTGAGGAGGGGCGGATGATGTTTTCCTTGAGCATATCAGCAACGTGCTTGTCGATGATCTCCGTTCGCTGGAAGAAACACGGTATGGTCGACGACGGCGAATAGAAGTTCCGTCGGTGTGTATGTGATGAGCCACCGCAGAAGTCTGGCGTAGTGCAGTGGAATGTACGTCGAAAGAAAATTTATGCTTAGAAAACAACGCCAGTAGTTCGTCTGCTTGCGGGGGAGTGAGATCCGTGCTTATGGCATTGACGAGAGCCGTAGTAGGTGGAACATCTTTTGGTATTGAACGTGATTCCACCAGACTGGTATCCGAAGCCACTACAGAGATAGGTTGTGTGTCCACGCTGAAAACTACAACAGTGCCCTTGGTCAGCAGAATCGGCTCGTTGGTGATATTCATTACTGCGAGAAATGCGGTGCCGTTGGAGAAGCGGACAAGACTCGATGAAAGTGCAATCCCTCCGGATAGACAACGGGCTGATCAACTGACTAGGACGTCACCGTGGTCAATGGAGTCAGACATAATCGTGATAACGTGCTCGTGGTTAGGTGGCACAAGAAAGTCATTGGGTGTTCGTAGCCGGTCACGTAATAATGTCGGGGAAATATCATCCGTCTCTCGCATATGTATGAGTCGTTGTCGACAAGAGATGGAAGCAGCAGCATCATAAAGAAAGTCCTATCCTAAAATAAGCATAAAAGCACAAGAAGCCAGCACGGCAAACTGAATATGATGCCGTATCCCATCAATGAAAACTCTAACGGTGCACTGTGCTGATGGCCGTATCTGCGAGTCATTTGCGCGACGTAGGAGAGTGTCAGTATAAGGTGTTGTAACCTTACGTAGATGAGTACACAAATCCGCATGAATAACATAAGTAGCAGCCCCCATGTCCACCAATGCCTGTACTGGTACTCCTTCCGATTACACTAATAACAAGTTGGCTGGGCCCTTTGGAGGTCTTGGTGTTTGTTCGAGCGATGCAGCTTTCCCTCCAAAAACTGCACCACCTAGTTTTCCGAGTGAGAGACAGAAGTAGGTACAACTGGTCTCATAGGAGATGTTGAGGGTCGTAGAGGTGGAGGGTACCGGCGGCGTCCGAGATAGCAGGGGCGAGGGGCAGCGAGTGGAGAAGTCGGAGAGAAGGAACGCGTCGTAGGGCGTCGCTGTTACTGGTTCGGGGATGGCTCCGAATCTCTTTCGTAAACATTTAGCCACGGCGTTCGTCCTGTTGGCGCTTGCGGCAAAATCGCGAAATATGGCCCCGAATGCCACAATAGTAACATATTGAGCGAGGCGAGCGCCAGGGGGCGTAGTGTGCTGGAGCTGCCAAAGGCGCTGGTACTGGCGCTGGGACAGGCGAGTGTGGTGCAAATGCTGCTACGTTGGACTGCGCAGGAACAAGATGCGCGTGCTGAACCAAGGCAGGTTTCATGGCAGCGACTTGCGCATACGTCATGGGTGGTGTTTCGATGGGAGAGCGCCAGCCATGGATGAGAGCTCCTCTTTGATGATATAGCGCAGACCAGCAGATTGAGAGTGAGGCCGAGAAGCGGATGCACATGACAACCCTTGCGCTGGAAGTTCCTCGCGAATCAGAGTGCGAATCAGCTCGCGCAAATCCGCATCCGAGGAAGGCCGTCTGTCGCTGGCGTCTGGGTAGTCTGGGTGCAATCGAATGGCTTGGAGTTCATCAAGACTCTGACATGTCGTGAGGACGTGCTCAACGGTGGTGGGGTTTTTAACATCCAGAGCGTTAAACGCCACATGGCCTATCCCTTTGTTGATGTGGCGAACACGAACAGCTTCTGTCATCGCAGAGTTCACGCGGTGGCAAAGGGCAAGGATGTCTTCAATGTACGAAGTGTACGTCTGCCCGGGAAGTTGGGCACACCCATCGAGCTTTTGTTTCGACACTTCTGAATGGATGTTCGGTTTTCCAAAAATCCTACGGACTTGTTGAGAAAAAGTAGGCCAATCCGGGAAGCTGCTCTCGTGGTTAAAAAACCACGTTTTCGCGACATCGGACAGATAGAAGGCGACGTGATGAACTTTTTGAGGCTCATCCCATTGGGTATAAACACTGGTCATGTCGTATATTTCAGCGATACCTCGACGTCGTCGCGTGGAAGACCACAGAAGAAGGGTGGGTCGCGCTGCCGGGTGTTGACGATCCACGCAGGAACGGTTTGTTGGACAGGGATGCTGGCTGTTCCGGGCAGCGGTTCTTCAGCCTTGACAGCGGACGGGGGAAGCAAGCGGCGACCCGAACGAAGCTCCAGGGGAACGTGACGTCGGAGAGGACTTGGGGATCAAAGCAGCCTCTACCGCTCTGTGAGACAATAGCAGCGTTGGAATCTCGACGGCGTTTATTAGGCCGAATCGCCTGATCAACCCTTCGAATGAAGACGACGTTTTTGGTGATGATGATTATATACAGATGAAGAAGATGAAGGTCACACGTTGTCAATATTGCGCTTACAATATAGACAAAGCCTACGACATCACATTGCGCTTTCAGATTTTGTGAGACCTATCACACTTAGGTGTCCGAGGTAATAAGCTGAACATAATCCAAAGTTATTTGTCGTATTGCACTTTCCGTGTCTAATTGAGGAATGTATTGTCTTGAACTTTTGTCCAGGAGACGGGAGTGCCGCATGGTGGTGTGTTGAGTTGTACACTTTTGGTTTATAAAATGAAAATACCTTGCCTCCACGCATTGCGTGCAATATGTTTTATTGTACTTATGTTGACGACGCGCAGGTAGGTTACAGATTGTGCAACCTCGCAATGTGGGAGCGGCTGGTTCAACTAGGCTTGAACAAGGTCACCAAGTGGGCAGACGAAAATAGCTTTAGCCTTAATCGAAAAAAGCACATGTGTTTTATTCACAAGAAACTGAGGCCTTCATCCCGATCCAGACATCGGCCTGCATGGTCAGAGGCTTGTTATGTTATTAAACTTCATGTTACACTTCACGTTATTTAGTCACACATTGGCAACTGGCCACCTGTTTTGAAATCACGTCGTACAGGGGTAACACTAGCAAGGCTCAGAATAGGACACACATACATGAACACTCATGCCTTTTGTCTGGTGGCGATCCACCACTATGTGTCAGATGTGGTGAAGCACTAACGTTGCTTCACAATTTAATCCAGTGTGAACAATTAGACACACTAAGAAGACAACACTTTTTTCCCCTACCGATAACAGATATCACTTCACCCTGCATAGGAAACTACATTCCACTATGAATATGTATTGGCTGTTTTAAAAGATGTCCACAATTTTCATGTAATATACCCAGGCAACGCGTAGTCCGAGTGCTCAAGACAGGTTGCTGCTGCAGTGGTTACATTTAGAAGCACTTGCATCACGGCCCTTATACACAAGGGGCGCTGACGAAATACGTGTGCTAGTGCGAATTATCTGCATCACGCTTTTAATAACAGAACCTTTCGCCATCCACTTTCACTACACATTTCACGTCACTGTCATAATTTTATCACTTTTATATTTTATTCGCTTTAGCGCGAAGAATTTTAAGAGTCTTTGACAGCCACTTAACATATCCATTGTTCCCATCTTCTGTCCTGTGACTTGGCGCTCTTTGCCCATCAATCGGACCTCGCACCATTAGCATCACACATCGTAATCGGTTAGTTTTTTTACTCCTTGGATTTTTAAATTGAATACATACCAACTTGCTAAGCACTTTGTTATTCTGTGCACGTATTTACCATCATTTCGCAAAGTTTAGCTCAATAAATTTTCGCCACAGACACTTTCCTTCCGCATCATTCGTATTTACGACAATTTTCATGGTATGTTGGGTCTGCCAAGTTTTTTCATGATGACTCGAACTTAACATCCCAAAACTACGATAACTGGAAGAGGACCGCCGTGCTGAAGGGCTCCTGATATTGATCATCTGGTGTTCTTAAGCAGCAGCAAAAGCTCAGTACTCTGGTCTGAAGCATTCATTTTCCCCGAAATGCGCCCACTGTGGACGGAATTTAAGAGGACGACCTTCCAGTGCTTGGGTTTGGTTGGACCCTGCTTCGATCGATAGTTTTTGAAGATCGTTAGCACTGGATACGTTAGTTAGACATTGGACATCCGACAAATTGCTTCTGCTCTCCCTTTTTTGAATTACGCACAGACTGCAACTCGAAAATGCTAACTTCATGGTGTTTATTAGCACGCAAGAAGTTATCGTGAAAAATAACTGTGAAGCCATGTATGCCAGCTATTTCGAGATAGCAACACGTAGCGCGTGGACAGCCTGCGGCCCGGGCGCAAGCCTAAGGCTTGTCAGAAACATAGAAAACTTTTTGTCTTCCTCGAAGGATGGAGGTGAAGCCGAGTACTGAAGTCAAAAAGCTGGGGCAGCTGTAATTGGTCAAATCGAGTGGCAGCGCCTTTCCGAACAAACGATGCGAGTAATTCCCACAAAGTGAACCCTAAAATGCCTGAGTGCACCACACGGATTGTCATTTTGAAATCTTTACTGCGATCGTTCTATCTAAACACAAGTGTATCATGTCATGATTCACCAAGACCTACGAGGTATATGCGGCACTTATATCACGTTCTAAAGCTAAGACACTACCAAATGAGGAAGAAAGACATCGAGAAAAAGTCTCGCCGCCTCTTCAGAGTCAAACTTTTGACTCGTTGTCCCACAGCCACAAGCGCTTTTTGCGTTGCCCAATGAGCTACCATAGCAGATACAACTCTCGTTACAAACGTGTCATACATCTCACACATTCTCTCTCTCATGGTGATCCGTGTTGGCGATGTGAAGCGGTTCCACATTGTGTGAACACTGAAGAGAATTAATGTGGCAAGGCACTTACTAGAATCTACAGAGAACAATTCCTTGACAACACAGTTAAAGCACGGTGTCTAAAATGGCGCCCCGGCGCGCAATCTTGGCCCTGGGTAATGCTTCTAGACAGCAGCAGCAAAAACACTGGCAGCGCTAGTATCGGGGAGTCGCCCACGCAGTTAGGTTTGGAAGAGTTGACTGTTAGGCGATTTGGTATTCAGACATAAAAATCATCGTGAGTAGCTCAACTAAAAAGAGAACACAGGAAGTTTTTCTTTTTACCTTTTGTTCCTGTTAGCATGTGACAGCTCGTTGTCGGATTCGTACCGGTTTCACATGCCCTAAGCATTTCGCCACCGACAAACTAATAAAACTACTGCACTATGCACTGAAAATAAAACTGTTGTGCTATACACTGCAGCATAGCAAAGATGTCGACAAGCGAATGTCATGCCTTGGTGGAGCGAAACTGATGCTAGCTAGACGTGGAACACAACGCACGTTCGCGGCTCAAGCTGCGAACCTCTTCCTCCTGCGTTTCTAATACCTGTGTCGCACGGGCGCGCAAAAAGTCTTTTAAGTAAACGGTCTTTTTACGAAGTTGAAAGACTTTTAACAAAGAGGTGTTGTGGCGCAGACACACGGCAGCAACGATCTTCTTTTAGTGTTTTCGTTCGAAGACGCTAGCGAAAGCATGGCGCTAGCAGTTAAAAGAGAAGCAATGAAAATTAAACGATGTATCACAATGTACAAATTAAAGACTTGTTGCACTGCTCGTTTCTTCAAATAAATTTAAGAATGAGAGATGAACAAACACCAATGTGAAAGTTTGTTGCACTAGTTAAGGAAGCATTCCCATAACTAGCGACGTGCACAAGTCCGTCTGGCACCACTGGGCTTTTATTTACCGTATTTGTTTTTCGCTGCTCTCGACTGCTCTCGACACGTTATGGGCGACCGTACGGAAGAAAAAGCGAGGATTGCAAGCCTCACGGCCTGCCTTGTCGCTCTGGAAAGCGAGGCAGACGCTGCAAAAGCCGCCAAGGAGGGTATCAAGCAGCAACTGCTGTTCAGCAATTTCTAGCTCTGCGCACTGGAGCTGTCGGAGAAGGCCTGCGATCGATCGATCTGGGCCTTCAGACAAAACAAGAGGTGGTTCGTGGGTACTGTACCTCACCTCAGTGAGCAGAACTTCAAGCAATATTTTCGAGTGTAGCCGTCCACCTTTCGTTTCATTGTGAAGAGCTTGCGCAGTGAGCTCGAAAGACAGTACACCAGCATGCGTGAAACAAATTATCACCCCTGAAAAGCGAGTCGGCATTGCCCTATACAAGCTTGACCATTTGAATGACGGGCAAACACACGACTGGCACGATTTCCTCGCTTGTGCAAAATGGCGCGGCGCGAGACCGAGCGTCACCACGTGATATTGCCGACGCGTTGTAGCTGTCTACGAGAGTAGAAAAGGAAATAACCATTAAAAAGTTCATTACACCTTCTGCAGGATATGAAATTTGTTTTTACAAAGAGTTTTGGTGACAGAAAAATAAGCATTCGCTCTTTTTTTCCCACCACTCGAAAATTGATGGCGTCCACTGGTTTCGAGGCTACTCATTCGGAGCTGTAAAGGAGATTGACGAACTCCGTTTACGAAAAAGACTGCTTCTGAAAAGGAGTTTGCTCTTTGCCGTGTGTCTGCTGTCAGGAACTTTTTTTCGGAAAAAGACTGCTTACTTAAAAGACTTTGAAGTGCCCGTGTGACAGGGGTATAAAGTACAATGAGGGGGTGTATATTGGAGGTGTTGGTAGTGTACGCCCGAGTGCAGGTGAGGCTCACCCTAATTACTCAAGATCACACTTCGTGCTCTTTTACTAATTATTTGACGCTTTGAAGACGGACATAAAAGTTACAGTGCTTAGCGCGTGCTTGTTGATGTCATCTTTTCGCAGGATTCACACACACGATGTTTCCAGTCACATGTTGTCAACTTCAGTGACCACAGTGGCCTCAGCTGGTCTACAGCCGCAGTGTCACTAAGACACTCGACATCACAACTTCCTGCATTGGGCTGAAGAAGCATGCCAGTTGGCGCGACACCGAATACATCAACAACGCAAGGACGCAAGCTATTATAACCCACACTGTAGAAAAGTTCAGTTCCACCAGGGCGAACGAGTGTGCTTATGAACAGTAATACAACGCCACGGGTATTAGAAAGCCTCGATCGTTGCTACGTTCGTCCATTAAAGTTACCCAAAGAATTATTGACCTAAAAACAAAGTTATCGATGATACACACTACCGTCAAAGCGGTAAAAACAGCGGAGATTGTACACGTAATCACATGAAGCCCTAATGTGAGAGACAATAGAAAAAACTATGTACTATCGCTCCGAAGGGAACTAGAATGGAATGCGCTTGGAATGAAGTGAGCGATGAAAGCAGCAGCGGTGCGCACGGTGTAGACCCGATTCATATGGGTGTCGACGCGGGTGTTGGAAAAACAGTTTGCAGCAAAACTGAAATCGGTTGCATCCGGTAGCTGCGTGCGCTGCAAGGAGCATGGTGCGGATAAAGGGGAGAGTGTAGTAAGTGCGCATCTGGGGAGGAAAGCGTGCGAGGACAGCGTGACGACAACGAGCAGCTGCGGTACGATTTTGTTGGCACCCCTCCAACACCTGCGGCAAGTAAACGCGTTGCGGCGCGCTCGTACAAACGTACGTGCGTACTACGTTACACACGAGATTTGAAGCGCTGCTTCTCGTGAAAACGCTCCCATTCTGCATCCATCGCGCATCACGACTATGCGTATTCCAAAGGAGGACTAATGCGACACAGACTGACTACAATACCTGATACCATGAAAGCCAGCGGGCTGTGGCATCACCGTCTGTAGTCTCACGCCTGCTCGCGTTTCTGGCACCACAAGTTGTGCCTCTCGCGCACGGGCATGACTCGGTATGGCTTTGTCTGGAGGGGAAGTAGAACAGGCTTTGGCTGAATGACAGTTTTCGTTTGGAATGCTGTGACGGACTCCTTGTTTTTGCACCTACATTGCAACTTAAAATGGTTATTGTGTTTCTCCTCTTGAATCATTTACATTATGAACTAAATTTACCACTTTAGACTATCGGCCAATCATCTACAGTGAAAGTTCTATGCTCGTATTTCAATGTTTAACCACCTCAATTGTGGTATCGGTATAATATAGAGGAGTAAAAGTGGATACCTTTACAAAGCCCGAAATAGGTTTATAGCACGTGCAGGCAGAAATGCCGATGCTCTTACTTCAGGAACATAGATTTTGAATATGCATTTGGCCCAAACGTCAATGCGGCAACAGATAATTTTTGTTTTGTGCAATTGCATGCCTCCAGGGTCTTTCAGTATAGTTAGTTGCCGTCATGAAATGCGAAGAAACAACTCACAAGGTGCCTTCTGTCGACTCGAAGGGAAGGAGAATGGAAGCCCAAATTTTACGTGCCACTGCAAAGTATCTTTTTCCTTTTTTCTAGGGGTAGCAAGCTTTGAAGTGTTTTTTGTCACCCAAAGAAGTGTGCTAAAACTTTAACGCTCATCCGCAATGCCGCGAGCAATGGCAATTGATGGTCAGAAGTACTATTTCTAATATAAGAAGACTTTGAACGTCAAGAAGTAGAAATAAAAGTATAGCCTGCAATCTGTGGCACTCAACCACGCTAGGGTATTTGCAAAGAGCCGGGTAGTTCCTACAAACTACTTTAGGTGTTTGAACAGGCTTCTTCTGAAATTATGAGCGACTGTAGGCAGTGTACAAAAATTGATGAATCTTGCTTTTTTAAACTTTATCATGTGCTTGGTTGTTGACCGTAGATCGCTTTCATAGGCTTCTTGCGTCGATGGAAGTTGGCTCAATGAGAGAATGAAGTATCAGTTGCAGTTCAGCGCTTGTCTTATTTATACTCCCCTCGTCCCCATCAATATGGGTGCTGAAGCTTTTCATGATCAAACTTTACGTTGCACAAGGCATCTAAGCTTTCAACCATATTAACATTTTCTTTTCGGAAAGCAAAACTCCCTCTGAAGGCTTGGCATGCCGGTATACTGCCAGAATGTCAGTATTTCATGTCAACTTGTACGCATCAAGTCAAGATTGGTCAATGAAGCGATATTGCTTTGTGTCTTTTTTTCAGGCAGGTGTTCTTTTGGATCATGCAAACTAGAAAATACCAACAGACACTCTTATCACCCGAGATTGTAGTTCTTGTCAGTAGTATTTCGGAAGCCGTTTCCTGTCGTTTCAAACAATAAATGCAACCGTGTTCGTGATAAAACAACTTACCTACCACATGTCTCAAATAAAACACTCTTGGGTTCATGTTTGCAGTGACAAAGTAGTTTGATAGTCTTCGTGGTCTTCGTGGTGATGAACTCTGTGAAACCCTTTGTGTTGGTTGATTAGATTTAAATATCTCGTGCATTGTGTATATTTCGCCAGTATTATATCAGTACTGCCGTTCTATGAAGTGGTTTAGGAATCTATATAACGCCATTTCGCAGATTAATGCATATTTTAAGACCTTGTCTAGATTTTCCATCCACGAAGAGCAAGGAGGTCACAAGTACGGTATTTTCATCATACTGACCCCTCAACTGTAACGGTTGTGAAGACAATAGGGTGGCGCTGGTGAATGAAGAAAATTACTTGATAACTTGAACCTGGGGCTGACTTTGCAATCTTGTGGACTCGTAATCCGCACGTGTCGGTGCAGCCCTAAATACGCCACCTTTGCGGAACGTGCGTATTTACCAGCGGATGACATACTTGTCCTAGCAGAGAAGCATCGCTTGAAAGAAACGAAGAAAACTTCTGACCAGCAAAATAGGCACAGAGAGTCTATGAAGACATTTGACAAACATCATAGCATAAACATTCCCACGATATCACAAGGTGATAAGGTTCTGGTACGAAAAGGTTAAGGTAATACAATATAAAACTTATAGGTCCTATTAGGGACGTGAAACTGGTCACGAAAAAAGTAGTGTTCAAGACCATCGGCTACACGACAGAAGATGGTGTGATGAAAATAGCAGCCATTTCCAACCTCATTCCTTATGTGGAGCAAACGGATAAAATAAAGTCCGGGAGAGTGTAGTGGGCTAGAAGGACGAAGAACAGATTCAATGGGAAGAGCGAAAAGACGAAGAAAAAGAATAAAAATATCGTGATTTGGGTCTACGCCCACGTGTCGGGGAATGTTACTCCTGTAGAGCACCTTTTATATATTTAATATAAATATATATATATATATATACATATATATATATATAGAGAGAGAGAGAGAGAAGAGGCACAAGTTAGCGGTTGTTCTAATTATATTTACAATAATTTTGACCTCTTTATCTGGCATTGCCGATAAGGGTTTCTGAATTGTTCACGAATTCTGACAAAGGCCAGTCCACTGGTTGGAATTGTTGGAAATAAAATAAGACAACCGCTTACTTTTACTTCTTCCTTCTCAAGTACATTTGGCCTACTAAAAGAATTTCTTCAATATATTGTTACGTTGAAGTTGGAACTTGTGAAAAAAGGAAGATGAGAACGAAGTGGTTTGCCTTAGAAGCAGCTTGGTGTCGGCGCGGCTTCCCTTCGCCATTCACTCCTCCTCATAAACACGCCTCATCGTAACAGTTTTGGTGAGAAGTTCGGGGTACGATAACGGCACCCCCGACGAACGGCCACTCATCAGCTGCTGAGGTGCAATACCCGGAGCTTCGCCGAAGCCAACCGCTTGCTGGTCTGCCACGTGCGATGGCGTCTCACGGCAACAATGATATCGAGCCACCTGCTTCCCGCATTTCATGGTAGCCCTACATCCAGCCTTTATCCTTCGCTGGACATGCTGGAGAAGATGTTGACTCTTGGTTCAGCTCCAACTAACGGGCAAGTCTGTTTTATGGCTCGGATGCCACCGGCTAGCTCAAGAATGTGGGACTCCTTCTCAAAGGAACCGCATCTGTACGGTTCGAAAACCATGAAGAAAGTCTTACGACGTGGTGGAATTCGTTGATGAAATCAAGTTGTGCTTCAGGGATCTGGCTGCGAAGATGAAGCGAGCCACTAAAACTTTTCTGCAACGAGTGCAAGTCCCTGGGGAAACTTGCACAACGTATATCGAAGACCTGCTCAAGTTGTGCAGGGCACTGGACCCCTTGTTGACAGAAGAGGACAAGGTTCGTCGAAGGAATCGCAAAGGACGTGTGCCAGTTCCTCATCGCAAAAAAACGTTTGGAGCGTATAGTTCAAGTTATCAAGCACTGCCATACGTTTGAAGCGCTAACGTGCGGCGAATTACACCAAAGTTCGGCCGTCTGCCCAACGTCACTAATGTCGCCAGTGTTGGCATGCATCCAACCCCATGGGATCTCGCACCCATGATTCGCGAAGTAGTGCGCGAAGAGCCCAACCTACGCGAAGCGGCTTCTCGGCCAGCACCTGATGTCTGAGAACCCTTTTTTCCGTGTGACTTTAGCGCTACGAATATCAACGCTATTTTCCTTGATGCCTACAGCTATACGCCTCGTCCTTGAGGGCCAAGCCAATTTAAGCGTCCGTACTAGCCATTGGATGATGAGTATGGGCGCCGACCACCTACCGGTTATCAGGCATGGAACGGCCAGGCCATTCATCCTTCTGCTGACATCAGTGGTGCACCCCGAGAACGTCCCATATGCTTTCACTGGGGCATCTGAAGTCATGTTGCCTGATTCTGCCCCCCCCCCCTCATCAACGTCGCGCGGCAGCACCGTCCTATGAGAGACCACGCACTTTCTACGGGAGCAGCAATCAGCACGTTGACGAGACATCCTGGCCCTCAGACTTCGGCAGCAGGCCAAAACTTCGGGGGAACCACCTCAGTTACTCACCGGCGTCTGTGTGAAGCTTGACGCCACCACCCTCGCGCTACCGAAGATCCTCATCTCCTCGACGACATCCTACTTTTTCGCCGCCGCGGAAGAAGGTGGCGCAACCGATGGAGGTGAGGTCACCGGTCATCTTCAGCTACACGTCACTACGCCTCCACCAGTGGCTTTGTGCCGTAACAAGAATTGTGTTTCTGTGGACAGCGTTGCAACGACAGCTTTAGTGGACACGGGAGCAAGTTTCTTCGTTATGAGCATGGATTTCAAAACTTCATTAGGCTATAAGTTGATGTTCAAGTGTGATAATGGGAGCACATTCCGTACTGTGAGTGGGTAATTGCTACGACCTCTTGGTGTTTGTACCGCGAACGTCTATTTCTCAAATAACGTCTATTAAGCTGAATTCACAGTGCTCGCTCAATCAATGCATAATGTGATTCTGGGACTCAATTTCCTGCAAAAATATGGTGCCACTCTTGATTGCGGTACCGGCGAGCTTTTTGTCTCTCCTTTTGTTGCCGACCAACCTGCTACTTGTTCGCACACCTTCGCAGTCTGTGAAGATTCAATCGTACCGCCCCGTTCGTTATCCAGCGTTCAGGTTACTGTTGCTAGTGCCCACAACGATGTATTCGGCGCTGTTGTTGAGCCGATGCCATAAATTGTCGCAAAGAAGGGTGTGCTCGTGCCTCAGTGGTCTTTGTGGTCTGTGGCACAAGTAGATTGTGGGTGTCAAATTTGCCTAACCAGTCTGTTGTGCTTGAAAGCGGTATGCTACTTGCCTCATTTGAAGCGGATACGAGCTTTAATATCGATGCCCTAAGCCATCCCGCCTCCAAGGAATCCCGGGCGCATGAGACTAGCCCTGGTGTCCCCAAAGACTCTTCGCTGTTTTTGAACATGATTCGCAAGGCACTACCCTCTGAGAAGCGTGAAGCGCTGGTCAGCGTCCTTAGCAGGCATGCTTCATTGTTTTCACCCATGACGCTACCTTAGTTTGTGTTCCCAGTACGCGGGCTTGCCACAAGATTCACACGGGGTCCACGCACCCCGTAAGGCAGAAACCATACCGTGTCTCTGCATCAGAGCGCAAGGTGATCACCGTACAGGTGGAAGACATGTTGGCAAAGGGCGTCATTCAAGTCTCTTCTAGCGCCTGGACTGCACGTCATCCTCGTGAAGAAAAAGAAACGTGTCCTGGAGGTTTCGCGTCGACTACCGGCGTCTAAATTCGGTGAAGAAAAAGGATGTGTATCCACTTCCCCGCATAAACGACATTATCTACTGTCTTAATGCAGCATCTTACTTCTCATCTGTCGGCCTCCGATTGGGCTATGGGCAGGTACCTATGCATTCCGCCCACAAAGAGAAAACCGCTTTTGTCACGCCAGATGGCTTGTTTGAATTCAATGTCATTCGTTTGGTTTGTGCAAAGTCCCTGAGACATTTGAAAGGTTTATTGTCACGATACTGCTTGGTCTCAAAAGGGAGATTTGTTTATGTTGCCTCGACGCACACCCTGAAGATCTGGGTGTGCACCCAAACCCTCAGAAGGTTGCTGTAGTTACCTGTTTCAAACAACCACAGACACAACACGAAAAAAGGAGTTTTCTGGGTCTCTGTTCATGACAGAGATCATGACACAACCATCGACTGACCTTCCCATCCCCAAGTACACTGGAGCCACGGACGATGGACCTGTACAGGACTGGTTCGACCTGTTCGAACGCCACGCTATCGCTGCATCGTGGTCGGAACGGGAGAAGGTTACGAACTTCATTGACTATGTCATCGGTGAGGCATTTAAATTTTATCTTACCCACATATTCGAGAACGACGACAATGTGAAAATGACATTGTCAATTTTGGACGCACTTATGCTGAACACAACTATCGACTTCACGTTGCTTTAACATGCCTTGAACTAGCTACCCTTAACCTGAACGCCAAGAAATGTCACTTCAGTCAGTGAGAAGCAGTTTACTTGGTCATCTTGTAGACAAAAATGGTGAAACCCAGACCCTCAGAAGGTTGCTGTAGTTACCTTTTTTCAAACAACCGCAGACACAACACTAACTACGGAGTTTTCTGGGTCTCTGTTTATACTTCCGCTGATTTGTGCCCAAGTTTGCTGATACTGCCTACCCATTGACTTCACTGGTTTGCAAAGATAAGGATTTGTTCTGGACAGTGGAGTGTGATGTTTTGTATTGTGAACCTAAATTCCTTCTCGCGTCTGAGATCATACTGCACCATTTCGACCTGCCTTGCACGACAGAAGTTCACACCGACGCGAGTGGCATCGGTCTTGGCGCCATGCTCATCCAGCGCTTCGATGACACCGCGCATGTCATCGCCTACGCCAGTATTTCTTTGAGCAAGGCTGAGGAGAACCACACCGTTACTGAACAAGAGTGCCTCGCTGTGGTTTTCGCTGTGCATAAGTTCCGCCCATATCTCTACGGGCGGCAGTTCACAATCGTGACTGACCACCATTCACTATGTTGGTTGGTTCGTCTCCGTGACACTTCTGGGCGCCTCGCGCGATGAGCGCTACGTTTGCAGGAATTTAACTTTACAATATGCTACAAAAGTGGGCACCATCATGCAGACGCTGACTGTCTCTCGAGGCTTCCCCTACCGACCACTCTAAGTGACGCCGACAATTTCGACGAAGTTCTAGCTGCCATCGACTATACTGCTCTCCCGGACCTCGCTACCTTCTGTGAAGAACAGCGCAATGACCGCAGCTTGGAGGATCTCTTTTACTCAGCTGCTCAACCGATAGGTAGCCATGGCTTTATTGTCTCAGATGGCTCGCTTTACAAAAAATTGCGCGGCTGGTGTTGCCCGCCTTCACTTAGTGGTTTCCAAGAATTCGAGAACGTAGGTACTCTATGCTATGCATGAATACGCATCAGCGGTGCACCAGGGGTACGCCAAAACGTACCGACGCCTGCAGGCTCAGTTCTACTGGCCTACCATGCGACGCAATACGGAAGATATGTGGCCAGTTGAGATAAATGACAGCAATTCAAGCGACCAAAGACTGCTCCGGTTGGTCTCCTCCACCCCTTGATGTCACACTCGTCACCTTTCAAAATGGTTCGACTGGATATTCTCTGTCCATTTTCACGCTCATTGAACAACAACCGTTGGATCAGGGTCTGCTATGACCACAAGACACGTTATGGGAAAACCAAAGCGCTACCAACAGCCACGGCCATTGGTGTATTGAGATTGCTTTTCTCTTCTGTGATAATGCGCCATGGACCACCTCGGATTATTCTAAGTGATCGTGGTCGACCATTCGCAGATGATGTTGTAGAAGAACTCTTGCGTCTCCGTGCTTGCCAGTTTCGCCACACGACCCCATATCATCCGAAGAAATATGGCGTCTTCGAGCACACGAACAGAACGTTTACAAACAAGCTTTGGATGTACGTTGACTCCAGGCACAAGAACTGAGTAGACATCTTGCAATTTATCACGTACGCCTATAACGCGGCAAAGAATGAAACCTCGGGCTACAGCCCAATCTATCTTCTTTATGTCAGACCACCCCGCCACTTTCTTGACTCCAGCCTGCCTTTTCATGCGCATGAGGACTCTTCCCTTGCCCAGACTTTCTGCCATGCGCAGGAAGCACGCCGCCTAGCTCAGCTTCGTACATTGGCAACCCAAGACCGCTCCAAGTTCGCCTATGATTCACGGCACAAGAACGTTTTGTACGAAAAAGGAGAAAAAGTATGGCTATGGACATCCTTTCGCAAGCGTCGTCTGTACCAGAAGCTCCTGGCTCGTTGCACCGGTCCTTTTGTCATCGTCAATTGCGTGAGTGATTTCGAATCACTCGGCTCGTATCTCGCGGCTACCGTTCTAGGCCCACGCATCTTGCTCACGTCGCCCGCCTAAAGCGCTTTCATCCTCCTGACTGATGCTCGCCCGGGGGGCTTCGTCTGGGAAAAGGGGAATGTTACGCTGAAGCGACAAAGTGTGAAGAGAGGAAGGGGAGGACGAAGTGGTCTTTCTTGGAAGCAGCTCGGTGTCGGTGCGGCCACCCTTCGCCATTCGCTCTTCAATGAACACGCCTCATCGTAACCATATCTACCGATATATGTATTTGACCCCATACCCTCATGCTCGGAAACAGTGCCTTTACCACTGAGCTACACACCCAGGCTTTCACAAGGGCAATACATGTACAGTACATCTAAACCACAAAAAATTGTACCTTTTATGCGAAACATTGCAGAAGAACGGCACTTTCTAGTCAGATTTTGGTGATTTTTTTCTTGCAGGGCAATAAACGTCTTAAGCAGAAGATTATGTAGAGCCTATATGAAGAAATACACAAATCAATAAACTTCTTTATTTAAAAAAATTTGATACAACACTTGGGTGTTCATGGTACTCCTCAGGTGTTCATTACATGTGTTGACTAACCAGTAAAAGTGAGCATGACTACGCCATCAAGCGCTTGGTAAGACACTTTATTGCTCGGCTGCGAAAAGCTTCTTTTGGCAACTGTTTACGTAAGTATATTTCGCTGTAGAATAGCTACATAGGGAGCTTAACTCTGAATATAAAGCTACCATGGCTACACGTACATAAACCAAATTTTTAAAAGCTAGCCTAGTTCAAAAGTAGCTCAATCTAGTTAAGAAACAGTTAAACTGGCAACACTGCACAAGAAATAGAGTAAGCTACCTGAAGGCTTCATTCTCTGAAACGCGAGAGGCAACGACTTTAACAGTGGCGCTGACGCACGCTTGTCGCGCTATCTCATCACTGAACGCAAAAACGTAGTGAATCAGCATCGCTGTGATGACCGCCGATTGGTGTAAAC
The DNA here is from genome assembly GCF_013339725.1 of Rhipicephalus microplus. Lineage (NCBI taxonomy): Eukaryota > Metazoa > Arthropoda > Arachnida > Ixodida > Ixodidae > Rhipicephalus > Rhipicephalus microplus. The sequence continues at coordinate 115,568,922 of NC_051168.1, read as the reverse complement.
AGTATCTCTTTCAGCCACGCTGTGTACAAAAGGAGGCGCCAAATTTAGTAGCACGTCACACACCGCGTGTTTCAACAAATGCCGTCAAACTCAGTCTGCACACTCATGAAGGTTTACTGAGTGGACAAGTGGTGATTATTTAACATCATTGTGCTGCGTATTTCAGCAGTGGATAACTTTTCTGGATGCACTATCGTGTTAGACGATTGTTCGCAGTGACGCATTCATAAACCAACGTCCAAAGGTGTTTTTTCTTTACTTTAAACTAATTGAACCAAATAGCAAACTACGCGTGCATTTTGGGCCTAGTAGTGGATTCTTTTTATGAAAGTAGTGAAGGTTACTGGTGGCAGTAAATTAGATAATTAGTTGCGCACTCATAACTTTAGGTACCAGAACTCACACGAAACAGCGTTTTTCTACTTCTAACTTAGAGTGTAATCCTGGCTGCCTTGGAATTATGCCACGCGAATTTTACACGTTTCTGACAACATATTCTGATCTGAGATTGAAGGTGGTATACATAATTGACTTGCCGTTAGCGCTCTTTACTGCATGCGCGCTGTGGCATTTATGGCCGCACAGGCGACTAGTCACAGGATGATGGACTCCAACGGAGCGGTGATAGCGGTCCATGCTGGCTGCGAAAACAGGATGGCTGCTCAACGGGATAACAATTACGAAGTTGTTCTGCCTACCCTACCACCTGACCGTGTTGTCGAAAAAATATTGTTTTCACACGGAGACGTGCGCAAGTGGCCTTGCAAGGTCGAGGGATTTGAAGAAACGCTCTCGACGGCTGGTGTGCTGCCAGATATTGTCGCGTTAGGGGCGTGCCAGATTCACCATGCCTGGACTGTCACCCTCAACAGTGGATCAGCGACGAAGGAACTGGCCTTGGTTAAACAGCTGAAGGTCAAGGGCTGCCGGTGTCTTAAGCTCGACCCCCAGGGTCAGCAGATGAAACTTTGTGTACACTGGATGCTGCACACCGCTTAAGACGAGGATATCCGGACCGCTTTCGCAGTGTTCGGTAACGTCACCGAGGTGACCCGAAAACGCTGGCGTGTAAAAAGTACGCGAAAAAATAGGTCAATGCCTAGAAGCGTGTTGCTGAAGTTGAACCCGACATTCAAGGTGGACGGATGCACGCCCGCACCCACCGACCAGCGATGACGGTGCTAAGAAGGCGGTGCCTGGCGTCAAGGAGCCCTTGCAAAGACGTCGCAAGTACGGTGGTCCACCCTTCAACTGCACCTTAATGTTTTGTCATTTGGGCGCCTTAACACACACACACACACACACACACACACACACACACACACACATATATATATATATATACATATATATATATATATATATATATATATATATATAAACAAGTGTGTGTGTGTGACATAAGAAGGCAAGAAGTATATGAGGAAGAAGTGCTTTGGAATATACATGTCATATGAGCCAGGCCACGTCTCCCATTCATTATAGCATCACATGAGTCGACAGGATGGATACCTGGCCGCCACTCATCAGCCTTACATCATTCACGAAGCCACCTGCAATACGCCTAAACTGAACATCAACCATAGAAAAGGTAATCTCAGGCACTTGCAGTTACCGACTTCATGACAGAACCATCGACTGACCTTCCCATTCTAAGTAGACCGGAGCCACGGACGATGGAGCTGTACAGGACTGGTTCGACCTGTTCGAGCGCCACGCTATTGCTGCATCGTGGTCGGAACGGGAGAAGGTTAAGAACTTCATTGACTACGTCACCAGTGAGGCATTTAAATTTTATCTAACCCACATATACGAGAACGTCGACTCATGGCGAAAAATCAAAGGAGATGATTACCTGTTTTAGCGACTATGACCAAGACCTACTCATTTCCAACCATCTAGAGACAACTGCACACTATCGTCAATTGCCTAAGCACTACTGAACCATTCGAAAGCCCAGCGCCAATCGACAACTGCCTCAAGACGAAGTGGCACAAGTGTTTGCTTACAGAAGGCCATGCGTATATTGGGAAAAACTCGACCGTTAGGCGCGCCTCTCTTCTTCGCGAAAGTCGGCATTTTCGGAGTCATCGCTACATCATATGACACAAGACGTTGCTCAACAACCTGATGCTCTTCACTCCTCGTCTCGCATACAAGGTCCACCACCTGGGGTTTCATTTCATTTCATTTCATTTCATTTATTTTCTCTCAATGCACAAGGCGTTACAGAGAGGAGTGGTGAAAAACAAACAAACAAACTGTACAAACAAATGGAGCATGTTTAAAAAGGGTATGCGTTTATGGTATTCTTGAAGTTGGTCGGGTCGGTGATGGATGCAATGGAAGCGGGAAGGTGATTCCAGTCCGTGCTTGTTTTGGGCACGAATGAATTAAAATGGAGGTTTGTACGGCTGCTTGGAATTCCAACTTTGAAGTGGTGATCGCTGCGGGATGAAATGTAGGATGGCGGCAAAAAAAGCGAGTTACTCAGTGAGTGCATGGTATGGTACAACTTGTGGAAGAGGCACAAGCGCGAGATTTTGCGGCGAAATGATAGGCTGGGTAGATTTAAGGTTGACTTCATATGGGTTACGCTTGCTGTACGGGAATAGTTCGACAAAATGAAACGAGCGGCGCGATTTTGAATTGCTTCGATGCTACTGATATGGATGTTTACGTGGGGATCCCATACAGATGATGAATATTCTAGCTTTGGTCGGACTAATGTTTTATAGAGCAGAAGTTTCAGTTGCATCGGGGCAAGGGAGAAGTTACGGCGTAAATAACCAAGTGTGCGGTTAGCATTGTTTTTAATAATGTCAATGTGAGACTGCCAGGAAAGGTTGTCAGAAATTGTAATGCCAAGGTACTTGTATGAGCTAACTTTAGTAAGGAGAGAATTATTAAGTACATAGTTAGTAGAAATATTACATGTTCGACGTGAGACTCTCATTACTTTGCATTTAGTAACATTAAGCTTCATTAGCCAAGTATCGCACCAAGATGAAACATTGTCTAAGTCACGCTGAAGGGCAAGGTGGTCAGAAGGGGTTTTAATTTCTCGGTAAATAACACAGTCATCGGCGAAAAGTTTAATAGAAGAAGAGATGTTATGTGGCAAATCGTTAATGTAAATCAGGAAGAGTAGTGGGCCAAGAACGGATCCTTGGGGGACGCCAGAGGTTACGGGTGAGAGGGGAGAGTTGCATTCATTCGCAGTTACAAATTGGGAGCGGTCTATTAAAAAGCATTCAATCCATTTTAATATGTTAGCATCAAGATTAAGTTTGCTTAGTTTTAGCAGTAGAAGTTTATGGCATACAGTGTCAAAAGCTTTAGCGAAGTCGAGAAAAATACAGTCAACAATGGAAGAAGCGTCAATGGCAAGAAAAAGGTCATTAGTAAGGCAGAGAAGTTGGGTCTCGCATGAGTACTGTTTCCGGAATCCATGCTGGTTATCACTAAGGAACGAGTTGTTTTCTAAGAAAGTGATTATGTGGGATTATGTGTTTCGTAACGCAGTTCTTCAAGAGCTCCTAACGCTCACCACTTGCCTTATAAGGACGCCTATTTATGGTAGATGACCTGGCGCATCAGGAAAATACCCTGTCAAGTCATTCTTTTTTTTATGGTTTCATTCAAGACCGTCCGGTGCACACACCCCCGAGAGTCCCAACAAAACAGAAGGCTCAGACGCATGGAACGTTGGACGCTACAAGGCGCAAGAACTGCTCGCAGTAAACAGCGAAAAAGAAGCCCCTGAAGAGCTTCGTGTCATTTCTATGGCACCGCAGACTTGCCAAAATCTGCAGTTGAAACTTAATAATGCCATGTCACCTGTGGTGCCCACATGCAGAACTCATCAATTTATGAACCGAACAAATTCAGAAGTACACGATACATCAAACCTCGTACACGGTCTTTCGGGAGCCCCCGTAATGAACCCCGTCACCAAAGCCTCTGAAGAGCATGCTTGCAATGATGACGTATGACAAACTATGCCCGACAAGCAAGACACCAGTTCACCATTCATCAGCTGTCTACAGGACGCGTCCAACACCAAAGGAAATGAATGCCTCATTCCGTAAGGTGCGCCACTACAGCGATCTCCTGAGCAGCCTCAGCAAAGCAAGCAAAGCCACGTTCACAAGCTCTAGCTACAACGATAAATACTGCAATGAACGCAAAATTCGACGTAAGCGCACTCTCCAATTGAAGAACATCAAAAAATAAGATCTCTAATTCAAGACGTCAGGCACTTTCGCACAAAGAAAAGTCACCAGACACACTCCCTGCGCTTGCTAATACACCGACTGCACCACCACAGAAGACGCCGAGAAAGACGCGGAAGCCTGCTTGCGCACCGCAAGCACTCGGGCACTTCGTCACAATCTGTCAAAACGCACGAAAGCAAGAAGCACCGAAATTGCACCATTCACGACGAAAAATACAACCCCGACGACATACAAACTGCCGATGCAACAATGCGTTCCAAACTTGCTTAGTCCCCAGAACAGTTTAAGCAGTATTGTCAGTATCCTTGTTTAGCGCACTTAGGAACGCAACAGCCAAGCTCGTCCACCAGAGACGTCATAAAAATCACTGGACTTCTCCCTCAGCCTTGGATATTTAGTGATATTGTGGAACTCCGTCGGGATGTGAAACTGTGAATTTGGCCATTATTTTGTTTATGCTCGCCTTCGATTTGTTGTAGTTTGTAACCGGTGGGAGGGGGAATCCTGTGACGTAAGAAGGCAGGGATCATTTGGAGAAATAGATGAAGAAGTGCTTAGGAATAAACAAGGCATATGAGCCAGGCCACGTCTCCCAATCTTCATAGCATCACACACACACACACACACACACACACACACACACACACACACACACACATATATATATATATATATATATATATATATATATATATATATATATATATATATATATATATATATATATATATATATATATATATTCGAACTTGCGCCGTGGGCAGATAACCGGCCCATGGCAAGTTATCTTTTCACCCACTTTTCTGTCTTCTCATTTACATTACAATTGGCCTCATAACTTCCCCTATACTTTCTTTGGCATTATTGTCTCCCTGATATATTACTCGTCGATTCTTCTGGTTATCTTGTAGATGAAGAGCGCTGTGAAAGTTGACACCCAATTTTCTCTGACAAGTTAGCTTTAACGCTACCGTTTTAACCCGCGTGACCGATTAGTGCTGCACCATCGAAGGTTTGCCGACCATCCACGTAGCTTAATTTATGGAAACCTACATTCAGTTAAAAAAAGCCCTTTAGTAATAACGCGCTGCCACGAAATGAGACGACCTTTTATGCATTCACCTTCAAAGGCTCGACAGAGCATGTTCATTGCTTCTTCTTCGGCCTATTGCATCAATTACAATCCAAGCGGGCCAAGTTGTTTGTGTGTCCAACGTTGTTTTCCACTGCTTCCGTAATTCAGCAACCCTATACAAATCGAAAAATTTTTCTTGACAGTGATACACTCTGTCATGACGTCATACTATTGCCATGATGACTACATAAATCTTGGCGATCCCTTATGCAACGTTGTCTAATGACGTGGCTTAATATCTCGGGTAAGGACATTCCGTTTTTGGTGGTACCTTGTGAGATAGTATGCGACCTCCTTCTGCGAATGATTGCACGACGTAACTATCTCGCGAAATCTCGCACATTTCTCTTAAACCAGAGGGCCATCTGAGTGGCTAATGATTCTGCCTCAATAAATAGGTGAATTTTTGCGTGGGAGGTATTTATACTCGCTTGTCAGCAAGCTAGTTACACATCGCGGAACTCTTCAGGAAGACAACTGTTTATGAAGTAACTTTAGAATTTTGAAAATCATATCAAATGGTCAAAAGACTGTGCGACTTTATCGTGTAACAACATTTGTTCACATAGCTTTGCATGTTTTTCCGGAGACTGCAGAAAAAGCTGCAACGGCACCGATCCCTGCCTATTGTTCTCAAACAATGAACTAAAATTAAAAGTGCTGTGCGCTATTATATGCGTATTCATTTTCTATTATCGACTGTTGACATGGCCAGTTTCGGAAAGTGAGAACGCACCACAAAATTGAACGATTTGGATTACGCATGAGCGAGTAAGTCTGCTCATATTTGTGAGTTTTTCAGTGAAGTTCCTCCGCACCGTTGTGTAAAGCAGAAAGTATGCCATATGATCGCTGCTTTACCACAATTTACATTATACTACTTTTGTCAACCAGCACACGACAAACTATTAGCAGAATACCAAAGTCACTGGTGAGTAGCCTTATGCGTTTTCTATACCTATGTTCCGGTGCTCTAATGTGTTATACTTTTTGTCAGATTTGATGCCTGTCAAAACTGTTAAGAGTAATATTTCATTATGCTTTATGAATATCTTTTTTCTTAAGCACATCAACTGTGGTAGTTGTGCTACTTAAAACATTTTCATTGTTTTTCTGGCCCTTCAATTGCAACAGCACACGATGGAAATGTATTACAATATGGTTTTTGCAAAAATATTTTCAACGACCGCCAAGAAGCAGTGCTTATGCTGCTCTGCTGTTGAAAAGAAGGCCACATTTCATAGCGGCCGCGCTCGTCGCTTCATGGTAGAAGCAAAGTGCAAGAACCACTTCTGCTATGCTATGACCGTGTATTTTATTGAACACAGTATGATCGGAGTCGATTACTTGTGCTCATAAAAGAAAGTGATACTTTATTCTTCAAAATTCATACTTCCCCAGAGTGAATCTATTTCAGCCTCTATGAACAGGGTGGTGTTTAGCTGAAACATGCTTGCCATTAAAATAAATAACGACTGCTTTCTTTTTTTAGTATTTTCATATACCTTGTGCTTGCGTTGACATGGGCCTAATTGCTGTAACACAACATTAGTTTTGCAAAGCAGATAGGCGCGTGGTGAAGTTGAAATAAATGTGCTGGTTTTGTGAGTGTTTGAAAGTACATGCGATTTTGTGTAGCCTATATAATTTGTATACAAATAAAAGTCATAGAGTGTTGCACTTTTCTGCCTAAAATGTTATAGATGGGGATACATTGTGCCTTACTTAGTGAATAAGTTAACTGCGAAAACTACGACTGAGTTAAAACAGTAGTTCAGCCAGATGTATTTGTAGGTTCTTAGGGCACTTTTATCAAAATATTGTCATTTATGAAGATTGTCGCCACGTAGGCTTTATTTCGAAGACGTGGGGTCTGACCGACTCCGAGGTTTTTTACGCGAGGTAGCTTGGCAAACACATAACATTCTTCTATTCGCACTAGACTCATCAATGTACTTGATGTTCTTATTGACACAGAATACTATAATTAGGCGTTCTAATAAAATTATATAGCAGCTGAGCCTTCAAAAAAATGGCAGCATATCCACGGAATGAATGATGGAGAGTGGGGCGAAGCATTGGTCCGTCCATTCATTCTTGTTTTCCATCCGTGCATGCGTCCGTCTGTGTGACCGTCCATGCGTCCATCCGCCCGTTCGTGCGTGCGTCTGTTCGTGCGTCCGTCCCTTCGTCCATCCATGCATCCGCCCTTGCATCCATTCATACATCCATCCATGCATCTGTCTGGGTGTGCGTTCGTCCATCTATTCAACACTCCAAGTACCACCATCTCGCATCTTGTCATCATATATTCCCCATATAGAAGCACTGCCATCCAGCGGGCATTCCGAGGACTAAACGAGAGGTGGCACAAACACACTTTTTTACGGCTTGCGCTTCGCGTCTACTTCCCACCCTTAACCACCCCGAGTTCATGGTATATACTAGTTCATTCTATTCATGGCACCGCGGCTCAACGGTCGCTAAACCTTTCTAAAACTAAGGAGGTTACACCTAACGAGTATAACGTAGCAACCATTTCTTGTCAGACAGTGCTCAATGTACATGTCAATGGCTGCTAATGGGGATAACAGCGTGCGCGTTAACTAAAAGCCGAATGCTCTTGTCTCTCATTCCCCCTTAGCACCAATTAGCATGTACATTGAGCACTATCTTCCATTGTTCAACAACGTACAGAAGATATCTCTCACTGGCACCACATTGGAAGTCAAAATTTTATACTTGTTACACATATACAATGGCTACGAGGGACAAACGGGTGCCGCTATAAGGAGCTTCGCCCCTAAAACAATGTAGATAAGACATTACTTCACCAATCACAACCACAAACCTTTAGCTTTTTATAGTATTCATTCGGGGAAAAACCGATGGTTAATCAAGTGTTTTTTACTTGAGTTCAGTGCGTATACAAGCAGTCACATATAACAACCTGCTGTTGCTCAGTCAGAGTAATTATGCAAGGAAATTCCCCTTTTCACCCCTTGCAGTAACAAAGTTTTCATGATTACGCTTCGCCATCTACATTTCTCTCGTACTACTCTTCGCTTTCACACACCACAAGGTCGTGGCTTACTCTTTCACATCTCCGCCTTTGTCTTCCTGTTTCTCCGCGTCCCTTATATCAGTTCTCCTAGCTCTCATTTTCTGTTGCCGTCTCCTCGCTAGGTGACACTATAAAACGCTACGCCATGCGTTAAACACTCCACTTCTTCTTGCCATACCTCTCATATGACTCAACATCCTCACTTTCCCTACCCACCCTCCCGCTCTACGCCTGTTTCTTGGTTCTTCATGCCTTGGTATAGCTATAGAATTAGCTCTCCCTCTCGTAAAAAGGCTCCTCCCCACTCAACCAATGATGGAGAATCACCATGAAGTCTTGTTAAGCTTAAACCGCTTTGCGTTGAAAATACGGCTTATACTATGCACACACTGTTGATTCTCTGAATTTGAACAGGTAAAAATAAAAATGCAGAAAGTGAATTTTATTGAAGTAAAGAAGCAAACCAGCAAATGCATATTTTTCCAACAATTGCAGTTCAGGTCAGCTGGTCAGCTTTGCAGCCAGAGAACACCATGCGTTCATCCTCTGACTTGCCAGATGTCGGGCACAAAATGCACATGTGTGAGCCGTAAACATCCTACGATACCCTGTTGGAAGTAATACCTCCTGCATAAAGCCACCGGAGCCCACTGTGCATGTGGACGTGGTAAAACACAGTTTGTATAAAAAGGTGCTTCTGTGAGAACTCTACTCTTTCTGAAAACAGCATGCTTCATGCCGTTAATTTAAAAAATCACTTCTCAGTGAATAGATCATTTGTATATAAAGACAAACGTACAATTATGAAACGTATTTATTTTTTAGCTCCACTACAAAAAACACTTGTCTGGAACGATATTTTCGTAGTACGCTGACATTGATTCTATATGTCGATGTACGGCTTTGGAGCTGTGTGCCGTTATCTTGCTATCGGTTTCATCCCTGCTTGTGTCGCCCAGCTCATAGACAAAGCAGTAAAAAATAATTCACTTTTACACTAAGAGAATATTCATGTCTCGTTCACTTGCTGGGATTTAGATTTAAAATATCTTACCCATGTTCAAATAAAACGTTCTCATTTGTTTCGATATACCGTTCCAACAACCATAATAGTAATGGTGAAAATTTTAACTGCAAAATATATATTAGGTATTTATGAAACTTGGTAGCACTGCCCAAAAATTATGAAAGTTAACGAAATTCCCTCTTCACGTAAAAAGTAAAATAAGGAAAATTAAATTATATTATTGTAACCTACAAAAATGTTCATTTGGTTTATTGAGCAAGATGAAACGTCACAAATTCAGGCCTGAAATTTGGTGAAATTTAGACCATTGGCCAAAAAGTTTAAATGGTAACCCTGATGGCCCTCACAGATAGTGGAATAAAGCTAGCGTCACCCCGTCCTACACTTTTTGAAGGTGTGACAGTAGAGTTTCTGTGCAATGCCAGGAACGTTACAACACAACAGCGCATATTCATACTTCAGAAAATCAGGATAAACAATAAATGTACCAAGGTGGTTTACAAATGTATATCAGGTAACATACGAAAGGTTCGCTCTGATTGTCCTTAATGCTTTGCTGCCCTATTTGTGAAAGTTTACCATTTACGTAAACTATATCATCACCAGTAGCAGCATGACTACGACCACTGCAGTACAAAAGACACTACCATGTTTCCCAAGTCAACTCGATGGTGTGCCTGCTGCTGTCGCTCACTTCATGCCCACAAACTTCCTAATCTCTTCTGCAGACCTAGATTTCTGTCTCCCCCTTACCTGCTTGCCTACTCTGCGAATTAAATCAGTTAGCCTTACTTACCAGTGATTATCCGGCCTACGCACTGTTTGTCCGACCCATGTGTACTAATTATTTTTTTATTTCTACTATATTATTCTTAAGCCTCGTTTGTTCCTTGTTACATTCTGCTCTTCTTTCCCTTAAGATTACACCTCACTCTTATTCTTCGAGTTACTTGAGCCTCGTGGTTTGACTCCGCGATTACTGCTTATAATATGCATACGTGCTCTTTTAAAACTTCTACTTCCCACAAGAATACGCCAATTAACGTCACCTATGTAGTCGTTCATATATATCTCACTGTTCCTTGTCACCTTACTTGTCAAGGTTATCTCATTGTGTTTCTTTCAAGAGTAAGTTGAAGCGAGAGCCTTAATACGTGCACTTTTACAACATTGTACTAGTCTCAACTTTTCAGAGCTGTTTTTCAAGCTCTACATTAGTTACAACCAACAAATAAGAGAGCGTAGAAAAGCATTGTGGAGCTCATTTGTAGTAATATTGGTGTAAAAGTGAAAAAAAAAGTTCAGTGGACGAAAAGGCAACATGCCTCTGGCAGGGATGTAACCTATGATCATCGAATATGGGGTCAGACAACCCTTCCACTATTTTGAGTTTACATGCGAACGTAAACGCGAGACTGCAAGTAGTCTGGAGGGCTAATATAAAATACTATCTTTCTGCTCACTGGCCTCACGAAGCACATGATACCCTTCACGAGTTGAGAACTGACCAATAATTGTTCACGTACCACCTCATTGCATGTGCTCTGCCAGAACAATAACCTCGTTTTGAATGAAAGGGAAGTGAATTTAATAACGGGAAGTGAATTTTAACGGCTGGTTGCTTGCTTGCTACGCACAACATTCATTAGAAATAACAGACAAGAAAGCCAAGAAAAGTGAAGGGTGTGTTAAAGTAAATTTGGGTAAACTTGAGGAAAACTAGAGCATTTGTTTCAGTTTAGTTGGGCATTTGGGGTGCAAACTGTGGTCAATAAGGAAACTGAATGGACGGAATAACTACTTACGCCATCACCTTTCGTGACATTGCGTTGGTTATAGAGGTGAATGACACCGAGCGAAATAACACATAGGAAGAGTAAGAAGAACTGCTGGGAGCTTTCTTTCATCAAGTGATTGAAACGACATATTGTGTGGTTGTTGCTGTGCCAGCCTCACTCCACATGTGACGAAAAAATGTTTCACTACAACTTGCTAATGATAAATAACAGTGCACGTCATTTGTAGTTTGTGCGTATAAAAATAAATGGTACTGGCATAATTGCTTAAATTGTGCTATTTAGAGAATCAGCGGTGGAAATGCGTAACTGGTTTTGTTTAGATATTGAGCTTCACACTGAAAATGAAGGAGCTGCTCCACTATGCATTCGTGGAATTGAATCCTGGCTGCGGCAGCTGCCTTTCCGATGGAGGCGGAAATGTTATAGGCTCATTTGCTCAGATTTGGGTGCACGTTAAAGAACCCCAGGTGGTGAAACTTCGCGGAGCCCTCCACAATGGCGTCTCTCATAATCACACGGTGGTTTTGGGATGTTAAAACTCACATATCAAACAATCGAAAACCAATATGCATAGCATTCTCCGAGCTTTAGGGATGGGTTGGTAGATTAAGACACGGTGGGGTCAAATGTGACAAAATTTACAAAATATTGAGCATTTATTTCTAATTACCTCGTTACACATAAACATCAATTCAGAATATTTTCTTTGGTTTCAAGTTTTGTTATACATAAATATGAACATGTTCGCATCATTCCAAAGTTAGTTTAAAAATAAAATAAAAATGCTCCCGTTACCTCTCATTGCCCTAACAATTAGAGCAAAACGAGACTCTGCGTGTGGCAAAACAATACAGTGTGAAAAATAGTGTGGTACAACGCGAACAAAGCACAGGTACGCCTTGAGACAGCGAAAGCAGCTGAGCCGCAAGATTGTCTTCTTCGTTCTCGAGTCAAGCCAGTGGCCCACTACCTGGCGTTCGCGAAATCCCCCCGTCATCGGTTTTGTACACATGTTGACACGGGTCATTTGCCTCCCTCTCAAAGAGCATCCACCCGATGTGAAGTCAATAATGCAGTTTTTTAAGTCTCACGCAATCACTTGCTGACGTAAGGCTTCATGCGCACTACGTGAACGAGCTCACGTAGTGCGCATATTCATTTCTTCGTTTTTTTTTAGTACAAAGGTATGAACTTCTCAGAAAAGCTTGTATGGGGGTAATTGGAACATACTGCAGGAAAAGGCTGCACTGCAAAGTTCAGGATGAAAAACTGTACTGGCACAGGGAAAGCGCTACTAACCACTGAATTTTATTGAAAGAAATAGCCAAAAAGGGGCGGAGTAACATACAAGGGAGTGGGCAGTGTAAACAAACCATGCGTGATCCTATCGGGCTGCTATCTATGCCATAATACACGTGTTTTATCAAACTTTTTTATGTTTCTTTTTTCCTTGATTTTATTTGTCTCTGTAAATATGCCACTGGTCTATCCGTAGGTGCTATCGAAGGTGTGATATCAAATGCGCCAAACTTCCCAGACATCATAAAATAAGCTTCAATGATTATTCTCTTGATTTTATCTTTGCTGTGAGCCAAAGTGGTAGTATCCTCGCAGTTAGATTGGCACGTACAATCAAAGCAGTGTTGAGCAAGATTTCCTTCTATAACACACCTATTACAAAATATGAGGCTGCAGAGACCCAGTATTTTGTGAAGTAGGCGTGCTGAGTGTAAAGCCAAATTAAGGTGGATTATAATGCACTCCATAAGTGTTTGACTACCCTGATCTAATTTGGTGCATACAGCATTGAGAGTCAAGGTGAGTTAGTAGTGAGATATCACCTCTGAATATTTTGGGATAATATACTTTATTTGATTGCTATCGATGTTTTTAATTAGTGAGTATGGGAATCACCTTTTGACGGTTTTCGAATAACCGAGACGTGTTGGACGTATTCTTGAAAATCATGTGTTAGCTCGAAACACTCTAAAGTGTAAAACTTTTCAAACTGTACAAAGCAGAGTCAATGTCACTTTTTACTGATCTGCAACCTTGTGAAGAAGAACAGAAGAAGAGATAACTTTACTACAAATAGCTTCCCGCCAATTTAAAAGCTCTATTTCAAAAAAAAAACAACACTGTTAAAGCTGGCAGAAAGGAATTCATAAACATAAAAACCATCTTTCTCCGTCACCTGAACTGGAGACTGCCAAGCCACTTTCGCGCCCAGCAGCGATTGTCTCCAAGCCATCGCTATAGTAAGCGCCACAGTTTAGCACAAGTTACTCAACCATTGTGACTTCAATGAATTCAGACTGATAAGCTTTGCACGTATTTTTAATCCATCTATTGCCATTTTTTGACTGCCGCTTATTCGGCTAAGCACACTCAAACCCATCGCTGCCAAAGATGTGATTTCCGGGCTGCAGAGCGGCCAGCTTCGATGAGTCAAGTTTCGCCAGAATCAGTACACATTTTCGCATATGTTTTCTGAACAAAGCGGCACCACTATTTCAATTCAGTTGAGTTCTTTCACTTATTTTGTCTATGTTTATTATTCAATATAAATTTGAAATAACAGAATTTGAAACGCTCTGTTTCGGCTACCTTATCGTAAAATACGTGGTTGAGTCATGCAGTACTTTGTTGAGGCTGTCATCGGCTCGTTTATGTGTAATACTCAATTGTTGTGTGTCACAAGTTTATTTCTGAAAATGGTCAGTACGAAACCCTTTCTGCATAATCATTACACACTTTTATAAAATCGCATAGATGACAATAAATGCTTCCTAGAACGTCGGAAATAAATTATTGTTATAACTATTTGCGTTTTTTATCTTTTCTTGAAACGAATAGCCCGAAACAGCGTTTAATATATGATATGCATACTTATTTCTGCTAATGCCCCGCCCCCGCAGGGGCGTCTGTGCAAGCAGGGGTTTGGTGTGTAGTGACACAACGGACCCAAGCTAACGGGGATGCTTGACTCCCTCCCACGCCCAGCCGAGCGTGGTATTGCCGTGCTCGGGAAAAAGAGGATCGTGGGGGTTCAGCCAGCACTAGGCGATTGGACCTTAAGGCCCCCGGAAAAGGAAACACACCCCTTTAGCACCGGCTTCACGTAGACGGAATCCCTGGGCTGACCCACCCTGGGGAAGTCATCAGTCGCCGTTTCCTATCCCTCTACCCCTAATTTATGTCTCTATCTCTCAACTTTTATCTCTCCTGTCATCTTCTCTGTTCCGTTTACTTCAAATTTCCTGGTGGCGAGGGTTGACTTGGTGCAGCTATCCAACCTAGGATAATTATAACAGGTTATAGTGGCGATGTATTGCTGGCGTCTCCAAGTGTTTGCTTTGAACCTTCTAGCGTCCCCATGTTGAGCTCGGTGGCGCGTGGCCACCATCGCCACCGAGCTTTATAGTTTTTTTCATTGCGAAAGCTCCCCCCCCCCCCCTTCGTGATCTCTCCCAGAAAAGGCGATGCACCGAAGAAACGTTTTTGCTTAACACACCAAAGCCGACATTCCCAAAGTACCAGGTTATCCACAGGCAGAACGAAAAGAACACATTCCGAGCGACTTCACCTTTATTCGGGTCCGAAACTCTCAAAGAAGCAATGAGCCCAGGTTTTAAAGTTACAAAGATGGGCAGTGGTGATTTTCTTCTGGAGGTTCATGACAAAGCTCAGTATGAGAAGCTGTCTAAACTTGTTGCGCTTTGTGGGCCCACCAAAACAGCTGTTTTGGTGGGCCCACAAAGGGTAATGAACACTGTCCATGGCATAATTTCCAATGATGATCTTACTGAACTTTCTAAAAGTGAACTGCTCGAACGTTGGCACGACCATAACATGGTCGAAGTGCAACGAATAACAATAAGGCACAACAACAGACCCCTAAAAACACGTAATTAATACTTTCAAAAACAGTGATTTACCACAATCAATCGAAAGCGGCTATTTCAACCGAAACCGGCAGAAATATTTTCTTGTTCTAGCTATGAAGGAGATCACGCTGCCTACATACGATCATGTCCCACGTGAAAAACGAGAAACAAATGGTAGATTTTAAGGTCAAGTTTAATCTATCATTCCAAGAAACACGTCAACGTTTCACACTTCACAACCTATATTATCCCTTCTTAGCGGATGTTACGCGCCAGGACGTCGCGCCACATGTTTCTGCAACCACGAATGTCACGCAGATAGTGGCCACGCTTGCGCCACCAGCACCTCCGGCTGGAGCAGCCTGTACTGCTCCGCTACCTGACAAACAGGGCCGGCAGACCCCAGTGTCTGCTGAACCTAGGACCACTGCAAGCGCAGCTAGGTGCGATAGTTCTGGGACCAAGCCAACGAAGCTGGCATCACCCGCCGCCTCACAAGAAGTGATGGATACAAGTCCCACTCCTCCGGCACCTGTGACGCCGAAGGAGAGGCGTGACTCTTTAAAGTAAACGCTAAAAAATAAAGACTTCGAATTGCAGTACCACCTAAACATTCTGTAATCTAAGGCAACACTTTTTGTACACACAGCACTACAGAACCTAAAACAGACACAAATATTACAGTGTATCGTCACAGCACAGCTAAAAAATCTCGACGATATTCAAGCACTTTTACACGAACATGCACCGAAAGTCTTGTGTGGACAAGAGATATACTTGAAACCAAAACACACCAACTTTCCATGCCATTAAGTGAGGTTTCAAATGGAATGGAGCGATGCAGTCGCGTCAACCGGTGGTGCTACCATTGTTGTGAATCCAGAAACTGCTTGTACGCATTTACCACTTCACACTTCTGGTGAGGCAATAGCCGCCCTAGGCGTTATCTTGAACAAACTAATCATATTTTGCTCCATTTATATACCTCCTCTGCCCCAACCTAGTAAACGAGAATTCCAGGCATTATTCATGAACTTCCAGAACTGTATCTTCTCCTTGGAGATTTTAACGCACATACTCTGTGGGGTGACTCGCGCTGTGATGCGCGTGGTCGTCTGATTGAACAGTTTCCTTTTTTTCCTTAGGTACACGTCTCCTCAATAGCAAAGCGCCAACATGGTATAGGGTCGCTAACAATAGCTACTCGTCAATCGACCTAAGCATTGTATTCGCATCGCTCCTTCCCCTACTCTATTGGAAAGTCATTAATAATCTTTTTGGAAGTGACCAGTATGCTGTAGTTCTGAGCTCAGCAGTACAAAATCAATACCCTCCCCTGGTTCTCAAATGGCTGATAGAAAAGGTCAATTGGGATCAGTTTTACAAGGCTGCTAGCATAAGTTGGATGGACATATGCAGTTCTAGCTTAGATGCAGCTGTACAATACTTTACTACTTTTCTTATTGAAGCTGCAACTTAGTGCATTCTGCAAACATCTGGACTGGGCAAGAAACGACGAGTTTTCTGGTAGAACAGTGAGTGCCGCAATGCTCAAAAACAACAAAAGAAGGCATGATGACTGCTTTGACACTCAACCACCGCTGAAAGTTTTGTCAATTTTAAAAACATGAAGTTCCAAAACAGGAGAACGCGTCGATAGGCCAGGATAGAGACGTGTCAAGGTTTTTATCAGGAATCAACTCATATACACATGAAGCAACAGTCTAGAGCCTGGTCGGTGGGGTAGGAGGATGGGACCCATTTCTTATTTCTCTAGTAAACACACAAGGCAATGATTTGGAAGACCAAGCGAACTCCCTCGATGCACACTGCGAACAGGTTTCCAGCTCATGCCAATTACATTCCAGCGTTTCAACGATACAAAAAAAAATAAAAAATAGAGCGCAAATATACAAACAATAAGGCATAGAATGAATCTTTCGTCTTTGCTGAACTACTAGCTTAGCTTTGTTAAACTGCTGTAACAGAAGTGCCCCATGCTCCGACCGTATATTATACAAAATACTGAAACGTCTGCCTCCCGAAACCGAAAATGCTCTCCTTTCTTTGTATAATGCCGTTTAATTTTCCGGTGAGATCCCTTCCACCTGAAACAAAAAAAAAACAGTCATTATTCCTATTCTTAAACAGGGCAAGGACCCATCGTCAGCATTGAGCTACAGGCCCAAAGCGTAAACGACTTGCCTTTGCAAGGTTTTTGAAAAAATAATAAACAGAAAACTGATGCATTTCTTCGAAACAAATAGCCTGCTTAACCCCAGCTAGTGCGGTATTCGAGACGCTAAGTCCACTACTGACCACCTTGTCCACAATGAGGCGTGAATTCACGATGTTTTCATTCATAAACAATTCTTTGTGGTGGTGTTCCTCAATATAGAGAAGGCCTATGACACTACGTGGCGCTTTGGCATACTCCGAGACCTGTCATACCTAGGTGTGGGGGGCAGAATGCTGCCAATATTCGAAAGCTACCTGTCTAATCGGACATTCCGTGTTCGAGTAGGCACTGTGTGGTCCTGTAACTTTGTTCAGCTGTACGCCCATCCTTTTTCAAAATCCGGTATTTTGCGTTTGCAAACGAGCATCTTCAGTGCAAAAGCCCATGCATTATCTTTGGCCATCAAGCATATCAAGCAATTACAACCGCAACGCGCGTTTGTATACACAGATTCGCTGAGTGTCGTAACAGTTTAAAAATGCTGAAAAAAAACATAAAAATCCTGTGCTGATATCACTTTATTCTCTGTTATGCACAATCTACGCCTTTAAACGACAGACTCTGGTGTGCTGGGTGCCAGGGCACTGCGAGATTGCTGGAAACATACTGACGAACCAGCTGGCTCGGTCTGCGCACGACTAAGCACCCGCCAATACATCCCTGACCGTCCCTGCAGTTGGCATAAAACCCTTCCTACGACGAAAGCTCAGGGCGTGCTGGCAGCTCCTGTGGAATAGGCAAAGGGATAACAAATTGCACGTTATGAAACCGAGACTTGAAAAAGGCCAACAGTATCCAGATCCCGCTACACATAAGTCACACTTTCGAGGCTACAAATAGGGGACACTCACTCAACACATTTGCACCATTTGTCTGGTGGCGATCCGCCATTGTGTAAAAGGTGTGGATAACCACTCATGGTTCTCCACTTCCTTGCACAGTGTGAAAAGTTAGATGCTCTGAGAAAAAACAGTTTTTAGTACCCTACCGACAGTAGGTCCTACTACACCCAGAAATGCTTATTGGTAGGGACCAATTTTTAAACCTCAATGAGTGTTTAGGTTTTTATAGGTTGTGCATAGTTTTCATTGCATATTTATAGCACGACCCTTTTACTGAGGTCTCGGCTGCGGTGGCTACATCCAAACCATGGTTTTATGATTATGACCTTTCGCCATCTACTTTCAATGGACATACTGCACATCCCTGTGATGATATTAAATACTTCTAAGTTTTTATCCACGTTAGCGCAAGGAATTTTAAAGCTCCTGCACAGCCACGCACAATGTCATTCCTCACATCTCTAGTGTACTGAAATGGCGCCCTTTGAACATAAAATCGCCCTTGCGCTACAAAAGACCACAAATTAACATCTGATCAATTCCTTTTAATGCTTTAAAAAATGATAATCATATAAAAATGTGCTAAGTGGAAGTGAGCTTTTGTTGTATCACTGCAGAATAAGCCTGAACGTGCACCATGCAAAGTAAGCACGGCCTGGGCTGGTTGAGGGAAAAAGTCAATCCAATGCCAACCTCTTGCAAATTAGCTCAAAAGTGTTCGATCGAAACTAAAGCAAAGGTATACAAAAATCATTGCCCTTGTGCGGATTATGGTAATACGAAAACCATTGATAACATTGTGATGTATTGGACAAGGCTTTTCGCTATTATCTACGAGGATCTCATCAACTTTAAATCTTTTCAAATTCCCCCATATTCTAGGAGCAAAAATTTTTGACATATATGGTCTTAGAGACCTTGGTTCAATCGTACATTGGACACATTGAAGCAAATTTGTGGTGGTCAGCCACACAGCAAAACATTATGTGCGCACTTATGTAGTTAAGTATGAAGCGAAAAGGAAATCGCAATAATATACTCATGCACCGACAATGCATTAGTGGCACATGTACAATCTGTGGGTTCAGATCAACAGCTACGGACTTCTGGTTGGTGCGCCTTCTTGAAAACGTGCTTCCTGAGCGGACATGGTTTATTACTCGCTATTTATTGTGAGAAATAACATGAAAAGTGACTTCTCACACAAATTATACAAATTAATTTTTAAAATGTGATTCTTGTATGTTCTTGGATACATTTTTTTGACTATAAAACGAAGCCTACTGGGCCGTATAATGTGTATTGTACCACTGAAAAAGTAGTCCCAGCTATGTGCGCATTTTTCCTTACGTTTGATATAAAATATATTTCTGTATTCTATAGGCACCTTTTTGAGACAGGACGTGGCTCATAGCGGGAGGTGTTTGTACCTGTTTTCTCTTGTACGTTGTCACTTTTTTGTTTTTGATGCATCATGAAGTCTCGGCTTTTCGCGCGTGTTTCCAATACCCAAACGGAAGTCTGCAGCGAAATGGAGGGCGAATTTTGCGCTGCGATCATTTTCTACAGCGCTACGAGTGGCACACTTAGCCGGACTACTTCGCATAGGAGCACGTATGCTGAAGCTCAGCCCCTGTAGCGTTTCCTTCACTGTAAAGAAAAGCCCGCGAATATCGTTACACCGGGAATCTAAATTGTTTGTTCGAAAATGTACGGTAATCGGAAAAATTTATACAAAACGAACAGTACTTATAAGGACATGCAAGCAAACACAGGTTCGATGGCATTTTCAGTGCTATATGTATCTGGGCAAGTGGCCCAGTACTACCGAGATATCATGTTATAAAAAATTGCAAAACAATAATTTTGAAACTACAAAGAATTGAAACGGTAGGTGCACCGAAATGTACAATAAATATTATAACATTGCAGGTACTTTTTCATGAGGCATACCTGATTTTAATGAAAATCACTGTTTTTCGAAAGACGGATACTTTGTGCTGTCTCAATGTTAGACTAATGGGGATTTCGAAAAGGCTTTCAGTGAAGCGGTAGAGGCTACGTACTAGTATACCTTCCAAGAGAGCAAAGAAGTGATGTTTTATAGTGATACGTTAGCCTTACTTTGTTTTCTATGAGCAAAAACCAACCACACAAGCAACCCAATATTTTCGTGCATCACCAATTCACCTTGTCTAATTTTTTCATTGTTGACTTGCCTTTATTCAGCCGATCATTTGTAGCTGTTTTTATACTGTTCAAATGCGTTGAAAAAAATTTGTCTGAAAAAGCTACGAAACGAGAAAAAGAAAACAGCACTGCTGAGTTATAAACTTTACACCAAATATAAAAATATGCACCATATAATATACTGCAATTCCAAAAAGGCTATTGCCACAACAATCGCCGAGTACGAAAAAAAAATCCGCCATCAGCATTAAAATATGCCAGGCTGTCAAGTTTGAAACATGTGTTCTATTATCTTCATCAAGTACAGGGGTGTCGAAAAGTATGCATTTACCTAGAATTAGTTGTTAATAAGCTCAAGATAGTTAAGGATGCCACAATTCGTGCAGCCTTGGCTTCCTTTTCATTTTAGGAATTCAATGTTCAACCTTTACGTCTGTTTTCCGCGCAACAATATAGGCGCTTAACGCCTGTGAGAAAAGCTTGTTTGTCTTACAGGCTACGTTATTCCCACATAAAGTAGCAAGCTGAAAATATTAAGTTCCTATACAACACATATAATGTGACTTTTGTTGCGAATTTACTTTTTATGCATGTTTATCACCGCCAGCTGGCTGCCTTGCTTTCAGACATATATGTATATTACCGCCACTGTGGCCTCACAACGTTACGCCTCCAAAAAACGTATGGACACTGCTTCTAGTAGGAATACTGCGGACTTATTTTTACTTATTAAAAAGAAATCCTCACATGCCTCATGAGATTGGTCACTGGCAATACAGGCAGCGCATAGCACAAAAAAGCTTTTCATAAAAAAAAACCGTGGCGGGCCTCGCGGCTTCAAGAAAGCTAGCTGCGTGATTTCTTCATGTCATAACAGATAACATGAGCAAATTGACGTTGTGGTTACTTCAAGCAGTGCTGCTAGTCAGCGGCGCTTTAAAATCTCTGTAGATCATTCGGCTTGAAAAACTGATGAGCTTAAAGGGTATCCGCAAGGGCTTTTCTGACCACACAGGACTCCCACGTGGCTGAAAGGAAGGTCAGTTGCTTGCTGGGTTTTTGACTGCTTGTTCTGTAAACTTCTCAGCCACCTCCAAGTTAACATTAAAATTGGGCACAATAATCGCGTCAAACATTGTTATCACTTCATGGCCGTAAACGAGGCTCAAATCAGTATGATATATAGTCTCGACAATCCGCGTTGTCGCTAATGCAACACAAGACAAAAACTTCCAAGTGCACCGCCACGGGGTACACTGGATTGAAGGTCATGTTTCAAACCATCACAATAGTGCTGCTTGCCAGTAGTCATTTTAAGTTGGCGTGCCCAGGGAGTCATCCCGATTCCGTCACCTCCAGCAAGTAGACCTTCAATGCAGCCACACAAGCAGTTATGAACACCGGATACATTACAATAGATTCCACAAGGCAGTGCTTCCCTTCATACACAACACTTTTCTAACGACGCAAATTTATTGCACTCATACGCACAAAATGTTATTTCTTTAGGGGAAGTCTATGTCCCAATGAAAAAAAAACCTTTACTAGGGACGATCTGTCTTGCTTTTTCAATTTTCTGCCATTGTTTTCTTCAAGTTTTGCTGCTAAAATGCATTTCATGTAAACGAACGTCTCCGCACACGATATTGGTGGTCGTGTCAGTCAAAAAGAGAATGACAAGTTAAACAATGAACCCGTTTTTTTATAGACGAGAGGGAATGAAGCGGGACAACCGTGGTATGTAAATTCTGCCAGTGGAAGTGTTCCGGCTAAAAAAATCCCGTTATTCGTGAACAAAAACTATTCTTTCTATGAATTTTCACGCTGTTTTATTCTTCTACTTCATTTTCTTCTTCGCACACAGCACGCGTTCATCAATTTGTTCTCCACGGGATTTTATAGCCTAGATGGGTGACCAAGAAAGAGAGAATGATTTGATTGATAAGTGGGGTTTAACTTCCCAAAACCACCATATGATTATGAGAGACGCCGTAGTGAAGGACGCTGGAGGTTTTGATCACCTGGGGTTCTTTCACATGCCTAGAAAGAACAGAGAGATACAAACAAATACGGAGAAATATACCCGGACATATAGGTAGAGAGAAAAAGCATGCCATATTCACGTAAGTATAGCATAAAAGGCAAACAGGAAAACGAAGAGAAGCTATAAAGGAAACGAGATGGTGAAACATTGCATACGCTTGCATAAATGGTGTATCAATTAAGGAAGGCAAGTGATGGTGAGGATCAAACAAAAGAGGAGCAGACATTATTTTGCGTGGTAAAGCATATAATTACAAGACCTGAGGAAAAAAGATGATGGCAGGAATGAAAAGAAAATGAAGGGAGCCCCGACACAGCCACTGTTTCCTTGGTGTTCGCGCCCGTGTTGTGTGCCCCACAGTAAAAACATGATTTTACCAAGGACGACTTAACGTAGTTTGCGCACAAACTAAAAAATTTTGATTCAGCAGCCCTTCTCTTTTGTGTTTATTGGCGCCATCGAAATGAAAAATATGATATTGTTCCATACTTGATGTAACAAAATTTTTCTGTTATGTGGGTGAGCAGCAAAAGGTGAGTTTTTTTCTTGATTTTTACGGAGGGTTTTTTTTAGAGAGCGTGTTCTAACTTTTTCACATTCAGTCGTCTAACGATACAGGTCACGACCCTAATGTTAGACAGTTTTTGTTTAAGGTACGTAGAAACTTCACGTACGCAAACGTTTACAGTCCGTGGATGTTACGTGAGCGCCATCATAAATGCTTTCATCTACGTGTACACGACGCGCGGAGAAAGCAAGGGTATCCCAATGCACGTGCTCCCACTGAGAGTTTTGCCACTTTTTCTACTGCTCTATGCGGCATTGTAGTGCCTACACCATCTTCGCTGGGCTGTAGAATTCAAGTGCCAACTTTATCCGGCATGTTTTGCCTGGATGTTGAGTTACTAAGCGGTACAACCATTCGCGTTTAGCTAGTTGACCACTACGCGCCAGAGCGACACCTGTAGGCAGCGGGAGTGATAATGGTGGCGGCTGCGAAGTCTTTACTCTGAGTGGAGGAGCGGGCATCGAGGCACTCTAGTAGGAGCTACCACGTAGCTTCATTAATAGGAATCACGAATAATGCCGCAGCCGATTCTTGGCACGCAATCTTGTTGTTGTGCTCGTCACGTCATGTTCTTTGAGCGCCCGCGCAAGGCTGTCTACGTGCCCAAAAACGCATGCAAAGAATCGACTCTCCCGTACGTCCGTGAAGCTAGTGCGTGGCCGCTATATTCTGCGCATGCGCACTGCGCACACGTAGAAGATCAACGTACGCAAAGTCTCTACATACGCGAAACTAAAGCTGTCTATTATTCCGGCTATATTGCGCACCCCTCCCATGCACGGAACAATAAACGCAATAGTCGGTAGGGCTCTAACATATGGTGGTAGTGCGGCTCTGGCATATAATGTCAGGATATGGTTTCACGGAGAGAATAACCACTGAGGTTCATTGTACTGCCTGGTCTAAGCAAAACATAGTGAGTCTAGAAACTTTATTGCCAGCTCAATAATTGTTCTTGTTAGCTTCGAAATTGCATACTGGCACCTTGTCATAGCTTTTGTTGCTGCCTACTCCGCCGAGATGACATGAACGTACATTCATAAGAACATGACAAAAGTCCGGGCTTCCACCGTGGATATTTGTCATTGTGAGCCATGATATAAGTATTGAATAAAATAAATGGTTTTATAGAAGGTGTCCTTATACCTTATAATCATAAATCTCTAAAAACCGCAAGATTCACTTCTCATTTTTTTCCAACTTCACAAATGAAAAATTATTGAGACCGTTTGTGTCCAGTCTGTCCTCTATATCGACACGTTCTGTTCAGCTGAGCTCTTTCGTTAACAGAAGCGTGGTACGGATGCAACAGCAAAAGGCAGACCTGCTCTGCCTGACGGGACATTACCACCCGGATACATACTCTGCGCAAAGACAAACAAAAAGCAAATCGCTCAATAATAGATTCAAACGCAGTTTCATGCAAGGTGAACAAATTTCATAGTTTACCAAAGTCAAGAAAAATCTCAGTAACTATGAAGAACCAGACCTAGAGAACATATAACTACTTCATATACAACTGCCAGAAAGGACTACGAGTTCTGACGCATTCTGAACATCGCCGTACGGTCTGCGAAGAACTTGTACCAATAATGTTGGCCTGCGCATCTTAATAGCTATGTGTGAGCCAAACTTGAAAACGCAGATGCTCAGATCATACACATCATCCCGCTTTGTCAGACAAAGGCGCATGAGGTGGCGGCGTTGCTGAGACAGCAATTAAGAACTTTGATGAAAAGGGTGGGGTCAAGCATACGTGTTACGTCATCAGATAACTCCTGTCCTTGTACACGTTGTTCTTCTCTCCGCTTACACCCGTTGAGGATGTAGCGTGCAATATGATCGCTTCACTCTCTTCCTTAGCTGCTTTTCTTTAAAGCAGTATATTGTAGAATTGTGCGTGATCCCCCGCAGGGGCGTCTGCTCAAGTAGGCGTTTGGTGTGTAGAGACAACACAAACACGAGTTAACGGGTGATTTTCGACTCTCCCGTACACCTAACCGTGCGTGGCTTTGCCTTGCTCGAAAAAAAGGGGATCCTTGGAGTTGAGCCGACAGTGGGTGATCGGAACTTTAAGGCCCCCCGGCAGAGGCAACACACCCCTTTGGCGCCGGCTTCATGTAGACGGCACCAATGGGCTGACCCACCAAGGGGAAATCGGCAGTCGCCTATTGTTATCTCTCTCAACCTACATCTCCATCTTTATCACTCACTTTATATCTGTTCTGTCTTCTACTCTCTGCCATTTACTTTCAAACTTCCTGGCGGCTACAGTTAACCTTGTGCAAATAGCGTAACTTGGTCTAGGGGCATTTGGTTATAGTAGCGTTGTACGGCTGCCGTCTGCAGGTTTTAGCATCAGCAAACTTATTGCGTCCCCTCGTTCGGCTTCGTGATGGATGGCCGCCAACGTTTCTGAAGAAAGTTAAATTGGCAACACAGAGTTTTTCCTTGTTGAAGTGATCTTACCGCTTTAAAGCGCGAACTCAACGAAGACTATGGTTTTTTTCAAACAAAGAAATACATACAAAGAGAAAAGTGGCAAGCAAACCAGAACTGAATCACTCTATGTAGTGTCCAAGTGTCTTACAGAAATTCTTGGGGATGTGTACAAAGTTACCAAAATGACCAGCGAAGACCACCTCCTTGAAGTGTAGAAGCTACACAATATTTTAACTTTAGGTGATACGCCGATCACTGTAACACCACACAGATCAATGCACACAAATCGTCGAGTGGTATATGACGCTGATTTGCTTTGTCTGACCGAAGCGGAACTTCTGGACCGTTGGAGGAGTCAGAATGCGACCAATGAACAAAGAATTATCATCAGAAGAGACAAGCAAACACCAAGGAAACTCCTTTTACTCATGTGCACTTCTGGTAATCTACCGGAAACTATTAAAACTGGGTAAACGAAGACTTCCATCAGACCATGTATACCTAGCCCACGTCATTGTTTTAAATGCCCGAAATATCACCATGGCCTTGCATACCAAGCCCACGTCATTGTTTTAAATGACCGGGATATTACCATGGCCCCAAAGCTGTCGTGGTTACCAAACTTGTGACCAATGTGGAGTGTCAGGCTACAATGATAACCACTGGGAAGAAACGTCACAATATGTGAACTGTGGCAGAAATCATCTCGCATACTCACGATCCTGTTCGTTTTAGAAAAAGAAACAGAGATTATCACACTGAAGATAAAGAAAACATCACATTAAACAAAGCAAAAAGAAGAGTGTCGCCATTTTAAGGTTCAACATATGCTGATGTGGCGCGTTAGGGGGCACCACCGCGCCAGCCCTCACCCCTCTTTCGGCCAGCGCAGAGTGAGCCGTTGCTGTGGCGCCCGAACTCAAGGCAGCAGTAGTTCGGTCTACTGTCCGAACTTCCACCTCGCACGCGCGGACTTTGAGTGCCTCAGAGGAGGCAATGGATACAACGGCACCCTTGTTGTCAAAAGAGCAGCGTGGCTCCTTGGAGGGCGCCTAAAAAATGAAAAGCCAATAATGTGGCCGGGCGACCGCTCTGCCATTTGAATCAAGTTCACTTTTACACAGGATACCCTCTGTACACACAGCAGCATCTATTCTTAATATGCAGACAGAATTATTGCGGTGAAACATCGTAGGCCTTCTTTGAAATCTCGGCGACTTACAAGAACTTCTCCATGAACACAATCCTAGAGTGCTGTGTGTACAAGAGACACACCTAAAACGAACAAACACAAACGTTTTACGTAACTACGTAATCTTCCGAAAAGATAGAGATAACGCCATGCTACCATCTGGTGGTGTAGCGGTTATAGTTAGTAATGGGATAGTATGTACACAATTATTCCTTCTAAGTTTCCACGAGGTGGTGGCTGTCTAAGCAGAACTTTTTAACAAACTCCTCACCATTTACTCTTTGTACATACCTCCGCGGCACCGTCTTAAAAAAGGTGAATTGCAGTCTTTAATTGGCGAACTACATGAACCTTATCTGGTCCTTGGGGCCCTGAATGCACATAGCGGTCTGTAGGGTGACTCTCACTGTGATGCACGGGGTGGTCTCATTGAACAGTTTCTCTCCTCTTCCCGTGCCTTCCAGTTGAAGGAAGGAACCAACGTACTATAACATCGCCAACCAAGCATACTCGTCTATCAACCACAGTGTCGTATCTACTTAACCTCTACCTCTACTGAAATGAAAAGTCATAAATAATCCATACAGAAGAGACCATTTTCCCTAGTTTTGAGTCCACCCACATTATATGAAAGTCCTCCGCATGTTCCTAAATGGCTCATAAACAAAGCCGACTGGGAACAATTTCATAACACTACTCATTTAAGTTGGACTGAAATATGTGTATTAAGCATAAATGAAGCTATGCAGTATTTCACAGCTTTTTTTACTAACATAGCAGCTAAATGCATACCGCAAGCATCTGGACTGCCCGGCAAACGACGTGTGCCAAGGTGGAACATTGAATATGAAAATGTGCGAAAATAGCACACTAACCGAAAACGGAAAACCTTGACAACTTTAAGAAAATAAAATCTCAAGGCAAAATAACGCGTCAGCAGGCCAGAAGGGAAGTTGGCACAAGATTTCGACATGGATAAAATCGTATACACAGGAGGCTAAAGTCTGGAACATTGTTAGTAGGGTAGCAGGAAGACAAGTAACTCACTCCCACTCGTAAACACACATAGTAATAGCTTGGAAGATCAGACAAACTTCCTCAGTGCACACTTCGAATGGGCTCGTCAAACTGCACCGACGCTTTCCGAAAATACAAAACGAGAATTGAGAAGCAGAAACTAGAACACAAGTGGACAAAACACGAAGAATACAACCAAGCTTTCAGCTTTGCTGAACTCCAATCATCGTTAAACTCCTGCAGTAATTCCGCCCCAGGTTCTGATCGAGTGGTGTACGATATGTTGAGAAACCTACCAGTGGAAACGCAAAATACAATATTTTGCTTGTACAATGCTATATTTTTTTGTCGTATTATCCCTACTTCCTGGAAAGAAGGTATAATTATTCTCATTTTGAAAGAGGGCAAGGACCCTTCTTCAGTTTCGAGGTATAGGCCTATTGCAGTTCCCAGCTGCTTGTACTAACTTTTCAAAAAACCTATAAACTGCCGACATGTACATTTCACTGAAACGAATAATTGATTCGACCCATTTCAGTGTGGTTTTCGAAAGAGTAGATTCACCACCGACCACCTTGTTCGTATCAAGACGCAGATCAGAGACGCCTCCGTCCACAACAACGTATTCTCTCTGTGTTCCTGAATGTCGAAAAGCCTTACGATACAACATGGTGCTTTGGAACACTAAGAGACCTGTCCAACCTTGGTGCACACCGCAGAATGTTTACCATAAACAAAATTTACTTGCCAATTCGAACCGTTCTTTGCCCGAGTGGGCCGCGTTCTTTCCCGAAAAATTTCCAAGAAACAGGAGTGCCGCAAGGTAGTGTGCCCATCTGCACACTTTTTATCATCAAAATGAATTTTTTTACGTTTCTAAATTGCTCAAAATATGTTTTGCTGCACATATGTGGATGACGTCTAGCTTGGTTTTAGGTCTTGTAATTTGGCCATGTGTGACCGGTAGGTTCAGCTTGGTTTGAACAATGTCTCCATTTGGGCAGAAGAAAATGGTTTCTGACAGAATGTACAGAAAAGAAATGCGTTTCGTTCTCTAGGAAGAGAAGCATTCATTCAGAACCCGATATTCAACTGCGTGGGCAATGTCTTTCTGTTAATACTGAACACCGATTCTTAGGCCTAATCTTGGATCCCAAGCTATGCTTAATAACACACATGAAGAAGCTAAAAAATAAGTGATAAAAGTCATGAACGTTCTAGAAGTGTTGTCACGCACTACGTATGGAATTGACGAGAAGTGTCTAATAGTTGTATACGAGCATCATAAGTAATCGCATAGACGATGGGGCAATTGCATATCAGTCTGCAACAGCTACTGCCAATAAAATGCTTGACTCTGTTCATTATCTAAGCATCCGTCTATCTACGGGTGCTTTTCGCACTCGACCCATGGAACGCCTTAACGTTGAATTGAGCGAATGGTCACTTCACGTTCAGAGATGTTACTTGTCTTTTAAATATTGTAATGGGAAGTATTTCATAAGTTAACGGTGGGTAATCTAACACTGCACGCAGTGCGCAAGGACGCAGGAAAACAGGGCAGTCCAGGCACAGCCCCACAACAACATCGTCGTCTTCATTCCTTCTGTGTCATTTCTGCGCCTGTGCTTCAGGAACCTTTTTACACCCGTCACAATACCCCGGGTGGAAAAACACCGTTCCTTTGCCTGTTGTTATTAGAAGCACAGGTCTCTTTGAAAAGGCGTCAGGTGAGAAACATGCACAATGTCACTTCTATATGCACAGTGGGGTACTTAGTAGGAGACATTTTATAGGTGAGGGGTTCAACTTCGTGCAGAACTCGGTAAGGCCCGACGTATTGCGATAAAGGTTGCTCGCATAGGCCGACACGGCAGATTGAGAGCCACAGTAGAACGAGAGAGCCCGGAGAAACATCGACATCTCTATGTCGGCTGTCATAGAGTGATTTTTGTTGCCTCTGGGACAATAAAAACCTAGCGCAGGCTACTTTGTCCCAATCGGTGTGGTCCTCATAAAAATATGTAGCAAGCATGTACATTAGCGTGTGGTTGAGACGTTCAGTAAGTCTGTTAGTCTGTGAATGGGAAGAAGTCGTAAAGTTGTGCCACGTAGCGCAGGATTTAGGGAGGTCGTAAACCACACAAGACAGTAAGCAGAGGCCACGGTTCATGAGTAGGTGAGAAGAAGCTCCATGCTGAAGGATGATGTCATGGAGTAGAAAATCTGCGACGTCCGTCACAAATTTTATTGTCGGCAGCGCTTGAGTAATTGCATTCAGAGTGGCATATTCCGTAGCTACTGTTATTCATTTGTTTTCCGTTGCCGATGTTGAGAAGGCAGCTGACAAATCCAAACCCGTTCAATGAAATGGCTCATCTGTAACTTCAATATATTGAAGGTGACCGGCAGAGAGAGACAAAGGCTTCTTCCGACACTGGCACAGGTCACACGCTGCAACGTAGCGACGAACGGAACTCTAAAGGCCCTGCAAGAATACCCGTCACGCGGTCTTATGTTCTGGAGACACCTAAACGTCCGAAAATTGGGGCGTCGTGAAGTTCTTGCGAGATTTCTTGGCGCGGATGACGTGGAACGACGAGCAAAAGTTCTGTACTATCGGGCTGTAAGTTGTAGCGGTACAAAACGTTGTCTTGAAGCAAAAACAGGCTTAGTGAGTGGCCTTCATGGCCGGATTAAAGACGGCGAATCATCGATAGCAGTGATAGATCTCGGCGTTGTTCGCCGTCTATGTGCAGCAATCTGTTATGGCTAAGATGTCGGTATCAGCTTCCAACTCGAAAGAGTTGGGTGGATCAACAGGGTGTCGAGATAAGCAGTCAGCATCGCTGTAAATCTTTCCAGACTTGTACACTACAAAAAACGTGTACTCGTGCAATCGCAATGCCCATCGCCCGAGTGTTTTGTGCAGGGTCCTTAAAGGTTGAGCGCCAGCGGAGCGTATGGTGGTCTGTGATGACTGCGAACGTGCGTTTGTTTAAGTACGGACGGAATTTCGCGATAGCCCAGACAAGAGCCAGGCACTGGCTCAGTAAGTCAATAGTTCTTTTCCTACTGAGAAACTAGGCGGCTAGCATACGCTATGACACGGTTTGTGCTGTTCTGCCTTTGTGCGAGTATTGCCCCTATGCCATGGCCACTCACGTCGGTGTGAAGTTCCGTTCGAGTGGCTGGGTCAAAATGAGCCAACGACAGTGATAATGTGAGCACAGAAATCAACGACGCACAGGAATGTTGTCGGTCTTCACGCCAGCAAAAAGACACCTTCTTTTTGAAGAGATCCGTGAAGGGCCAAGCAATTTCCGCTAAGTTGCTGACGAAACGGCAGAAATATGAACACAGCCGACTTAGAAGATAGCAGACTTGAAAGATTTCAAAGTTTGGCGAGAAAACTATGACATCCTCTAGATAGCACCAAGCACGTCGACCATTTAAAACAGCGAAGGAGGAAGTCCATCATGCGTTCAAAAGTTGCTGGTGCATTGCTCCACCCAAAAAGCATGGCTTTAAATTGATAAAGCCCGTCGAGTGTTATGAACGCCGTCTTCTCGTGGTCACGGACATCGACTGAAATTTTCCAATATCCAGGTCGTAGGTCCAGGGAAGAGAAATATTTGGCGCCATAAAGGCAGTGAAGCGCATCATCAAATCTAGGTAGAGGATAGATATTATTTTTAGTTATTCAGTGGAGATGGCGATAGTCGACGCAGAATCGCCAGGTGTTGTCCTTATTATTAACAAGAACAACAGATGACCAAGGACTGGTTGGAGGCTCTATGACGTCTTCGTCGAGCATTTTCTTTGCCTCTTTGTGAATTATTTGGCGCTCTGAAGGAGACACACGGTAAGGACGCCTATAAAATGAACTGGCGTCACCAGTGACGATATGATGGGCTATAACACTCGTGTGGCCCAAGGAATGGTCGTCTATATAAAAATGTCGAGATAAAGAAATAGAAGAATACGGAGTGCTTTAACTTGGGATGGCGACAGGTCGTTTTATATCATTTTGTCTAGGAAAGCTCTATTCTGTGCGACTGCGACAGGTTGAGCTACGGTTTTGATGTCAAGAGTGAGAGATGAAATTGTACATTGCTCTAGAATGGAGAGTTGTGCTAAGGCAATACCTTGAGGAATGACCTGTGCCGATGCATAGAAGTTAGGGACAGAGAGAATTGTCTTTATGTCACTAATCCTCACAATAGCTAGAGGAAGTATGATGTTTCCTGAAAAAGTCAGGTCATTCAGGGGAGCTGCCAAGCAGTCGCCACCAGGAACAGGTGGGAACCTCGACATAAAAAGGCACGTAGCGGCCTGAGGCGGTAATCATAGACACTCCACGGACCGTAGCCATGTGCAAGCTGCAGGAGCGACGTCAGAGTACAAAGGCAACTCTAACTGTAAAGTGCTGGTAGAACATTCAATGAGGGCTCAATGCACGACCAAAAAGTAAATGCCGAGAATCACGTCGTGTGGGCAAGCGCCTAGAACCGCGAACATGACTGAAGTGTGAAAACCAGCAAGAGTGACGCGGGAAGTGCGCATGCCAAGAACTGATGTTCTGCTGCCGTCGGCTACTCGCACAGTCGAAGATATGGCAGGGGTAAGAACTTCTTTCAGACGGGATGGAAGAGGCGAACTCATATCGAATATGTGGGCACCATTCTCTATTAGAGCTGTAACGGTCAGACCTTTGATGAGAACATCAAGTAAATTTCGTCTGGAATTAGTGGTCGATACAGGTTTTTTGGTCCGATTCGTCAATGCAGTGCCCCCTCCAGGAGCTGCATCTGTTAGCTTCCCGAGAACTGCCCAGAATACACCGGTGAAGTGGAGCGGCAGCGTTCAGAGGAGCACAGCTGGCAACTCTGAGGCGACGGCGAGCGGCTGAACCGGGTTCTCTGGGCAAGGAATCGGTGTTGGGTGGTTCAGAGCGTTGCGTAGAACGGCTATGTTGGAGGTCCTGAAGGTGGTCATCGGCGAAACGAAGTGGCGAATACTGTCCACGAACCTGTCAGTGGTCGTGTAAAAAGGTTACCGGGAAGACCATCTGTTGCGTCAGTGGCGAAAAATGTGGCCAACACGATGGCAAGACAAGCAAATCGATCGATCCTCATGTGTGCGCCAATCAGATGTATTTCGGTAGCGCGATGAGAACCACTGGACCGACATGGCAGCAGCAAGAAGTGGGGTGGCGTGGAAGTGGGCATTATGAGAACTAGAATTTATGGACGGCGGTGTGTGTTTAGAGTTTCGGGGAACTAATGCGCTCATGTTGGCAAAGTCTCGTCGCACAACAGCCTGAATAAGAGATATTGGTGCCAAGTTTTCAGGCACATGGGGTTGATAGGCGGAAAACGCCATGGCTTCCAACTCCTGGCGGACAATTCTTGTGATGTGAGAATTCATTAATGGGCATGGTGCCAAAGGATCCTCGCAGGAAGAAGTCACAGCGGTGTTCGGAAGTAGGGAAAACCGTTGAGTGATTCTGCTGCTTTTGGCTTGTTTGGACCACCGACATTCACTGACAATAGAGACAATGGTGGTACAGTTCTTGCAGATTAGAATGTTGAAGGCATCCTCAGCCATTCTCTTCAACATATTGCTGAGCATGTCTTGTTCGCTCATGTCTTTGTCGGCCTTCAAGCAGAAGGCAAGATCGTCTTGAATATAGGTGGCCTACGACTCTGTGGACGATTGAACTCGTGACGTGAGTTCCTGCCTGGCTGCCAACGGTCGACCAACTGAATGGCCGCACGTTACGAAGCTTCTCCTTGCACACGTCCCAACTCGTCAGGTCTTCCTCGTGCGTCTTGTTCTTGGCGCGTGCAGTACCTCGCAGGTAAATGATGTTGGCCAGATTAGGCGTCTCAACCCAACTGTATTGCTTGCTGACGTGCTCGTATAAGGCGAGCCACTCGTCAACGTCAATTGTGTCGGTGCCGTAAAATGTACCTGGAAACAGAAGATGGGAAGGGATCACAGGTTACGGAGCAGGCGTATACTGAACGGACGGTGCACTCCCTTTAGGCATTGTGGACGGACGAAGCTGACGTCCACTATGGAGATCTAGAGTCGGACTTACACCAAAATTATGTTACGGGGAGCATATAGTGGGTTAACGCCAGTTGGGCTAACACTTCACACAGTGCGCAAGGACACAGAACAACGGAGCTGTTCAGACACAGCCCCACAAAAAATTGTCTTCGTTTCTTCTGTGTCATTTCTGCACCCATGCCTGAGGTATCTTTCTATACCCGTGACAATAATATCTTAAAGTGAACGCAGACAAGAACCATCCTTCACCTTCCACAACTATTGACGTGTCCAGCTATTGCTGTACTTGAGAAACGCCTTCTATGAGACAGCCCTGCTCACTCCGTGTGGGAGGCCTAGCGAAGGAAACCGGTGGGCCGCTTGAACACCATTTGATGGCTCCCGCAGTATGCCTGCCCCCTTGGCAGTCGCAGGCGATAGATTGCGACGTGTAATTCTTGGAGACTACAAAGCACGCACCAATCGCCCATATACAGACATACTTCTTAGAACAACAACAAAAATACACATGTGCTGAGTTCTTTACGAATGCTTCATACCTAATACTTCTGTCTCGTACGCAGACGTTGGCCCATTCTTTGCAAAAGCTGCGTTTTGCACTCCTATACAAGCATTTTCACGGTGAAGATTTTGCGATAATTGAGGCGGTTAAACACTCTAAATAAAGGGAACTACAGAAGTCAATATTATATACAGATTCCCTAACCGTAGTAAAAGCTCCCTCAACTCCTAAAAAGCACACAAACCATGTCATTGCATCGCTTTATTTGTTCATATGCACAGTCTACTCATCCAAGCAGCATGTTGTAGTCTGCTGGGTGCCAGGACACCGCGAAATACAAGGCGTCGTTCTGGTGGATCAGTTAGCTGTATCAGCCAACAAAACTGCTACGAATACATCGATATCAATTCCTGCACTCGATTCGAACCCTTTTCTAAAACGAAAGCTGAGTGGTTAATGGCTTAGCACAGGGGACACACACACTGGTAATAAATTGCATGTCATCAAGCTGCAACTTGGTCATTGGCCGCCAGTATCAAACCCACACCACATAGAAGTAATATATACAGCGTTAAGAACATGATTTACTTACACTGCACATTCATTTCTTTTGTCTTGTTGTGATCAACCGTTGTGTGATAGATGTGAAGAAGCACTTGCCATACTTCACATTTTAGTCCAGTGTAAACAATAGGATACGCTGAGAAGACAACACTTTCCATTACCCTACCGAAAACAGATGCCACTTCATCCTGCAGTGTTTGTAGGTAGGGAATGACTTTTCAAACATTAATCGTTGTTGGCTTTTCTGAGAAAACTTCGTACCTTTCATGAAGTATACCTGAGCATTCTGTAGCACGAACTCTTAAGAAAGGTATCTGCTGCGGTGGCTGCACCGAGAAAAGCACTTGCCTCACGGCCACTGGACGCAAGGTCGTGAACAATCGAAGCACTTGTGCTAATGCCACACATGTTAACCATGGTTTTCATTATCACGAACGTTCGTCATTCATTTACAACACACACGTTTTACAGTATTATTATGGTAATATTACTCCTATGTTCTTACTTGTCTTAGCGCGAAGAATTCTAAGTCCCTTATACAGCCGCTTATCACAATCATGTATGACATCTCTTGTCCCAAAAAATGGCACTCTTTGGCCATAAAATGGCCCTTGCGCCACAATGCACCAAACATCATCGTCATCATGCGTGATCAGATAAAGAAAAACGTAGCTGTCTACCGTGCTTATTACAACGTTCGATATTTGTTTTTTTTTCTTTCACGTTCATAAGTTTTCTCGTGCGTCAAACTTAGGCATTTTTGTATCAATACTTCAATAGAAATACCTACATTCCTGTTCAGGAAACATGCATATTATCGTTGTAACTTTATCAAAAGTGAGGTGACGGCACTGTAAATTTGAGAGAAGCACTGAATGCTATACTTTTTTATAATCTGAGAGTTCATATCAACTGCGGATCAGGGCAGTGCTTCACCACTCTTAAGAAATTGCCACCACATCTAGGAAGTAAATGTTGGTAAAGAAGCTTGCTCACAGATAATCGTGCGACCAATCAGCGTTCGCTAAATCGTTCTACTGTATAAGGACATCACACTCTATAGTAGGTATACACAAACTGAGTAAAAAATGTGTATTTTTGTACAATATTGTACGTTTGATGCACTACGGCTGTGTTCCTGTTTTAGACAACGTTGTAAACAGTGCGCTGACAGCGTAAAAAAGAGCATTGAAACAATTTTGTCCAAATGTTGGAGCATGTCTAGATAGCTTCTACGCGACGAGACACCATCTCGCGCCGAGAAAAAAAAACCAGAATAAATAAACCTAATTATTTTGGTACCTTATTTCGTGTTCAAATCAACAAAACTATGATCATTTTTCACAATGAGTGTCTGGAAAAGCATCTGCTTGAGCGTAGATGACTATTTTAGTAGGATCCAACCTATCTGAGCAAGTCGCTGAGCCGCCATCTTGTACAGAGCGCAAAGTTGCTTTCACCGTTTTCTTTTTTCCCTACTATGCTGTCTTTTGTAAGCTGTCTATTTTGCTCGCTATAAGAGATTTGGAATGACTCTCGAGATAGCCGCTATCCACTAAGCTGTCTATCAAGCCGTCTACAATGGGTATTGGAACACACCCTATATATAGTTGATGGAAATATGTTTGAAGAAATATGTTTTGATGCATATTCGTATGGATGCATATAGATGCTTATGCCACTTTATGGGGAGTGAGCTGTCTCGTGGATAGAAGTTATGCCAGACGCATTACCAAAGTTCGTTTGAGAGAGCGAAAAAGGTTTTTATTTGAGCAAAAGCATTGCACGCACAAGGTGGGCGAACTCCTTATTCCAGGTTACGCGCGCCTCCGCCATCTCCCGCGCCCAATAAACCATGCTGCACAAATTTTTCAGGGCCCGGGTTTGATAACTTCGCCGTGCCGTTTATAGTTTGATCATTCACATCAGAGGCATCTTTCTATAATAAAAGGCCTGGAAACTTTTACTGCAAGAAGAATTTCACTGAGTAAAGTGTACGACTTCACTTGTGTCTCACTAAATCGAAGCAATGCTTCATCACACGCCTTGAGCAACGATGCAGCACCTATATTTCGACTTGGTTAGTCTGTTCAAGGTGGTAGGCCACTCAAAAACAAAATTTTTTTAAGGGCAGGCAATGTTGAAGTAACTTTTTCCTCATAAACAGAATCTCTTGTTTTTATTTACCCAGGCATTTACAGTGCAAAATATTGGATGTTTATTTATTGGGAAGTAATCTTTGTCAAAAAGTACATTTAAAGACTAGCCACATCAGCTGTGATAAGTGACTAATGGGTGGCTTTATTCAGTAAAGCTTTGACATTTGTGTAAGTAATGGCTAGAATTATGCAGTGAACTAGAATAAATATCCTGCAGTGAATATCAAGGAAGTAATGATAAAAAACAAAAAACGGTGAAAAATGGCCAATTTACACTGAACCTTTTGGAGAATTCAGCTGTGAACTGAAAAATATTCGATGGATCTTTTTTAATCTAGTTCACTGAACTGATATATATGTTGTAAATCATTGTCAAAAATTTAAGTTCAATGCATACGCTGAGAAATACGTTATGAAAGTTTGCGTCACACCATTTGGAGCAAATTGTTGTTTTCAGAAAAAACATAAAGATTTCCGAGCTTATAAAAAGGGTCACAATCTTCGCAAGCAGGCTTAAAATGCACCATATTCATAGTCTGGCCCTTCTGCGGAAGCACTACTGTTTCCTTTTGTTTGGGTGGCTGCTCGTCTTTTCTCCCATCGTGTTTTGTCCCATCCTCGTGTTTTTTGCCATCCACTGACTTGCGTTTAGCATTCCGCATGTGCAGTTGATCCCTGGCAATTCAAGCTTTCGTTGTGTGGTACCCTGGTTCTACGCCAGCTTGCCTCAGTCTATCTAGGGTGCTTACACTGCCATTATTAAAGTGTGCCGAAGCATCATGCAAGGCAAACATTACTGTAGGCAAGCTTACGTAGACCTCTTTGGGTGCCCGCTGCCATATTAGACCATTGAAACACTCATTAGCCTTTTGAGTCTTTCCATAAAGTCACTTCACTTGAAATTCATCAGAGCACAGATCAGTGTAGACAGTTTTAACTTTGTTGAGCACATCATTTGGAAGTCCTCCTTTGTGTACATATTTCCTTTGGCCGTGTGCTTCGATCCTTTGTATCCTCCCCAGCTTTTCGGTTCAAGTGGACGCAGGCCAGGTCTCGGCTGCTTGTCGGTAGAGCTGCAATAGAAAAGACTGGCAAGGGTAGCCTTTTTCATTGCAGAAAGGCTCCCACATTAGCCCTTATGGCGATGCCATAGTAGTTTTGCAGGTGGTCACAGAGGGCATCAGTGAGCTTTCTCTTGCCACCGAGTCCACGCACTGTCTTCTTCAGTTTTTTGAGGCGGCAGCCAACACCCTTCTGTACAAGCCCAATACATTCCAGTTTCTGCACACTGTCCTTTCCATACATGTCTTTGACAGCGGCATAGCTCTTGGAATCACCATCGCCGTAGTATGGCAGGTACTTCAAATCTCTTTTGCCTTTCGACCTTACAGATATTCGGTATGGACCAACCATCTCCACACTGCCAGCACTTCCTTCATGGTTTGCTTGACAGGAAGTGTGGTTTACCTTCCATTCCTGGTACGAAGCACTATCTTGCCTCAGCTTGCTTATGTTTTTACAAGTCTTACACGAACTAGAAAAGGCGTCAACATCAATAACCCTTCCCGTGTCAACAGATATCACAGACACACAACCGTTCAATGAGGAATGGCCACGCTTCTGCATGTGCCACCACCTGAAACACCACACTCGGCACTCCCCAGAACACGACGAACTTCCACAACAGCATGAGTCATCGACTTCAACGCCACTTCTCCTGCCGCTGCAGAAAGCCGAGATGATAAATTGTCGTAGGCGGAGTGACGTGGAGGAGCAAGCATGTTCATCACTTTTGAAAATGTTTTCGCACCAGCGTGCCCTTTTTTTAACTGGCGCATCGTGTAAACCAGACGTAAATTGTTCTGCTCGGCACGACCCACCTTTCTCGACGTATGAAATGGGTGCTTGAACCCACAGTCGATACACACGACCACACAAGCCAAGCATATCCCTTGGTGAGAGCGTTCATGAAGCTTCAGTGTTGTGTTCATGCATTGTGAACATGCCAGCGATGAAAACACTGAAGAAAGAATACCAATGTCCAATATCCTGTTCCCTTGGAGCGCAGAATTTTCTAGTGGAGCCTGGCACGCTTTTTTATGTCCCGAAGCTTCTTCGCGGTCGCCGAAAAATCGGCGTCTGTGTCAGTAGGCAGCCTCGTGGTCGTGTACCTATTTCCAGCAAACTTTCTCTTCCTCGTCTTCTGTGTTCTGCACTTCCTCATGCTTGTCGTTATATGGTCCAGGTGGCCTAATGATACAGCCCTATTAGCGTTGACACGTGGAACAAACCCAGAACGAAGCCTGACATAGCCTGATCAAAGCAAACAACAAAAATTTTGACGAGCATCGTCCGTCCCCCTTGTGGCTGTTGTTGAAGATTAACGAAGACTTTTAAACACAAAGTTGTATTTAATGACATCATCTTATGTAACAGTCACAATAAAATGCATAAAGTGTTTTGAATAGCACTAATATAGAAAAACAACACTTGCTGTTGAAAGCGATTTTTTGAAACCAAAACCACAGTTGGAAATGTGGTTTCGGTTTTGCTATAGGAGCATAGGGTATAGAAAACTTGCTGTAACTCGCAAAATAATGACGTTAGGAGGATAATTTTTGTTGCAACATATATGTGAATGTTTGGGCGTGCAAGAAAACGAAAACCCTAAAAATTCATTTCGCGAATGAACATTACTTTTGAAGGTGGCCTGCTACCTTAAACATTTTGTACTTTTTTATTTTTATACTCTTACAAGGTCTCTCATCTTACCCTGAACCCAAGCTAATGGGGGGGGGGGGGGTTCGACCTTCTCTCATGCCTAGCCCTGCGTGGTTGAGTCATGTCCGGAAAAAAGGAGATCCTGGGAGTTGAGCCGAAGCCCGCGTGATTTGACCTTTAAGGACCCGCAGCAGAGGCAACGCACAACATTCGACCTGGCTTCACTTAGTGGCGCCCCTGGGCTAACCCACCCTGGGGAAATCGGCAATTCCCTTTTCCTATCTCTATCTTTCTACATCTTGGTCTTTCTTACTTTTATCTTTCCTGACAACTTCTCCCTTTTGTTCACTTCCAATGTTGTGGTGGCAAGAGTTAACCCTGTGCAAGTAGCCTACTTTGGTCTAGGCGCATTGGGTTATGGAATTGTTGTACGGCTGATGCCTGCAAGCTTTCAGCATCCGCAAACTTGGAGCGTCCCCTCGTTGGGCTCGCTTCTTGGTGGCAGCCAACGCTGCAGAACAACATACAGTTAGCATGCAAAAAGCCTTCTCTTCGCTTAGTGATCGTGCCTCCTCAAAGCGGGCACGCACCGCAGACATCAATTTTTTTAACCAGCCAAGAAAAATTTTTTCTAACTTTCATGTTACACACCGCGAGAAAAGTAACAAGCATGCCAGAACTGTATCCCTCTTCGTTGTTGCTAGGTACTTAACGGAAACTCTCAGTGCCGGGTACAAGGTTGCCAGAAGAGCAGCGGAGACCTCATCCTTGAGATATGACAGAAAGAACAATTCGAAAAGCTGAACTCTCTAACAACTTTTGG
This sequence comes from Rhipicephalus microplus, assembly GCF_013339725.1. Lineage (NCBI taxonomy): Eukaryota > Metazoa > Arthropoda > Arachnida > Ixodida > Ixodidae > Rhipicephalus > Rhipicephalus microplus. The sequence continues at coordinate 115,528,391 of NC_051168.1, read as the reverse complement.
TGACACTCCAATCGGTGTTGCACCGCACAGGTCTACGAACTCGGCTCGCAGGGTAGTGTCGGGCGCAAATTTGCTTGAGCTGACCGGAGCTGAACTTCCGAAAGGATGAAGAGTCAGAACATGACCAACGTACAGCGTATTAAGATCAGAAGAGAAAAAAAGCAAACACCAACTAAATTCCTAATATCGACCTTTGCTTTGAGCGATCTGCCGTAAGCCATTCAAACCGGGTATACAATGACATCCGTGAGGTAATATATTTTTAACTCCCGCTGTTGCTTCCAATGTCGGAGATATGGCCACGGCTCGATAAGCTGTCGTGGCCGGCAAACTTGTGCTCTGTGTGGAGCCGTGGGCCACGCGCCCGACAACTGCAAAGAGCCGGCACACTGTGTGAACTGTGATGGGTTTCATGCCGTATACTAATGATCCTGTTCAATTTGGAAAAAAAGAAAAAGGAATCATCACATTAGATGTAAAAAAAACATTACATTTAAAGAAGTAGTAAGAGCAGGCTCGCCATTTTGTGCCCCGAAATATGCTGATGCGGTGCGTCAGGGGGCACCGCCGCACCAGCCATCGCCACTCCTCCGGAATACGCTTAGCGAGCCAACGGCTGTGGCGCCTGCACCCAAGGCGGCAGGAGTTGAGTCTATTCTACCTACTATTGAAGACGGTAGTCTTTTTTAGGAACCTTAGACGCGAAAATTGTGGTGTTTGTCTGTCTGTCTGTCTGTAAATTTGTCTGTTTGTCTATTCTTAACGGCACTAGATATTTGAATTGGCCGGCCCCGATCCGTAGCGCCCAGCAGTGTTGCTCAGGCTTTAGCGTTCCTACTTCTGCAATTTTCAATTAAAAAGCAATTATTGCGCATGCCCGGGGCACCACAACAACACGTATATATTCCGCGTGTGCCTGAAGGGATCACAGGTGACGGAGCAGGCGTATACTGAACGGACGGCGCACTCCCTTCAGGCATTGTGGCTGGATGATGCTGACGTCCACTACGGAGATCCAGAGTCGGACTTACACCAAAATTATTTTACGGGGAGTATTTAGTAGGTTAAGGCGAGTTGGGCTAACACTGCACACAATGCGCAAGGACGCAGAACAACACGGCAGTTCAGACACAGCCCAACAAAAAAATTGTCGTCTTCATTTCTTCTGTGTCATTTCTGCACCCATGCCTGAGGTATCTTTCTATACCCGTGACAATAATATCCTAAAGTGAACGCAGACAAGAACCATCCTTCACCTTCGACAACTATTGACGTGTCAAGCTATTGCTGTATTTGAGAAACGCCTTCTATGAGACAGCCCTGCTCACTCCGTGTGGGAGGCCTAGCGAAGGAAACCGGTGGGCCGCTTGAACACCATTTGATGGCTCCCGCAGTATGCCTGCCCCCTTGGCAGTCGCAGGCGATAGATTGCGACGTGTAATTCTTGGAGACTACAAAGCACGCACCAATCGCCCATATACAGACATACTTCTTAGAACAACAACAGAAATACACATGTGCTGAGTTCTTTACGAATGCTTCATACCTAATACTTCTGTCTCGTACGCAGACGTTGGCCCATTCTTTGCAAAAGCTGCGTTTTGCACTCCTATACAAGCATTTTCACGGTGAAGATTTTGCGATAATTGAGGCGGTTAAACACTCTCAATAAAGAGAACTACAGAAGTCAATATTATATACAGATTCCCTAACCGTAGTAAAAGCTCCCTCAACTCCTAAAAAGCACACAAACCATGTCATTGTATCGCTTTATTTGTTGATATGCACAGTCTACTCATCCAAGCAGCATGTTGTAGTCTGCTGGGTGCCAGGACACCGCGAAATACAAGGCGTCGTTCTGGTGGATCAGTTAGCTGTATCAGCCAACAAAACTGCTACGAATACATTGATATCAATTCCTGCACTCAATTCGAACCCTTTTTTAAAACGAAAGCTGAGTGGTTAATGGCTTAGCACAGGGGACACACACACTGGTAATAAATTGCATGTCATCAAGCTGCAACTTGGTCATTGGCCGCCAGTATCAAACCTACACCACATAGAAGTAATATATACAGCGTTAAGAACATGATTTACTTACACTGCACATTCATTTCTTTTGTCTTGTTGTGATCAACCGTTGTGTGATAGATGTGAAGAAGCACTTGCCATACTTAACATTTTAGTCCAGTGTAAACAATAGGACGCGCTGAGAAGACAACACTTTCCATTACCCTACCGACAACAGATGCCACTTCATCCTGCAGTGTTTTTAGGTAGGGAACGACTTTTCAAACATAAATTGTTGTTGGCTTTTCTGAGAAAACTTCGTACCTTTCATGAAGTATACCCAGGCATTCTGTAGCACGAACTCTCAAGAATGGTCTCTGCTGCGGTGGCTGCACCGAGAAAAGCACTTGCCTCACGGCCCCTGGACGCAAGGTCGTGAACAATCGAAGCACTTGTGCTAATGCCACACTTGTTCACCATCGTTTTCTATATCACGAACGTTCGTGATCCATTTTCAACACACACGTTTTACAGTATTATCATGGTAATATTACTCCTATGTTCTTACTTGCCTCAGCGCGAAGAATTCTAAGTCCCTTATACAGCTGCTTATCACAATCATGTATGACATCTCTTGTCTCAAGAAACGGCACTTTTTGGCCATCAAATGGCCCTTGCGCCACAAAGCACCAAACATCATCATCATTATGAGTGATCAGATAAAGAAAAACTTAGCTGTCTGCCTTGCTTTTCAAAACGTTCGATATTTGTTTTTTCTTTCACATTCATAACGTTTCTCGTGCGTCAAACTTAGACATTTTTGTATCAATACTCCACTAGGAATAGCTACACTCCTGTTCAAGAAACATGCATATTATCGTTGTAACTTTATCAAAAGTGAGGTGACGGCACTGTAAATTTGAGAGAAGCACTGAATGCTATACTTTTTTATAATCTGAGAGTTCATATCAACTGCGGATCAGGGCAGTGCTTCACCACTCTTAAGAAATCCCCACCACATCTAGGAAGTAAATGATGGTAAAGAAGCTTGCTCACAAATAATCGTGCGACCAATTAGTGTTCTCTACAATCTTTCTACTGTTTAAGGACATGACACCTTATAGTAGTTGTACACAAACTGAGTAAACATTGTGTATTATTGTACAATATTGTACGTTTGATGGACTACGGCTGTGTTCCTGTTCTAGACAACGTTGTAAACAGTGCGCTGACAGCTTAAAAGAGAGCATTGAAACAATTTCGTCCAAATGTTGGAGCATGTCTAGATAGCTTCTACGCGACGAGACGCCACCTCGCGCCGAGAAAAAAAACAAGGATAAGTAAACGTAATTCTTTTCGTACCTTATTTCGTTTTCAAATCAACAAAAATATGAACATTCTTCACATTGAGTGCCTGGAAAAGCATCTGCTTGTGCGTAGATGACTATTTTAGTAGGATCCAACCTTTCTGAGCAAGTCGCTAAGCCGCCATCTTGTATAGAGCGCAAAGTTGCTTTCACCGTTTTCTTTTTTTCCTACTATGCTGTCTTGAGGAAGCTGTCTATTTTGCTCGCTTTTAGAGATTTGGAATGACGCTCGAGATAGCCGCTATCCACTAAGCTGTCTATCAAGCCGTCTAGAATGGGTATTGGAACACACCCTATATATAGTTGACGGGCAGGAAACTCTCTTGGCAGGATGGCAATGACGTTGGTGAAAGATTGCCTGTTGCGGGTAGTAGCATTCGTGACCAGGCTGTTGTCGAACCCCAAATGGTCGCATACCTTGCAGCTCTGGCTGAATGTGTGGGTGAGGAAAGCGCGACTGAAGCACCCGTTGGCGCTACCAGCATCGTGCAGCTACAGCTTTCGGTGCTTGGCCGCTGCGTCTCGTGCACTTACCTTTTTAGGTTTTTTGCCGCCGTTTCCGCTCTATTTTTGCTTCGCGGGATCTTCGCTTCGCGGGGTGCGCCCGACGCTGACGTCACCCCTCACTCCTGCGAGCTCTCACTGCATAGTCTTGGTGGTGAGCCAGCACTGCTGCTGCCTAAACTTTTTCGGTGTCCACGACTAGATACGGCAGTGAAGTGCACTGAGTAAGCTCCCGGTGAAGATAAAGAAAGCAGCCATGACGGTAAAGTAACAGTTTGCCTTCAGCACTGTCAAGCAGTTATTCAATGTCGGGCAGTTATTGTCGGACAGCTATCTTGCCTATAGTCTTATCATCTCTTGGTATTTTGCGATGCATTATGTTGAACATAAACAGTATATTATTATTTAATTAAAAATAGCGACTACGGCGGGGAGCAAGCCTCGCGAATAAACAGCAATCTTCTAAAATAACTATATATTGTTTAGGCTTTGCCATAAATATCCGAAGACGAGCGTGCTTTCAGCCGTTCTTATGCCCTTCTCAATCGCTTGTCATACGTCCTTTCTCGGCGGCCCCTAACGATCCAGCGAGAAAAGGAACACCTGTTTGCTTGAGATAGGTTGTTGTAAAGCTTTCCTAGATTACGTACTGTAAGAAACATTGCAGAGCTTACTTTGCCCCACCATTCGTCATTGTGCGCTGTATCAAAATAATAAACTTAAAAATAAGTTTCAAAAGCTATAGGCGCAGGAAGGCTTCCGCGTTCTTCGCTAAAGATCTAGCTGATAATGCCGACCTGGATTACTTGTGGCAGTGCACTTTCGCTAACGCGTGCAGCTCTAAGGATGCGCTCACTATTCAATTCATGGTTGTGACACCTCAGGACTGTAGTCCTGAGGTGTCACAACCATGAATGCTATGCTCTTGTAGTCCATCGTTGCATCTGTCAATATATCTCCCCGAAGAAAATGCTACATGCACAAAATTGTTTTCAGACGCTATTTCACGTGATCTGAAAACCACAATCAAACGCAGATAAGCTCCCCAACGAAGTAAAGAGCTTGAGACGGTTAACCTGCTGTGTAGTCTCAAGGTGGATTATCTTACCTGACAAGATTGCTACACATATTTGAGTAGTATACCCCTTCTGCATGTAAGTACCATTGTAACTGGTTGAATTGTTTTGACATTGGTTCACAAAAGGAACTGGCAATCTTGTCCTGCACTGAATGACAAAGAAGCACTGGCGTGGCTATGTGCTATAAAACTTTGAGTATGACGCATTAGATATTTTCATTCCACCTCTGAGCCTGATTATGAATAGCAGGGTATCAACCATCACATTATCTCATGAAGAGCGCCACTAACACCGACGCTACATTCTCTCTGAAGCAAACCTATTACCACTACCGCTGTAAAAACGCTCACGATTGGGCACCGAACACCGACCATATGGGGACCGCACAGCATTATGACTGCACGAAATCACGTCAGTATTTACTATCAAAATATGCCTGAAGCTTTTATATGCATTCTAAACAAAGCCGCCATGTGCCATCCGCGCACCGTGAAGCTGACATTTATAGAGTCTGTAGAGCCTCGATGCTTGCCAACAGATAAGCACACCTGCTTACGCTTGCTTGGGGATGTGTGCTGTTACAATCTCGAAGCTGGAATCGCCAGGCAAGGAAATAGAGAACGAAACATGCTCTAAGTCTAAAATCGCTCATTGGTGATTGCATATCAGTAATTGCTAAAAAGGCACAGGTGCGTGTTGTGATACAAAAAAAACAGAATCTTTAGCTAAAGGAATCTGTAAGACCCTCGTGGGCGTCTACGCTGTTTCTATGAGCTCAAGAAGTTCTCTTCCTATTGTGCATCGGAGAAGCGTGGAGATTCGCTCCTATTTCATTGCGCAAGGGTTCGCGGAACAATTTCGCTAAGCAACATTCTCCGTGATATCATCAAAGCGAATGAGCCACTGCCTATATTTATTTTTGTTGCGTTGCTGGGGACAGTCATTTTATGCTCAACGTTAGTTCGTAAACCGAAAAAGGCAAGTGGAAGCAATTTTGATTGTAAGTGGTACTGAGGAAGTGTTTCTTCTTTCACTTCCCTATTCTTTGTATTGAGGAGTGGTTTTATAGTGTCTACTTTTTAAAGGCATATTCTATGCGTTTCACCTGCATTGCAATTCTGATTGTTTTGTAGCGACCTACTCTATTTATATCGCAATGATGACGAGAAAACTTCTGCGTGATAATAATTAGGAATTTCTACAGATTTTGGGCTTAAAGTAACTTTTGCGAGTTTATGTCCTCGTTCCGAACGTTCTTTAGGCGTTCAAGCTTTTAAAAATACGAACGTTCAGCCAGAGTTTATTTTATGACTAATCAAATACTTGATGGAAATTTGTTTTAAACGAAATGAATACTGATTAGATTTTATTTATTTCCAGTGTTGTTTCTCTTCGTATAGGGAGCTTTTAACCAAGAGAGTTAGATACAGTTTCTACATCAAGCAAAATGACATCGTTTAATTTCTTTAACTAATTAGGCTAGCCCTGACAAGTGAAGACTTCGCTTTTGAAAACTACGTAAGCAGCTGCATTGTCAAGCTGTTGTAGAAAATATGCTTGCCGCTTTTTATCTTCCGCTAATGCATTCAAAGTAAATAGATGTCCAAAACAGTTGCCGTAGTTCTTGCTAATAATTTCATCAATTTCGCAATAAATATGCGCAAATATTTGCATTGCAGAATAGCAACCTCATTCCTATGTACTACGGTAGCGTGCTAACGTATACAGAGTAATGCATGAAAACAGGACATGTGCCATGACAGGTTATCACAGGTGCTGTCTTAATGTTGTCTTTGTATTCATTACAACGTTGCCGTAATACTTGAGTCCGATGATATGTTGTTAAAATGTTTGCTAATGAAGCTTTCGAAGTTTATTTTACCAACAGAAGACGTGAACCTTTATATCGATGGCTAACGAAAACAAAACTATAGCAGTAGCTGTGTTTTACAGAAACCATATTTACTACATATACAGATCCGAGACTACGATAAGAGCTGCCGTCACACGAGGGAATGTAAGTGGCTGCATAAAACGCAGTGCCACCGAGCAGTGAAGCTCGGCGGATACTGCACATCCAATGTAGTCGAAGGAATCTATGAAAAATATTGCAATTGTGGCCTGTCTCAAGGTACGAGTGGTAATTTCAGTAATATTGCGATATCAATTACGTACTTTATTAATCACAATGTTCCGGTGTTCGTTCAACATTAACAGATTGTTCGAACTCTCCGAGGCCTTTACCATGGCGTTTCTTAATATCATATTATAGTGGGCTCGGCAGCACCGCAATGGACCGAGCTAAACTTCCTTGTTTCTTCTTGGTGCAGTTGCCCCGCCGCGGTGGTCTAGTGGCTAAGGTACTCGGCTGCTGACCCGCAGGTCGCGGGTTCAAATCCCGGCTGCGGCGGCTGCATTTCCGATGGAGGCGGAAATGTCGAGGCCCGTGTGCTCAGATTTGGGTGCACGTTAAAGAACCCCAGGTGGTCAAAATTTCCGGAGCCCTCCACTACGGCGTCTCTCATAATCATATGGTGGTTTTGGGACGTTAAACTCCACAAATCAATCAAATCATCTTCGTGCAGTTTCTTGGATTTTGGTGCCTACAGCTCTCGGAACCTCCCGGAGTGCACCTCGCTTGCCCTGCCGCGGTCGACACCCTGGGTCTGCCGTTCACGAGCCGTCTTTCGATGTGGAAGGCGGACGAAGCGGCAGCTGCTGACCCCGAAAAGCCCCGCGCACCCAGTTCTACGCAGCCACTTCACTCCCACTGGCCATATCTGGTGACATCTTGGCGATACCGCACCTATCTGGAAGCCGGGACATCCAGCACGGCGCATGCGTTCAACCTGGACATAAAGCCCGCCCGGATCGTCGCGGCGCTCAGTGGGCTCTGCAGCACCGCAATGGACCGAGCTAAACTTCCTTGCCTCTTCTTGGTGCACGTAACAAACCGCTATAGTCTTTTTACTAAGCGAACTAGTTACCGTGCCCTAGTTGTGCTGCTGAGCCCACACTGGTTTTGTACTTTTGCTTATGACTGTACAAACGCACTTATGCAGCTTCTCTTGTTAGCTGGCGATGTAGAGACCAACCCTGGACCTGACTCCCCCCACTCTACTAGCTCTGCCGACGTTTCGTCGCAAACGCACAAGGTATTTAAAGAACTACAAACTGGTCAGGCAGTTATGTTAGAGCAATTAAAAGCAATTCAGACAACACTAGTGGAGCATGAAAAGACCTTCGGAGAGTTGAAAGAACGGCTAGATAAGATCGAGTCAGACCATGCTTCCCTAGAGACTATGAGGCCGCTACTGACAGCCTTGCAGTCGGATGCTGATGGCAATGCTCAACATATAAAATTGACAAATGCTCGAATCAATGACGCAGAGAACAGATCAAGGCGCAATAAGTTGGTTTTTTTATGGGCATCAGCACGCCCAGAACGAATCGTGGGAAGAGTCGGAAAAAATAGTAATTGAGCACTGCAATCGCCTCCTTCAAACTATCGTTCAACCCCGTGACATTGAAAGGGCCCATCGCATAGGTACGTTCCGCACCGGAAAGTGCAGACCAATAATAGTGAAATTCGCGCATTTTAAAGATAAGGACCATATACTATCACTTAACAGTAAGCTCAAAGACACCGTCTTCAGCATTTCTCAGAATCTCTCCCCTAGTGCACGCCTTGCCCGTAAGCGCCTAATTGAATTCGGGAAAACTCAAAACTCGAGCTTCAAACTACGCCATGAAACACTGACCGTAAACAACAAAACCTATGTATTTGATCATGCTTCAAATACGGTTGTCGAAAAGAGGCCATAGCAGCCAAGAAATAAACTACGCGAGTCACGTCCCTTTCATCAGTCTTTATCATTTTTGTTAACCAACATACGGAGTGTCATTCCGAAGTGGGATAAGCTATGCGACCTGATAAATTCTTCATCTTCAAATATTGTGCTACTAACAGAAACGTGGCTTAACTCGTTAGTCGATGATTCGGAAATATTGCCTTGTCTCTCTGACTTTGACATATTTCTCAAGGACAGGGATAACAACTTGCGTGGTGGTGGTGTCCTTGTAGCCACGAAACGGGACCTACGCTGCGTGCGCATCAAGATTACATCACCATTAGAAATTGTTTGGCTCTGCTGCCACGCATCCCACCCGCGCATCTTGATCGGAGTTTGTTATCGCGCTCCTAGTACTGACATTTCTTTTTCACATTTGCTTCCTGAAAATTTGAACCAACTAAGAACGACCCACCCAAATAGTGCTATATTGTTATTTGGCGACTTTAATTTTTCTAGTATAAGTTAGTCTGATACTGCTTCTATGTCATCAAAAAATACCCCCCCTGGCGAGTTCATCAACACTTGCCTCACCTTCGGATTGTCCCAACTCGTCTCTCAGCCCACGCGTGATACCGACCACTCGTCTAACATATTAGATCTTGTTTTAACTTCACACCCTGAGAACGTCTCCCCTATCACCTACCTGCGTGGCCTGAGTGATCATTTGGTTGTGCATGCCTCATTCTCATGCAGTTTACACACAAGTAAAAAAACCAGAAAAACACTTACGTTGTACGATAAAGGGGATTACGACAGTATGAACCGGGATTTATCAACGTTCTTTGAAAATTTTTCAGCCAGCTTTGCGCAGCGTTCACTTGAATTCAACTGGCTGCTTTTTAAATCAGAGATGCAACGCCTAATACGCCTTTATATTCCTACTAAAACGATATCGGAACGCCCGAGTTCTCCATGGTTTAATACATCCCTTAAATGCTTAAACAATAAGAAAAAGCGATTATTCTGGGCAGCTAAAAATTCTAACACGAATCAAGCCTGGCAAAAATATTACACCGCTGAAAACGATTACAAATCCTCAGCCGCCCACGCTAAGCAAAGATTCTTCTCTGTCACATTACCCTCTATGCTACGCACTGATCCAAAGCGCTTCTGGAAAACGATTAATCCCAGTGCATCTAACTCTGTTTTCCTGTGCGATAGCTCTGAACTCCCTACTCCGGACCGTGAAGTACCATATATAATAAACAGCGTATTTAGCGCTGTTTTTACACGTGAACCCTTGAATGACCTTCCTACTGTCCCTTCTTGGGATAACCCCCCCATGCCGAGTATTATGTTTGAACCACAAGGCATAGTGAAAGTAATTGACTCGCTGAAAAATTCATCATCTGTTGGTATTGATGGTATCAATGCTAAAGTGCTAAAAAACACCAAACGCGTGAGCAGCTTGTTTCTCTCACTCATTTTTCAACAGTCTCTGAACACAGGATTGGTTCCCTATGACTGGCGCATCGGCAAGGTCATACCAGTATTTAAAAAGGAAAATCGTTTGAGCCCCAATAATTACCGACCGATTTCAATTACCAGTGTCTGCTCTAAAATCATGGAACATGTATTGTATTCGCACATTGCCAAATTCTTGCATTCCGTTAATTTCTTCAATCCTAATCAGCATGGTTTCCGTAAAGATCATTCCTGTGACACTCAGCTTTCCATGTTTCTTCATGACGTACAGTCATGTCTAGACCGCAACATTCCAACTGATGCAATCTTTATTGATTTTGAAAAAAGCATTTGATAAAGTCCCACACAATCACCTACTGCTAAAATTGTCTCGCCTTAATCTGGACCCATTTGTGTTGAACTGGATAAGCGCATTTCTAAATGACCGCCAGCAATTTGTCCACGCCAATTCGCATACATCATCACTCACGCACGTTCTCTCCGGTGTTCCACAAGGGACCGTTCTGGGGCCACTTCTTTTTCTCATATTTATAAATGATCTCCCCGCAAATCTTACATCGAACGTCCGTCTTTTCGCAGACGACTGCGTCATTTATCGCTCTAGAAGTAGCACCTGTGACTTATCCGCACTACAAGAAGACTTATTTCGCGTACAGGTTTGGTGCAATATCTGGCTGATGTCGTTAAATGTCCAAAAGACTGTGCACGTTTCTTTCCACCGCCGCCACAATTTTGTGCAGCCCAAGTATACTATTAACAATATTGCTATTGATTCTGCCGACTCGGTTAAATACTTAGGTGTCCATATATCTCACGACTTAAACTGGTCTTATCACATTAACCACATAACGAACTCAGCTAACCATGCTCTTGGCTACCTGCGCCGTAATCTTGGCCTAACCCCTCCCTCAATAAAATTACTTGCATACGAAACTTTCGTGCGGCCCAAATTAGAATATGCAAACGCTATCTTCGATCCTTATCAAACCTATTTGATCAACACCCTGGAATCTGTCCAAAATTGCGCGGATCGATTTGTTTTGTCTGATTACTCTCATTATTCAAGTGTTTCAGCGTTAAAGGCAGACCTTAACCTTCCTTCACTTCAATCTCGCCGCAAAATAGCTCGACTGTGTCTTTACCACAAATTCTTCCACTCGCAACAACTCAGAAGTCAGTACATCCGACTAGCCCACCGTATTTCCCGTACTAGCCACGCCAACGCAGTCTATCCGGAACGTGCCCATACTTATACATTCCAACAATCATTTTTCATACGCACATCCCGAGACTGGAATGACCTACCTGCTGAAGTTGCTGCCATCATGAACCAATCTCGTTTCAAGCACACCATTGTAGTGCCCCCATAATTAATGTACCCATTCTGTTGCTGTCGCTACGATATTGTAACCCTCCTTTCTAGTATTGTGCCGCACCCCTTACATACAAGTGCCGCCATAACTTCTGTACATAGTCTGTTGCCGTTACCATGTTGTTACCCTTCTTTCAAGTGCCGTGTCATGCCCACCCCTCATGTAATGTCCCTATGGGACCTTTGAGGAATAAATAAATAAATAAATAAATAAATAAATAAATAAATAAAAATAAAATTATTGTTTTTGAATAGTTAACACTGCCAATATTATGTCCGTTAAAACCTGTCATGTTATCACCATCGATACACGTGCAATATTTGTGCTCATTTACTGCCATACAGGTGTATGCATCCAAGGAAAATATTAATAGGCGAGAAAATGTTACTCGAACCACCTATAAAAAGGGTGTTTGGTAAAAGTGAAGCAATACTTTTCAAACAGTTTGATACAAGCGGTAAGTAACGGTGCTCTTGTGATTCCTATTTATAACTGATTTTAATTTGTGTTGTAAAGTTTTGGTCAGTGAGCGTAACACTTATTGAGTTGAGCGTGATGCCCGAAGACCAAAAAGTGGCAGGACGTTTCAACTTTACCAAAAAAAAAACACACAGTGGTACACGCGCGTGAAATGAATCTGCCAAATTTTAGGATTATTTCATGCCCAACGGTAGATTCCATGAAAAAACAGTTGTTTAAACTACACCGCTGATACATGCAATCTTGTAACTGTATAGGATACTTTGCAATATTGAAAAACGCAGGCTGCCCTTCACAATCAAAAAGGAAATAACAAAAAGCTGGCCTTTTGCGTATAATGCCGTATCCTTCATTCAACCTTCCTCAGTCTCATCAATTGTGAATCTTAATTTGTTATTGATTGTAATATTATTCAGTGCTTTCTGCCCTCTATTGTACTACTGGGTCATTTCACTTGGTAAACGTATGCCATTTACGCCAAAAGATCATCAAAATAAGCAGGGTACGAGAAAGATGACTTGAAGGTTGAACTATATTTCATAAAATAATTGAAATGGATCAGAAACACACTTGCTCCAGTTAGAGACCCAACCAACAGCACTTAGATATCGCGTCAAATGCACAACAATTTAGGCTTCAGTGTCGATTGCATTCGCATCAATTTTAATTGGGATTAATGCTTTTGTAGCTCTGGAAGTATTTGCAAGCCCCGCCTTCACAGCGGTGAGTGTGGATCACTTCGTTGTTGCTGGCTGCTGGCACTTAGGATATGTTCTTGTTACGAACTGGAAGCTGACCGAAAACTCAAAAATCCCCCTGTCCCTTCACAAAAGAGCAGCGGAAGGAGAAAGCCGTTTCCTTTTTATTTCTCAGTCGAGGTATGCTGCGTGGCCCACCACCATGCGAAAGCTTTTTGCATCTTCATGTGGCTTTGCATTCCCTCCAGGATCGTGGGCACCTCGACTGGTTTTGCATGGCCTCGATGATCGGCCTGTCATTGACGAAGTTGTGATTACATGAGATGACGCCATTGTGCTATGGATCTGTGACCTCATAATGACATCATAATAGCATCTTACATTTTTGTGATCGTTGAAGCCATTATAACGTATAGAACGGCGATGTCACGCCAAGATCATTTTTAAGGGTCGCGTTGACGCCGACACAGTTTGCTGATAAATGTCACATTTATTCATACATCTGAGACCTTTGCCGTACAGAACCCTTTTGTACAAAATACGCGCCATCAGTAATGGAAACGCGAACTCACTTTAAATTAAATAGGGGGCACTTGCACGCTGGATGTCGAATGTCGCTTCTTTACCACCATCTAAAAGCTTCATCTAAAGATTGTGGACGTGCGTTAATCTTGTGAACATGCTGTTTGACCCACTGCTCAAATTTTTCTGTCTTTTTGGTGTATACGCAATCAGTCTTTACATGGCAATCAATAAGCGACGCTAGGCAAACTTTAATTTTGAAGCCGAGAGACTTCACACGGTCTCTCGGCTGACTCCAAGGCGGGAACCCAGCCCAGTCACCTACAGGAACTGAATAAAGTTGTTTACGCACTCCTTCCCTTGTCTTTCAGATTTGACAGACGAGTGCTTTTCATGATCGGTGTCCTTTTGAATCCTTTCAATGATAGTGTACGTACGAGATTGGTGACCTAGAGCGTAAAATGCACTCATAGTGCGTTAGTTGAAAGCAAAGATAAAGAAAAGTGCACGTGGCCATAATTTTTAGGATGTAATAGAATCAGGGTGTCCAATGCTGTAGCCCTTATCGGCCACGTTGGTCGTTCGATTTCAGTATAACAGTAACTAGCTGCTAGACAAAGCTCCTTGCGTCGTTTTTGACAGCTAGCCGAAATAAAAAGATATTCTGAGACGCTAGCGAAATATGTCTTTAATGTAACCACTTTAGTATCTCAAGCGTACGCATCAGCGTGAATATTTTGATACACGAAAGAGGAAGAAATGACGTTAAGTAAGCTTTGTAAAGTGACATGATGTATTTCTGTGCTCACTGTATAAGTAATTCCGAGCGCATGAGGTCATAACTACTGGCTATATTAATGCTGATTCTATAGATTTCCCCAAATGACTTTGAGCCACACATCTCAATAGTTACAGATGATATTGTAGCATTCCTTTCAACACACAACATTCGCATTATTCACCTATATACATAAATGTAGTCTTCTGTTGAGGCCCAATGACAGGAATTTTTACCGTGCTAGTATTCTCTATAAATGTAAACACCGTGATTTGAAGTTAGAAGCTGAACGATTTTCACAATTTCCTTAATGTATTTTAGATAATGTCTAGACTTCATGCAAAATTGCTGCCACTTCTCGGAGCATCGATAGAGGTATGACTTTGGTGCCAGGTTGAACTGATTGATATCTAAGGTTTAACGCCCCAAAACTACTTTATGATATTCAGACAGGCCATAGTGCAGCACTGCGGAAATTCGGACCAACTGGTGTTTTTGAACGAGCACCTAAATCTGAGCAGACGGGCTTACAGCATTTTCTCCTCCTTTTAAAATACACCCGCCGCGACCGAGATTTCATACCGCGACCTGCGGATCAGCGGCCGAGTACCTAAGCCACTAGACCACCGTGGCGTGGAGGTGCCAGGTCGAAGACCTCTGTCCTAATCTTATTAATGTCGCTGGAGTAACGTACCACTTGCATTTTTTTATACTATAAATCATATGGCTTAAATATGTCAGACGAGCATGTAAGAGCCGATAGACGAAAGCAGAACTTACTAGTCACTGCGTTATTACTTATTACGTTTAAAATACTGACTTACAACCAGAATGAAGGTACAGGTTTGTCACCGTGTGATATTCAAGGTAGCTAGAGTTCAGAATTTTGTCTGCTTTCAGTATGAAGCCTTGGCGACTATTTGAATACCGAACGGTTACTGCAGAGCTATAGAAAAGGGGATTTACCACACGACATGACTAGGCACAGTGATGACAGAAAAATGCGCTATTTACTAATTTCGAAGCGTATGACATAAGGAAGCCCATCCTGACTCTTGTGCATTAAACCGTATCTTTAACATTGTCTTAAAAATCATGGCTGATCCTTCTTTCTAGAAATTGGTATAGCATAAATGTGAAACGTGTTCTCACAGAGCGAGGAATTAATGCTGCAGCAACAAATTGCAAACTCACGCGAAGAAAGACAAGCAGCTTGAAACTGGCATGCACGCGTCAACTATAAATCACGCATTAAATGAGAATGCACATGCCGAGGACGAACAAACAACTGTAACAGTTTGACACTTACACGCGCTGACAAAAAGCCGCACGAAACGAGCACAACACTATTAAAAAAACGTGCGCACAACTGTTACAATTCCTTTCGCTAACGCGGCCTTGGCAATGAGCGAAATGACCATCGTGCACTTCCAAATTATGAGTCTGACAAGCGCGCGCGTAGGAGAGACACTGCGCTCAAGAAAACGTGAGAGATGACGACAATGAGAGCACGCCTAATGGAAGACTGTCGCAATATCTCGCTACCGATGACCAAAATGTGCTGAAGTTGTGGAGTTTTGAGCACCACCAAATGTCCAAACGGTATATGATGTATATACATAGCTTGTTGTTAGTATTATTGACAACGTTGTGCCGTGGTCTGGTGTTTAGCGCCGTGCGGCACGGAGTGAGATGTTGCGAGTTGGACGTCCTGCGACAAAAAGTTACCTTCTTGTTTTTTTTTCAATGTGTTATTCTATACATTACATCATCATAATCACGATGTAAATGGTTAGTCAGTGGAGCCGTTGCGGACATTCATATAAAAGTCTTTCGTGTTGCAATAAACATTGTGCAATTGTGTATATAATTACCACATGATAAATGCAACAAACATTAGGCATGTCACGCACGTGAACATAGAGCAAGAAAGTGTTAAATCCAATTAGTAGGCTCCGTTTAGCTGGCATTCTATGCAGTATTCACCGGGCATGTGCTAGTAGATAACACGATACTGCAATGATATTCGCGTTGACATCATCGCTTTCGGCGCCTCCTGCCACCTTACGATTTCAAGCAGTTGCATCTAGGGTTGCTTAACTGGCAAAACGCTTGCGAAACCACGTGAACGCGATTGAACCATAGCATACCCATACTCGAACGTAACATACTTTCTGCACCAGCACTTTTTTTAGGTTTCCAACCAAAAGTGTCATCGATTTGGTTCAATAGTTAAAATTTCACAGTGCGGAGGAAGATAACCAAAAGACATGAGTTTTCGGAAGAACCTGATATAGTGTCTTCTTGGGGTAAAACTTTGCAAATTTGAAGTTTGCTGGTCGAAAAAAGGGGCGCCAACCCTCTTGATTCAGCAGTGATACCGCATACAGAACTCTAAAATCATGCACATTTGCACAATAAATGCACATAGCCTACAGTCGTACGGTAGATTGTTCAACTTCACTTTCGGCACTTAACCGTACAAACAAAACGTTCCACCACAATTGTTCCGTTCTCTCAGAGTGCATTGTGCGCAGAAGCTACTCTTTTACAATGTAGACTTATTGTTACTGCGACGTCATAAATAATGTCATCAACAGCAGCGCAGGCATGCGCAAGCAGCTGTGAAGCAGCTTCGAAGTCGATACAGGAAATATATGTTTCTGTAGCTGCAAGCACATGGCGAAAACTTTCATGCTTCAGTATCACACGAAGAAATCTTTTCTGATGAGGCTTGATGTTGTCGTGTACCTCATCCTAAAAAGTGTGATCGAGATCACGGCATCAGCCACAAGGAGTAGCCGGAAGAAAGCAAGTCTGCCTCTACGTAAACAGTGCCCACAGTGCTCGGTTGCTCAACCAAACGTAGCGGCTTTAATTCCGGCCTCGGCGGTTGCATTTCAGTAGAGATGTGTGGGTAGATGCCCGTTTACTCTTTGATGGCATGGGAAATAAAGAATATCATATCGTAAATATTTTCGGAGCCCTCCACTACGGCGTCTCTCATATGGTATCATCCGCTGGTAGATTCGCAGCCATTCCAGTAATACTTTCTGGCGCTCCATTCGGAGCAATTCTTTTCCATTGGCAGATTAAAAGTCCTACCTCAATTGAGATTGAGAGTGTTCTATTGAGAGCGTCTCCGTCACGACACATACACTACAGAGCAACTTTTTCTGCTCCAAAAAAATCAGTGGATTCGACCGGAAGTGGCGAGAGCCCGTGCCTTGAAACCTCTTGAAACAGAGCCAACTTTGGGTGAGCCGACAGACACCAGTGGCGTCAGTTGCGCCTCGCGTCAGAGCTCACAATTTGCTAGCGTTATTGTGCCTAGCGTGCTTACTCAAGGAAGAAGAGAGACGCGCGCATCGCGTTCCATTTTGAGGCTGACATTTGCTCCGAAAAGAACGCATCTGTTCTATTGGTAGATTCTCTTCTGTTGCCCTCCGTTAGAGTAGAGTGCTCGAACGCAAAGTTCACGGGTCACTTTGAATCCACCACTCAATGATGCTAACAATCAAATCTCAAGTTTCGGGCGTAAAACCCCTAATCTTCCTATTATTACGGAGCAAATCAACAAACTGCTTCTTGCTATTGGCAGCAAGAAAATCCAATAGCATAGAAATTACAATGCTGTATACGTTTCTTTTTCAGAAGCCCATGAAGCTTAGCATAAAGAAAGTGGCATAGAAAAACGGTTGGCACTACCACCGCACGTTGATAAGTATTAATATAGGCTTCATGTCTGCATAATCTAACCCCGCTTAGCCTTGAACACGGAAGCTGCTACATGCAAGCAGATTTCGCATAAGTGATGCAAAGGTGATAATAAATAGAAAGTTAGTTTTTTTTATTTAGACCACTAAAGTCAGACTCGCCTTTTGTATTTCGTGTCTTTGTTTGTTCGCGCATACTTCGTAAAATAAAACTTCATTTCTAGGTCTGAATGTTTTTAAATATATACTCTTGAGTTTTATATACACCGGGTTGTCAGGAATGCAGAGCAGGCAATAAAACACGAAACTAGAAACTGCACCCAATACAAGCCTTTGCCATCATTGAACATCTCCCAGTGTGAAAAAAATGTCAAGTACTTCATAAGTTTTCATACATCTTAAATCTTTCGGTATCACACCTAGAAAAATTGGGTGAATTGGGTGAAGACGAGCTTACAGCTCAAGGATGACAACAACTCAGCATCAAGACTCATGGCGATAATGTTTTGCGTCAGCTTGGGACATCCGCCGCCGTTCGTTGGTTTTCGTTTACGGCCTCAGGGTGTCTCCACCACCCCAAGTGCGTAGCTGCCAACCTTCGTGCACAATCTTATAGCTACTCTGGTTACTTAGGGAGTCCACACTTTTGCTAGAGAGCGGTGTTCCTGGTGCCGGCTGCAGAGCTTCTCCTAACGCCTAAAAGGCAACCGGAGCACATGTTGGCCCTGAATACAGAGCAGTGAGAACCATTTTTCGACTGCGTCCGATACTGTTCTTTTTGTAATACAATTTACAAACCACAAAGAAATATGTTTTGATGCATATTCATATGGGTGCATATGGATGCATATGCCAACCTATGGGGAGTGAGCTGTCTCATGGAAAGAGGTTACGCCAGACGCAATAGCAAAGTTTGTTTGAGAGAGAGAAAAAAAGTTTTATTTGAGCAAAAGCATTGCACGCACAAGGTGGGCGACTTCCTTATTCCAGGTTACGCGCGCCTCCGCCATCTCCCGCGCCCATAGAACCATGCTGCACAGATTTTTCAGGGCCCGGGTTTATAACTTGGCCGCGCCGTTTATAGGGGGATTAATCACATCAGAGGCGTCCATCTATATTAAAAGGCCTGGAAACGTTTAGTGCGAAAAGAATTTCACTGAGTAAAGTGTACAAGTTCACTTGTGTCTCACTAATCCAAGCAATGCTTCACCACATGCCTTGAGCAACGACGCAGCACCAATATTTCGACTTCGCCTGTCTGTTAAAATATTTTTTACCTTTATTATTTTTATACTCTTCCAGAGTCACTCACCTTACCCTGGACCCAAGCTAATGTGGGGAGGGTTTCGAACTCTCCCATGCCAAGTGCTGCATGGTTAAGCCGTGTCCGGGGAAAAGGAGATCCTGGAAGTTGAGCAGAAGCCCGGGTGGTTTGACCTTGTAGGACCCCCAGCAAAGGGAACACAGACTTTTCGCCCTGGCTTCACTTAACGGCGCCCTTGGGATCACCCACTCAGGGGAAATCGGCAGTTCCCTTTTTCTCTATCTCTCCACATCCTCGTCTTGCTTCACATCTTCGTCTTGTCTACTGTTTTATTTTTCCTGACAACTTCTCCCTTCAGTTCAGTTACAATTTCGCGGCGGCAAATACCCTGTGCAAATAGCCTACTTTGGTCTAGGCGCATTGGGTTCTGGCAGTGTTGTATGGCTGATGCCTGCAAGTTTTCCGCATCCGCAAACTTGGAGCGTCCCCTCGTTGGCCTCCCTGCTTGGTGGGCGCGAACGCTTCAGAACAACATACAATTAGCATGCGAAAAGCATTCCTTTCATTTAGTGATCGTGCCTCCTCAAAGCGGGCACGCACCGAAGGCATCAATTTTTCCAACCGGCCAAGACAAATCTTCCCTCACTTTCACGCTACACACTGCGAGAAAAGTAACAAGCATGTCAGAACTATATCCCCCTTCGTTGTTGCTAAGTGCTTAACCGAAACTCTCGGTGCCGGGTTCAAGGTTGCCAGAATAGCCAGCGAAGACCTAATCCTTGAGATATGACTCAAAGACTATTCGAAAATCTGAACTCTCACAAATTTTGGCGACACACCAATCGGCATTGCACTGCACAGGTCTACCAACTCGGCTCGCGGGAAGTGTCGTGCGCAGATTTGGTTGACCTGACCGAAGCTGAACTTCTGGAAGGATGAAGAGCCAGAACTTGACCAACGTACAGCGTATTAGGATCAGAGCAGAAAAAAAAGCAAACATCAACTAAAGACCTAATATTGACCTTTGCTTCGAGTGATCTGCAGGAAGCCATTCAAACCGGGTATACAAAGACTTCCGTGAGGTAATATATTTTTAACTTCCGCTGTTGCTTCCAATGTTCGAGATAAGCCCACGGCTCGATAAGCTGTCGTGGCTGGCAAACTGTGCTCTCTGTGGAGCCGTGGGCCACGCGTCCGACAACTGCGAAGAACCGGCACACTGTGTGAACTGTGATGGGTTTCATGCCGTATACTCACGATCCTGTTCATTTTGGAAAAAGAAAAAAAGACATCATCACATTAAATGTAAAAGAAAACATCACATTTAGAGAAGTAAGAAGAAGAGGTTCGCCATTTTGTGCCCCGAAATATGCTGATGCGGCGCGTCAGGGGGCACCACCGCATGAGCCCCCGCCACTCCTCCGGCCTGCGCTTAGCGAGCCATTGGCTGTGGCGCCTGCACCCAAGGCGGCTGTAGTTGAGTCTACTCGATTTACTAATAAAGACGGTAGTATTTTTTTGGAACCTTTGACGCAAAAAGTTTGGTGTTTGTCTGTTTGTCTGTCTGTCTGTACATTTCTCTGTTTGTCCACTCTTAACGGCACTATAGATATTCAAAACGGCCAACCCCATCCGTAGCGCCAGCAGTGTTGCTCAGTCTTTAGCGTTCATACTTGTGCAATTGTCAATTATAAAGCAATTATTGCGCACGTTCGGGGCCCCACAACATTACGTATATATTCTGCATGTGCGTCTTTTGCTAAAAAAGGCATACATAAGTAATTTTAGGGACCGTAACGCTTATCACGCTGTGCTGACCAGGCAACGCTTGCACGAAAAGGCGTTTTTGCGCTTTGCCAAGACAAGATGGTGGTAGCACCCACCCGTCACCTTACGTTATACACCTTATCACCTCTGACACCTCCGAGACGGCCCCGCCGCGGTGGTCAATTGGCTAAGGTGCTCGGCTGACCCGCAGGTTGCGGGATCAAATCCCGGCTGTGGCGGCTGCATTTTCGATGGAGGCGGAAATGTTGTAGGCCCGTGTGCTCAGACTTGGTTGCACGTTAAAAAACCCCAGATGGTCAAAATTTTCCGAGCCTTCAACTACGGCGTCTGCCATAACCATATGGTTGTTTTGGGACGTTAAACTCCAGATGTCAATCAACCTCTGACGCGCACACCCGTCTTACAGCCACGCGCTTTGTTTTCTAAGAAAACTGCCAGATGGCGCTCAAGTCTCACGTGTGAAATGACTTGATGTGCTCGTTCGCCTCCGCTGCACACTCTAGGCACTCTAACGCAGCGCCTCCAGAATACTATTCACCGATTTTTTTGCGCAGAACATCAAATAAATGATTTGTTCACTCTCTTCACACGCAAGACTATCGTCTTTCGAAAAAATTTGCAGATTAACTCTTAGATACGACGCTAAATTTTGAAAGGTGACCAGAGACTCCAAGGTCTTCAGGTCTCAAGGCCTCACCTCACCAGGCGAGGCCCAAACTTCAAACAACCAGCTCCCATGTACGGGCAACCAGTGCCTCCGCGGAGGCAATGGATACGGCGGTACCCGTAGTCCCGAAAAAGCAGCGCAGGTATCTGGAGCACGCCAAAAGAACTAAAACGCTGAAAACACGGCCTGATGGCAGCCTTGTTACTTCAGCTCAAACTTTCGCCTTAAACAAATCACTCCCTTAATGTACACGCAGCAATACTTCACTTTCAGTATGAAAACAAAAATTATACACTGGAACGTCAGATGACTGCTTAAAAACCTGGACGATGTCCAAGAGCACTTACGCAAACACTCAACAAATTTGCTGTGTGTACAGAAAACTCACTTAAAATTTTTCTATACAAATTTTCTACGTGCTTACGTCATATTTCAAAAAGACCGAAATGATGCTACGGCGTCACACGGTGGCGTGACCATTATGGTTAATCAAGGAGTATTCTGTACACGATTCACATAAAAAACAGCGCCAAAAAACCACTGTTCAGTGCCACTGTCTGTCTCCTTCTTTTTCTTGTCTTTCGTTTTTTGGCGCTGTTTTTTATGTGAATCATGTCGTACCAACTCGCCCAAGCAACCACGTTAGCTATTCTGTACACAATTACCACTATAGACATGTCTTCAGATGGTGCTTGTCCAAGCAGTTATTACATACAAACTCGTCACCTTCTGCCCTCTGTACGTTCCTCTACACCACCGTTTTGAAAGACGTGAGTTTTATCCTTTAAAAGACGAACTACTTGAACCAAATCTGCTCCATGGGGACCTGAATGCACATAGCGGTCTGTGGTGCGATTCTTGCTAACATGCACGAGGTCGTCTCATTGAACAGTTTCTCTTTTCGTCCGGTGCCTGTCTGTTGAACAGAAAACAGCCAACGTACAATAACGTCGTGAAGAAAACTTACTCGTCTAAAGACCTCGGTATCGCATCTCCTTCACTTCTACCCGTTTTGAATTGGAAAGTCATGAATAATCGATATGGAAAGCATCGTATTCCTTTAGTTTTGAGTACACATACATTATATGAATAATCCCCCACATGTTACCAAATGGTTGATAAACAAAGCGGACTGGGAACAGTTTCACAACACTATTCGTTTAGGTTGGAATGACAAATGTAGGTTAAGCATAGATGAAGCTGTGCAGTACTTCGCAGCTTTTCTTAGTGACGAAGCATCTAAGTGCATGTCGTAAACATCTGCAATGCCTGGCAAGTGACGGGTCTCATGGTGGCACACTGAGGCCCGTATTCACAAATTAACCTCGGCCTTACATCGAGTTTTGCTCAAGCTTCTGTATGCTTTACAAGCGTTATAAGAGTATAAAAATGGTAACCAGGTAATATATCCCTACAAGATTTGCCTACCTTGTACATAAAGCTCAATGAAGGCTTGAAACTGATGAAAAAAAAACTCGAGATAAGGCTGAGGATAGTTTGCGAATACGGGCCTCAGTGTCGGAATGCGTGAAAGGAGCAAAACAGGGCTCAGATGTTGCTTCGGAACTCACTGACAGCCAACACTTTTGATAGCTTTAAGAAAATAGGTCTCAAGGTAGGAGAACCCGTCGGCAGGCCATAAGAGAAAGCTGGAAAAAGTTTTTATCAGGGATATTCATATTCACAGGAGGCTAAAATCCGGAACATGGTTGGTAGAATAGCAGGAAGTTAAGTACACTCGCTCCCTTTCGTAAACACACAGGGTGACAGCTTGGAAGTTCACGTGAACTTCCTGGGCGCACACTTCGAACAGGTGTGCAGCTCGTCACATTATTCCGACGCTTCCCAAAAATACAAAACATGAAGCAAAAAGCAGATACTAGAACACAAATTTACAAAATACGAGGCATACAACCAAGCTTTCAGCTTGGCTTAGCTCCAAACCTCAATTAACTCCTTCATTAATTCCGCCCTAGGTTCCGACCGTGTACTCTATGAAATGCTGGAAAACCTCCCCCCCCCCGAAAAGCAAAAAAAAACATTACTTTGCATTTACATCGCTATCTTGTTTTCTGGCACTATCCCTACTTCCTGGAAAGAGGCTTTCAATATTTTCGATTAGAAACAGGGCAAGGACACTTCTTTATTTTCGAGATATAGGCCTATGGCACTTACAATCTGGATTTACAAACTCTTCTAAGCATAATAAGCTGCCGACTTTTACAATTCTTTGAATCGAACTATTAGCTCGACCCATTTCAGTGCGGATTTCGAGAGGGCAGATCAGCCACCGACCACCTTGTCATTATCTGAGTCACTTTTCTTTTTAATGCATATTCTGAATTTCCTTAGTTGCGGGTATTTTTGCATACATAGCGTTTTTGTTGTACTGTTAACCAGCTGTCAACAAAAACACCCTTTTCACTTTTTTATTTCTTCTAATCTAGAACATGTATTTTTTTGAAGGAGCATTCATTGTGAACAGTTTGGTGTGCCGCAATGCATGCTTTCATTTTTTTTAAACTGGCAAAAACGATTTCCTGGCGCATATGAAGAATCCACCACTTTTGCGTTGTACAAAATAGTTGAAAGCCACCTGAACTATTTTTGGAAACCTAATCTCATGAACACATCTGAGGACGTAAGTGTTTCCGGCATTAATTGACGATATACTTTTGTGTTTTTTTGAAGGACAAGGAGTCGTTCACACACTTTAAATGCTTTTTGTCTTGTGCCCGCTTCAGCACGGTTCATTGCTTCGAAGTATCGTAAGCGTGTATCATTGCTTCAAGCACGCGAGATTTAGCGCAACAAATCTTTTCCGTTGCGATTTCTAAGCGCTAGTGCTGATATTGTTATTCTCCGAAGAATGTACAGAGTGAGGCACTGCTTGGGAAGCAGCGCATTATATTGAATATACGCACTTTGCTTATATCGGCTTTTAGCCAACAGTATAAATGTGATGTATAATTGCATACAATGGTGCCACGTCATCCCCAAAGAGTAAGAGCAGTCACTAGTGAGAGCACCCGAAATTAACGACAACTTTGGACTTCACTTCTACACGGTCATAGCCATGCGCCGCTTCAGAATTTATTTTCCCTGTTCGCAGCACTAATAATGTTTCTGAGGATGTGCAATTTTACTACGCCTTTGAGTTAGATTTTGTGATTTTGATATATAACGGAAAATAAACAAGTGGGCAATTCAAACGCTTTCTTACACACGTGTTGTCAATAGAAGTTTATATTGAAGTTAGTGTTTACTGCTTATCTAGCAGCCACACTGCTCACATCGTCGTACAAGGAACCGTCAAACGAATCTGCAGCATGTAGGGGTCCCCTGAGGTTTAAAACAGCCTATGAAGTAACATATAAACAAGCGTTCACACGAAATATGGTATAGTAAAGGTAATCAAGAAGTGAAACCGTAGTCTAACTATATGCAATTCGAGACAGTAAGAACATCCAAACAGCCCAAAAAACTTGCAATGCTAATTAGATGCACGAATGTTTCAGTCAGGCCGTCGAGATATAACGTCACAAATTAATTATAAGAAAGTAGTTTTACCGAAAAGCAGTACTCAGATAATGTTTAATGCCTTAGGGAAAGCTCCCTTCTCATACTTTGACATAAGAGTAAGTATTCTTAATAATAAAGCGCCATTCCCATCTGTCTTTTCTGACGTAAAGTGTAAAAAGCAGCCTTAGAAGATTGAGAGCATCAACATATGACTTTCAAATGCAAGTCAAGCAGTGGTATTTAGGACTCGCCTTGCTATTGGCTCACATTCTGTGTGGAACGAAGTTGACACGTAAGGCATGGAGCGAAACTTCACATACTTTTTTATTGCGATCGTTTTTCTGTTTCTGGCATTCTTGACATTCGGTGCTGAAAGTCAGATGATGGTTCCGCTTCCATCAGTAGTAAGTATACTGACACACTCGGCATCACATGTTCAAACATTGCACACAGCTAAACATATGTTCAGTCGCGTTATGACGTGTGGGACGTCAATAATTTATTTTCTTCAATTTTAACGCGGTGTTCTGTAGTACTTTTTAGTCACTGTTCAGCCAGAATTTGCCTGTGGAGCAAAAAAAAAACACGCCCAGCTGCTTCAATGTAACTCTAAGGGGCTTTTGTGACACGCCTAAACTGCTATCGTGAGTATATATACAACCCTTATAAACAATTTACTAAACGTACTGCTTGGTCATCTAACTTTTGACTTAAATATGCTAAGTATCGGGAAGGTAAGGTTATTTTATCCAGATGCATTGTTGCAACCTTAATAAATGCATTCCTTTTAAACTCTTGCTTGCAGCCAGAAAAAAAATTCTGCCACACACAGTATTGCGTGCAAGTTCTCGGCTTGTTAGAACTTGTTAGAATGATGAAAAGGAATAGTGTTGCACATTGTGCTGTCACGAAAGGCGCTTACGGCATCGTACAAATTTGCGCACAAACAAATATGCTTGACCTATTGCAGTGCAGTCAGTCAAGTGCTACGGTCGGCGGGCTGCTTCAAGGCTGGAAGGTTGCAGTAAAGGAGCATGAAACAGGCCTTCTGTCTCAACTCTGGGCGTGTTACTGGAGGTTACTTCTTATCGTAAACCTGCCTGGAATACTATCCACAGGCATTGCTTATTCATGACACAACCCATATCGACGTAAGCGCGAGTGCTTGTGACACATTAACTCCGATGTGTAAAAGAAACCCAGCAACTAGCGTGCACATGAGCAGGAAGCAAGAGAAAAAAGAAAGACCCTTCAGGTCATATTAAGTTCGTGCTTTTGAGTCTATGTGGTACAAGATAGCACAGATGTTGACGGAAGTAAGATATGAGGGAAATAGTAAATCGGCCTGCATGTAAATTGGCCCTGAAGATTTCATCCTGCCACGCCAAACTTTCTGACATGCCTTACACGAATTCGTAGCTTTAGAAGCCACCAGTCACTGTATATACAAAACGCAACCCAGAGAGAAAAAGAAATGGCTCCCAATGAGAAGAACCTCCCAACAAGTAATACTGGCACAGGGTTTCGACCTCTCGGTGAGCGGTACATAACAATACCCTCCAGTGGCGAAAGCACTAACTCGGTGTATCTAAACAAAGACAGTAGTGAGAGTGGGCGATATACACGTGCATCGGTGTGGTGCGGTGGATCGTAAGGTTTCAAGCTCGCGACGCGAACGATGTCGGCGCAGAAAGGAATTGACGAGCTTGAATACAGTGATTTGATTTCATACGTCTCATCGGTCCCTTGAGAGTATACACGGTATGGTCTGGTATACGAGAACAAAAGCTTTTCATAATGTCTAACATGACTTGCTGAAGACCAAGTAAGTTCAAGTGATCCAGTAAGAAAGTGGGCGTTTGTATTGTGGCTGTTAAAAACAAGGACCCATGGTCGTAGAACTGGACGACAATGTTTATTTCATCAGGGCCAGCTCCACTTTCTCATCTCGTTCTCTTTTTCTACCTCTGCCATACCTCCCCCTACTGGTCCATGCGCCAGTTTTTTATTTTTAACACCCTCCAAGGAGAAGAAAAAGCTTCACACAATTCATGCTGTCGCTTACAACTTGTATAAGGTTCATCCCAGCTAGTCCACCACGTAGTCAGTGGCCAAACGCATGGAGCAGGCTCCGACTACTTTGTTTCGTCCGTGATACAGTTACGTCGTTTGGACAGGTGTGCTTGTGCAGTCACCCCGTCAATGACACCACTGTGAGATTAAGCCTTCTGATGCGACACGCAAATGAAGTCCATGCTTTTATCTCCATCGTTTTCATCTCGCTGTGGCGTGGCTACTGTACTGCAGACTCGAGCTCCCTGTAGACCCGCGTTTTCGAAAAAACTCTAGAAGTTCTTGGGTACCTGCAGCTTGGGTACGTGCAGTTTGTTGCTGCGGCTAGACCCCTGTGCCTTTCTTTCTCATAGCTGTACGAGAATATTCTTTATTAGACGCTTGCGTGGCTGGCTTGCCTGGTAGCGGTCTTATTCCGGCTTCTTTTTCCAGCGTGTCTGCTTACGCAGACTTTTGGTGTGTAGCGACACCATGGACCCGAGCTAACGGCGGGGGGGGGGGGTGTCGACTCCCTCCTACGCTTCGCTGTGTGTGGCTTTGCTGTGTTTAAGAAAAAGTAAATCATGAGGTTGAGCCGACGCTAGTTGATTGGACCTTTAAGGTCCCCCGGTAGAGGCAACAAACACTTTTTGCACCGGCTTCACGTAGACGGCGCCCCTAGGCTGACTCACCCAGGGGAAATCAGCAGAACCTTTTGCCTGCCTCTCTCTCCCCTGATCTTCGTCTTTTTCTCTCTTGCAATATTTCCTGTCATCACCTCGTTTCTGTTTAATTCCATCTTCCAGGCTGCAATGCTTAACCTTGTGTGTGTGCCCTCTCAAGGTCACATAGTATTGGGTTATAGTGGCTTTTTACAGCTGGCGCTGGCACGCCTTTTTGAATAGTGCTGCTGCGAAGCCATGTTGCGCTCTGTGGTGGGTGACTGGCATAGCTGCCGAATTGAAATGTACTTTATGGTCGCTTTTATATTCCCCAAACTGCCTGATCGACCTCCAAAAGGGGGCACACCGAAGGAACACTGAATGCTTTCGTAAAGCCGAAAGAAATCTTCCCGCGCTTCGATGTGATTCACTGTGAAACACAAGAGAACGCAAGAAAATTCTCTCCATTTTTCGTATCAAAATGCTTACCAATACGCTTAGTCCAGGTTAGCATGCTACAGGCATTGCTACTGGTGACATCCTTCTCGAAATACAAAGCAAGGCCCAGTAAACAATTTGTAAAAACTCACCTGTTTTGAAAGCACACCTTTATCTGTCACACTGCACCATTCCCTGAACATTTCCCGAGGCGTAGTGTCTGATGACGTAATCAACCTGACAGAAAGTGAGCTTCTTGATGGCTGGAACAAACAGCTGAACGTATGTTCATAGAAATAAGATCAGGTGTGACAACAAAGAAACACCGACAAAGCAGCTCAATCTTACATTCTGCACAAGCACACTCACAGAATAAATCGAAACAGGCTACTTGAAGGTAAAAGTCCGACCCTACATCCCCAACCCCTGAAGTTGTTTTAAGTGCCAACGTTTCGGCCACGGGTCCCAGAGCTGCCGTGGCCGTCAAACCTGTGCAAAGTTTAGTTCGTACGAACCCCCTACAGACAAATGTGAAGAAAAGACTCACCACTGTATAAACTGTGACGGTGGACATCCCGCTTACACTCGCACATGTCCTACATGGAAATATGAAAAAGAAGTACTCACACTGAAAGTAAACGAAAACATCTCGTCAAGGAAGGCGCGCAAGCGTCTTCTAAAGGAGGGTCTTTTATTCGCAGACGGGCAGTGCCACCAAAATCCGCGGTGCCCGCACGTGCCACACAAAGTGGATGAGCGGCAGCGCCATCCACACCCTCAGTGGAATAATCACAGGCTCTTTCGCCACCAAAAGGCTTGCAGGCCTCCGTTCCAGAGGCCCCAGGGCCTTTTGTTTTGACAGATAGCCCTAAGACTTCCGTGCCCGCACGCGTGAACCACGAGCGAGCATCCAGCACCTCGTCTGAGGTGATGGACACAACAGCAAGCCCAACTGTGTCTTCGGTGCTGAAGGACAGGCGCGGCTCTTTGTAGCGTGTCAGAAAGTCAAAAATCATCATCATGGGGCCTCACAAGTGCTCGTAACTCAACGCAACACTTCTTTTAGTACACAGAGCACTCATTTACACTCATAATGGATGCTTAAACTATAGAATAAAACGCCAGAGGACTGCTTAGAAACATTGACGGTATCCAGCAAGTCTTACACAAACATTCACCAAAAGTATAAAGTGTGTCCAGAGACACATTTAAATTCCAGGAACACCAATTCTCTACGTCTTTATGTAATATTCAGGAAGGACTGCAATGACGCAGTAGCATTATCTGGTGGTGCGGCCATCATAGATGACAAGGGCATAGCAGGTACACATCTACCACTACAAACATTCTTTGAAGCAGTGGCTGTTCGAGTAGTTCTTTTGAACGAACTTGTCACCATCTGCTCTCTTTACACACCTCCACAGTACCGTCTCAAAAACACGAATTCCAGTCCCTGATGTATGACCTACCGGAAACTTACGTGGTTTTTTTGGGACTTAAAAGCTCATAATGGTCTATGGGGCAACTCTCGCTGCGATGCACGAAGTAACCTAATGGAACAGTTCCTCTTTTTTTCGTTTCGGGTGCGTGTCTCTTGAATAGCAAAGAGCCAACATAAATTAGCCATGCTAACAAACCCTACTGCTGAATAGATCTCTTCATTGTGTCCCCATCGCTTGTGCCCCTGCTTCAAAGGAAACTTATCAAGAATCCTTTCGGAAGTGATCACTTTCCAATCATTCTTAGCACATCGATAGACAAAGGTCCTCTACAGGTTCCCAGGTGACATACAAAGGGGACTAGAAAAAGATCAGAGAAGCTACTCGCTTGAGTTGGTCGCACATTTGTGAATTATGTATAGATGGAACTGTAGACTTTTTGACAGCACTTCATATTGATGCTGCAACAAAGTGTATCCCACAATCTCAGCTGTCCACCAAACCACGCGTCTTCTTGTTGAACAGTGATTGTCGGAATGCTCGAAAAAAGCAAAGTAAGGTACGGAGGCTGATTTCAAACTAACCGAAAGCCGAGAACTTTGACAATTTTAAGAACGTAAAGTCTCAAGGCAGAAGGAAGCGCCGACAGGCTAGAAGAGCGAGTTGGCATAACTTTTTTTCCAGAATCAATTCATATATACAGGAGGCGAAAGTATGGAGCGTGGTAGGCAAGGTAGTGGGACGGCAATCTCACCCACATCCTCCTGTTAACACACAAGGCGATAGCTTGGAGGAAAAGGCGAACTCTGTTGTGGCGCAGTTTGAACAGCTCTGCATCTCACCGTACTATACCAGATCGTCCCAGCGATACAAAGCAATAATCTAAAAACTGAAACTAGAGCTCAAATCAACAAGCCAAGAAGCATATACTAAACTTTTCGTGTTAGTGGGGCTACAGGCATCACTAACCTGCTGCAATATTTCTGTCTCAGGCTCCGACCGTGTAGTGTATGAATTGTTAAAGCACTTGTCCTCTCAAACTAAAGAAAATCACAGCATATCCACGGAGTGAATCATAATGAGTGGGGCGAAGCGTGCGTGCTTCCGTTCGTCTGCGTAACCATCCATGCGTCTATTCATGCGTCCATTGATCTGTTCTTGCGTCCGTCCGCGAGTACGTTTATCCATCTGTCTGTCTATTCGTGCGTCTATCCGTTAGTACGTCCGCGCGTCTATCCATCCGTCCGTCCGTCTGTTAGTCTGTCTGTCTGTCCATCTATGCGTCCATCTAGTGAACACTGCAAGTACCAACATCTCTCATCTAGCATCGCCTGTGGCACAAACCCGCTCAATAGCGGGTATGTGCCACTGGTGGCTACGTTCTATTACATACATACAAGAGATGCGCTGACCCACGCCTTAAAGAGCTTAGCCACTAAAAGCATTTCTTCACGTTATGATGCCGTTTGGCTTTCCGACGAGATCCCCTCTGTCTGGAAAGAAAGCATTGTAATGCCGATGCTAAAGCAAAAAAGAGACCCATATTTCAGTGCAATTTACAGGTTGATTGCCTGGACAAGTACCGCCATCTCCATTCTCGCATGTGTTGTGGCACATACCTGCTCTAGTGTAAGTAGGTATGTAATGGTACGTAGCCTCCGGTGGCTACGTACAACTACGTATGTGCCACTGGTGGCTACATAGTACAACACACATACATACAAGGAATGGACAGACCCACACCTTAAGAAGTTTCGCCTCTAAAAGCCCTTCTCCGCCTTCATAAGGTCGTTTGGCTTTCCGGCGAAATCCTCTTTCTGAATAGAAACCATCATGATTCCAATTCTAAAGCCAGAAAAAGACCAATATTCTCTTGCAAGTTACAGGTGGATTGCATAGACAAGTGGTCTATGTAAACATTTTGAAAATATAATTAACCGCCGGTTCCTACACTTTCTAGAAACAATTTACTGGACCCATACAAGTGCGAATTGTGTGAGGGTAGATCCACTACTGACCATTTGTTACAAATCGAAGCGAAAATCTATGATGCTTTTCTTCATAATCAATTCTTTTTCCATAGTTTCCCGATATAAAAAGCTTACGACACCACCTAGCGTTTCGGCATAATGCCAGACCCCTCACAATAAAATATGCGTGGTAACCTCCTCACCTCAATAGAAAGTTATTTGTTCAACTGCACTTTTCGTGTCCAGGTGGGGAATGTCTCGTCGGGAACTTTTGTCCAGGTGACCTAATGCCGAAAGCTGGTGTCTTGAGCTGCACACTTTTTATTATAAAAATAATTTCCCTCCATTCCTGCATTCTACACAATATGTTCTATCGCACATACGTGGACGATAATGCAACTTCACAATGTGTGAATGGAAACTTCAACTTGTTTGTAAGAGGTTACGAAATGAGCAGATAGAAATGGGCCGATCCTTAATATGCAAAAAAGCACTCATGGTTCGTTTGCAAGAAAGAAAGGTCTTCAAACCAATCTGATTATTAACCGCCACGGGCAGTCATGAGCTGAGACAAGTGAACATACATTTCTGGCCTTAGTTCTGGAAAAGAAATTACCATTCGTTCCTCCCCTGAAAAACCTCGAGAACAAGTGCCTGAAAGCTATAATTATACTCAAAGTTTTGTCGCGGACATAATGGGGCAGTGATAAAGAATACCTGAGGAGTCTTCATAAAAGCCCCATACACACGAGCTCAGAATGCGGAGCGATTGTCTATGAGGCTGCCGCACGAAGCTCTCTGAAATTGCTTGACCCGCTTCATTATTTGGCCATTCTTCGTTCTACGGGCGCTTTTCGCCCTAGTCCCATAGAAAGGCTGTACGTCGAGTAAAACGTGTGGTCGTTGCAGCTGCACAAGACTTACATGTTTTCTGTGTATAACCTCAAAGCAAACGCAGACAATAAGCAACCCTCACACTTTGTAATCAATGCCTTGTTCAGTTTCACGCTGTATGATAACCGCCCTTCGTTTTGATAGCCCTACTCGCTTCGAGTGAGAGGCCTCGCTGAGAAAACGGAAGTGCCACTTCTTGAGCAGTGTCTGATGGCTCCTGCCGCGCATCTGCCACCGTGGCAATGACACCTCATAGAATGTGACATATCCTTTGAGGAAGTTACGAAACACGCACCCGTGGCACATATTTGCAGATACTACCTATAGCTTCAACACAAATACAATTGTTCTGACTTCTTCACAGATGCATATGTCTCACACTTCTGTGCGGCACACAGCAGTTGGCCCATCTTTTTCGGAGGACGGCCTGCTGTATCCTGATAGGACCATCTTCAGTTCAGAAGCCTACGCGATACTTGCTGTCATCAAACACATCAAACAATTTAAACTACACGAACCAGTACTCTACACAGATTTCCTAAGCGTCATAAGTGCTATGAGAACTCCTAAAAACACAAAAACCTGTCCTTGTCTCGCTTTATTCACTACTCTGCATGGCGTAGAAGCCTAAACAGCATGTGCTAGTGTGCTGGGTACCAAGGCACGGCGAAATTCGAGGCAAGGTGGTGACGGACAAGCTAGCCGCATCTGTCCACGGAAGTGCTGTTAAGACACCCGTAGCTATCCCTGCTCCTGACCCAAAACCATATCTTAAACGAAAACTCAGAGCTTATTGGCACAGCACAGTAGATAACCACGCAGAAAATAAATTACACGTCATCAAGCCGTCCCTTCGTCATTGGCTTTCGGTATGAAAATCACGCCACAGAGAAGTTGCACTTACAATGCTACGAACAGAACATACACACAGCACACACTCATACCTTTTGTGCGGTGTGGATCCGCTTTTGTATGATAGATGCTGTGAATCACTCACCGTCAACCACATCCTCATCCAAGGTAGCAAATTAGCATTTATTAGAAATAAACCTTCTTCGTTCGCTTCCCGTGAACACATTTTGTTTCTTCCGGAATGGTCATTTGCAAACAACGGCTTTTTGGATACCAGTCGATATTTGCATTCCTAAACAAAATCCAGTGCTTCAACATCATATACAACATCATATTATATATATACAACATCATATCATCATATACAACATCATATCTGTTGCATTAACAAGAGGGAATGCTACGGATTTACCTTGTATATGATGCAGGTTTGTTCTGTGGTAGCTACTCTAAAGAGCACCTGTCTCTCACCTTTTGGTCTTAAAGGAGTTGAGGAGGCATTTGTGGTATTTTACCATTACTCACTTGTAGATAGCAAGGTCACTTGCATTTCAGTCCACACCCATGCATCAAGTCGCGTACCACTGTCATAAATTTAGACTTTTTACATACAATTTAGGCTTTCATACACCACGCCATTTTAGGCCTTTATACAGCGGTATCATACCCTGTCATCGCAATCATTGGTCGTTGCTTACATCGCTTAAAAATGGAACACTTTGGCCACCCATGGCCCTTGCGCTACAAAACTCGAATGATTTTCATCGTCATCGACTCCTTTTTCAGAACCCTTAGCCTTACCTTCAAAGGAACAAGGAGCATTGCTCACCATCCTCTTGTTTGGTAACAGCATCATTCAGTTCTTCGAAGCCGAGCGTAACCGATTCTGGAGGCAAAGGTTTTGCATCCGACGGTGAAGACACCATGGCAAACACACAACATTTAGCTTCATCACCAAAGAGATCGAAAGAGCCATCGTTGCTAGTGAACAAGCTGTCCGCAGGCTTTTATTTAGCACACTACATCAGTTGAATATTGACATAAACTTGTTGAGTCCCTTTTTTCTTGTCCAATGTGCCACTTCTTCCACCGTCTCTTCGACATCCTTCGACCTGTTCAAGATTGGCAATAATTTGATCTTCCTCTCTTTAGGTCCTTTTTTAACTTAGAAGACCTGCGAGGACGCTTCATTGGTTGTTCCTCTCCTGTCGGATTTATGTCGTAAAACAATTGCTGATGAACATTTTCCATACACGCAATCTTCGTTTGATTTCGAATCCCGAATCATTGAATTCTGATGTGATATTTTAATACTTCTGCAATCTATTCCAACTGATTGGGTGCTATTTCCTTCAACCTCGGCAGAATTGTCTTGGCTTATCAACATTCAACGTTTCTAGTTGTGATACTTGCCGTCCAAACATCCAATGTCTCTTTACGTGCACATGTCATGGTTGTCGACGATTTTACGGAAAATAACTCTGAAGTAGTTTTCATGGTGATGACTGGCGGAAAAAAGCGGCCAGCAGTTTGTGTCACTTAGGTGAACAGACTGCCCATGTTCAGAGAGGTAAGACTGTGCATCCGAAATTACGCACGCTAACTTCTTCGCGCAGTCCGCAGTATCCTCGAATTCTTGGTTCACTGCCTGATCTTCAGTTACATCAAGGATCTGCTCGTTCAAAGGCGGACCACAGCTTCTCTTGTCATCAAAACGATAACTTGCCTGTTCACCTCCAGTGCCTCGGTGTTGTAGTCCTGCAGTAGTCCTGTGAGTAGCGTAATATTTCGTGAGACGCTGACCCTCACAGTCCCACGCACCTTTCGGAAGACACTCGGCTGACGACATCGTATGCCCAGTATGACCACTCCAAGGTTTCATGGCACCAAATGTTAAAAACAAGAACCCGTGGTCGTATCACTGGACGTTGATGTTTATTTCATCAAGCCTAACTCCACGTTCCTACCTTGTTCTCTTTCTCTACCTCTCCCCCCCGGCCCGTGCCCGACTTCTTTATTTTTAACAGCGGCTATCGTAACGAGATTGCTGACCCAGTTGCGAGTCGTCTCTTAGTACACGTGCACCTTGAACTGCATGATCAGCGTGTGTCATAGCTTTTTGAGCGTACTCATTAGGCGGGTGCGTGGAGGGAGGAAGCATCGAGTTCATAGGGCGACGTAGAATTTCGGCCAAATTAGAGAAAGATGGTCGAATAACCGACCGTCTCGCGCCCGGACGTGTTACAGGCAAACGCGACAAAAGGCAATGCGGAATCTCAATCTTGGTGGTCGGCTGGCACGTACACTGCCAACAGGTCGGTAATCAGTCAGCTGATCCGCCCGGCCAAGCCATTCGTCTGTGGACGGTAGGCTGTTCTTAGCCTATGTTTGGTCGAACAAGGCGTCAGGATGTCAATGATGACCCTGGAAAGAAACTGTCTGCCACGGTCGGTTGAGAGCTCACGGGATGTTCCGTGCTGAAAGATGACGTTGGTATGAGAAAATTCCGCAACGTCGGTCGCGCAGCTCGTTGGAAGTGCTCGAGTAATTGCGAAAACGCGTGGCATAGTTAGTGGCAACAGCGGTAAAACAATTTTTCGACCCAAAAGTAAGGAACGCAACAAGCACTTCCAGGCTAACACTATAAATTACCTTAGAGGGGACATCGCGTTATTGAAGACGGCCGGCAGGCTGTGGTGTTGACGTCTTCCAGTGATGACAAAGTTCACAGGAGGTCACGTTACAGCGGACCGACTGATACATTCTTGGCCATCAAAACCGACTGCGTGCACGATCGTAGGTGCCGGAAACGCCAAAGTGCCCCGCTGTACACATCATGAAACTTTGCCAGGACAATCAAACGAAAATGTGCCAGAATGGCGAGCAATTGGGTGAGGGCCGTCAAAAAGGAAACTATGACGAAACAGGGCGCCATCGTGTAGTACGAAGACACAAAGGGATTATTCGGGAGCCAGTGTGTTTAGGCACTGGATCACTTTGCGCAGAGCTAAGTGACATTTCAAACCTCGAATTGCTGCGCAAGCTGCAGAAAAACGTGAAGTAAAACAGAAAGTATGAACCATCTATTCTGCAAAGAAGTATTAAGTCAGCCGGATCGATTGATATGTGGGGTTTAACGTCCGAAAACCACTAGATGATTATGAGAGACGCCGTAGTGGAGGGCTCCGGAAATTTAGACCACCTGGGGTTCTTTAACGTGCACCGAAATCTGAGTATACGGGCCTACAACATTTCCGCCTCTATCGAAAATGCAGCCGCTGCAGCCGGTATATATATATAAATATATATATATATATATATATATATATATATATATATATATATATATAAATATATATATATATATATATATATATATATATATTTATGTATGTATATATATATATGTATATATATATATAAACGAAAAATGCCCTTTAGGACAAGATCTTGCACTTTATATATATATATATATATATATATTCAGCAGAAAGTTTGGGGCGCCTGGTACGTATGAAAAAACACAAGCGTGTAAACATAGGAGAGCAATATTTTTATGAGCATGATACGGTGATGGCGGGCGTAAAGGACTTGCGGAGCCCTAAAAGTGTACAATCTTGTCCTAAAGCGTGTTTTTCGTTTGTCCGATGCATTGCATGCCGCACACGTTGTAGTCAAATATATATATATATATATATATATATATATATATATATATATATATATATATATATATATATATATCTGTGTGCGTGTGTGACGTCATTCTCATGCTTGGCATGGGAACTCGTTAACACGGATTTGTTCTCCCATTCATCCTGCTCACCCCTCTTTAAAGTGACGGTGCGAGTAATAGGACAATATATTGCGGGGTTCAGCAGTTTTGAGCATTTGGCGTTTTTTTAAGAATATAGTTGATTACTAACATCATTACCTAACACAATTATATTAAATATAAACATTTTAATGCTGGTATACGAGCATAAATTTTACATTTCATCAAGATGACGCAAGAACAATCAATATATAACTGATTCCTTACTTGACGTACATTCGGGCTCTTAAAAAGTCCACAGCATTTAGGTGAGCGAGAAAATTACTAGCAGCGCAATCAAAATGGATCATTGCGTAGAAATTATGTTTGATTACAAAAACATGAATCCTCTAATGTTTATACGAGTACGTTATTGCAATAAAATATAAGAACATTTAGAAAATGAGGAGCACATCTGAGAACTTGCAATAATGATATTCGTAATTCAAGGGAAGCGAGCATTACACTGTGCACCGCAAAAGTTTGTGGTATGTGAAGTGCGTGTCATAGCAACGGAAAACTGCTTTACTGCACCACCTACTGCGCCGCGGCCTGGTGTCGGTGCTCCCATAGATGGCATCGGTGATCTGGATTAGTGCGTTTAACAACGCACCCACTGCTGGATAAATCTCGGACGCCGTGGCCGATACCTTCAACTTCATGGCGCACGTCACTGTAGGTGGCACAGCAACGCAGTTTTTTGCCAGTCCGTCACGCGCTGCTCATGCCACGAACTTTTGAGGTTTACAGAGCATAACTTTGAAAATAAAACGAAGTGAAGTAGGGTAGGGTTGCGTAAAATGAGACAAGGGACAAATTGCGAAATTCTGACTTTACCGACGTCTGTAGCCTATACAAAAACTACATTTTTTCGTTTCTTTTTTTTCCAGCAATGAGAGTTTATCTTTGTCTACTTCTTCATGTGTAAAAGTCGATGACTGCTGAGTTTTAGCGCTGGTAAACTTACTCGGCTTGTTTCAGTGCGCTTGTGACCCGCCAAAAAGGGGTGACATTATGCTCGGAAAAAATTTATATCCTGGCATGAAACTACTGCTGCACCTGTACAAGAACATAAACGTTTATTTTGTTACTTCAGGGTACGGGATACATGCCACCAAAAGTTTAGTTAGTTTGGTGCCCAGGGGAAAAGCGGAAATTTTTATGGAATTAAGGGTCGTGAAAGGGGAAAAACCTCAAAAAAAAAGCATCCAATAGCCTCACGGAGTGTCTCATTCATTGAACAAATTAATACTACTCATAATATAGTATCTTTCTTTGTTTAGTGGGGTTTGAACACTCAAGACAATATCGTTGAGAGTTTCTAGGAGAAAACTTCAAGAAAAAAGACTGATTGCTCTTCAAGACATGACTACCTTGATTTATATTGCATCAAGGTTTTTTTTCCAAGGATGATCTTAAGAAACGCATAAACATTGGCGGAGTCTTTAAGTCCAGTTGTTCGCAAAGACGCATTGGGATTGACTTTTGACGACATTTCTCCAACACCCTAGGGTGAAAAACGAGCACTATGAAATCTGAACGAGCACAGTTTTAGGTTCATTGCTTCACAAGACCTGCTGAATCAAATTAAAGGCCTTCAAACGCCTTAGCATCTCTACATCAAAACGACAAAAAAAAGTAAAGATGTGTCAAAATATTTTTATGCTTCAATTTTTCAATAATTCAATGATTTGCAAGAGTTCAACAAAAAATAGCATTCGCAAAAATAAAGACTAGTGTTGTTTGATCTGCAAGGAGTTTTGGAGCTAAACAACACCGCGTTTGGTCTCAAGTCCAAGAACTGGGCTTCTTTAGACTGCGTAAAAACTCAGAAAGTGAATTTCAAGTATCTCTACTGCGAAAACAGAAAAAAGAGTTTTTTGTCACTCTAAATTTTGCTTTTTGCCAGCACGTTAAAACGAATTCAGACACCTGGAGCATTTTTAATTTATTTTTCAGTTGATGTTTTGCGTGGTGGCAATTTATCAATGTTTATGTAGCTTATACCTTGTATCCTAAGAAATGTTTCTGCATAGATGAGTAATTTGAAGAAGTAAAGTGAAAATAAATATTCTCGGCTTCTACATTTTTGTCCCAATTCAGGCCTTTGTTAGGCGATGGTATGTATACATTTTAATGGGAGAAGTTCAAATGCATGTATTTAATTTTTTTAAAACTCTCCATCCAGGGTTTTATAGTTGATTTTAGGTTCTGTATACAATATTACACAGGTCATATTCGCTGATACCGATATTTAAAGCAAAAGTGCTAGGTACGTCAACTAATATCTGATTAATCCTTCGCCATACATTGTCCTGAGTGTAATATAAAAGAAGTGACGTCCTTCCTAGGTTATATTCAGAGTCCCGGGTGAGGTACATGCTGCTGATTGAAGAAAATTTTTCTTGTGTAAAAATATAGGTAAAAACAATAGTTCAAACTTTTAGCACTCAGAGAAGAACAATTTATAAAAAAACGTAAAACCAATCGCTAAGCCTCTCTCACAATTTTTTACTACTTTCAATGTTTCTTGTCGAAGTATAAATCAATCCCTGTGCGCCACTCTTGTCCCATGTGCCGCTGAATGAGCTGCACAAGTGAGATATAAATGCACAACAAAAAGCACAACTGTTCTGTCAGATAATATGCGAGATGACTCATGCAGCTGAAAACATGCATGAAACGATCGGTTGACATTTCGACATGAGCGACGTCGTTAGGCCAGCCCAAGTTATTTCGGACGTCTACGCCCAGACACATGCAAAGACTATTACTACATACGATTTATACGTTTACATCACACATAAAAGTTTCGCGTTGCAGTTTACTTATTTTATTTGCCTCGCCACGGTGGTCTATAGTGCCTAAGGTACTGGGATGGTGTTTTGCAGGTCGAGGGATCAAATCCCGAATGTGGTGGCTGCATTTCCGATGTAGACGGAAATGTTGTAGGCTGGTGTGCTCAAATTTACATGCACGTTAAAGAACCCCAGATGGTCCAAATTTCTGGAGTCCTCTACTACGACGTCCCTCATAAATAGATGGTGGTTTTGGGACGTCAAACCCCACATATCCATGCATCAATTATTCAATGAATTACCTATTTTTATTTTTAGCTTGGACACACATGGACACACCCAATACTGCGGCATTACAAGTTTTCGTAAAAATCTTGGCGTATTTATTTTCTGCAAAGGCCCAAAATTCACAGATCCGAAGCGGTAGATTGGAGGCAATTACATACGCAGACCTTCTCAAGCACGTTCACTTTAGGAGGATATATCCAGGCATATATTCAGCAGATACCAGCAAAATGTGTTGCTGAACTCACGCATCAACAAGGAACATTTTCTGGAACTGTGCAATAATTGCAGAAGAAAGTGCACCCTCCTCAGATGAAACTGCGCTGCAGTGGATGGCCGCACTGCGCAGCTCCAACCTCCAGGACTAACTATGGGTTATCTACAACTCTGTGAGGCGGTGACGAGTGAGGGTCTCCGGTCCTCCTAGGAGTGGGGCCTAGGCTCCGACAACGAATTCCCA
Organism: Rhipicephalus microplus; assembly: GCF_013339725.1. NCBI lineage: Eukaryota > Metazoa > Arthropoda > Arachnida > Ixodida > Ixodidae > Rhipicephalus > Rhipicephalus microplus. Next base: position 115,487,680 of record NC_051168.1, on the reverse strand, counting down.
GTAGTAATTAATAAAGTTGTTATACAATTGTTTCACAAATGTTTACAACTGGTAACTGGTACAGTTGTGCAAGTTGTTTTACAGCACAACCTAATTTAGGCATACTGGAGAGTAGTGTGAAGCGTTTACTTAAACGCGGCTGCCACGACCGGAGCTCGCTCTCACGACATTCAAGTTAGCCGTTAAAGACCGTAACAAATTAACCACCTGGCGGGCGCTTAGCTTTAGACCCATCATTTCGCTTTCTAATTTATATTGACATTATAAATATGCCCAACGACGGTGCACAGCTCCTTTCCCGTCATAAAGCTGTCAGAGATAAAGGTTTTATGTGACCTGCAATAAATTTCATTGTGAAACGAGAATACCTGGTTTGACTGGGTGCATTCGTATAAACTCGACCATCGGTAGAAACTCGAGCAATCAAATTTTTATTTCAGACGGAATAAAAAACTGCTCTGTTTTTGTGATTTTTATGTTGAAGCAGCACGAGCTTTCATACGTACATGTCAACTTGTCGAACTATTTTAGACTTATCAAATTAACAAATGTTTTTATGTCTTTTTTGTGGTAACATACTATTTATTATTATTATTATTATTATTGTACCTACAATTACATGATTTTTTGAAGCAAAACGTGCACGGGTCTTTTTGGATCAATAAAAATTCCAGGGTAATCGTGATATATCTCTTAACAATGTCATTTTGTGTGAATATAGAACTTTTTTTTTCAGGGCAATGCGTGAACCACACTTGTATGAAAATGAAACGCAAGCGAAGCCCTTCACCAAAAGCAGGCCCCTCGAAACGAAGACGTGTTGTGCCAACTAGGCACCCTTTAAACACGAAAAGCAAAACTTTCTTCCTTCCTTCCTCTATTGAAATAAGACACTAATAAATATTTTTGTATATTTTGCTGAGAGCAAATCTGTACTATTGGTCGCTTGTTTGTGTTTAGCGTACAGTATCGACTGGATTTGCCACATTGTATACTAGAG